>JBCNJP010000025.1:17280929-17296040 GCA_039602395.1 Deinandra increscens subsp. villosa | reverse complement strand
TGAAAAATTTTAATATATAACAGAATGTAAGTACAAGTTATCAGATTTTAAAACTCAGTCAGAGTAAACTAATTTAAAACTCACTAAGCATTTTAAAACTCAATCAGTATAAACTAATTCAAAACTCAATAAGCATTTTTAAACACAGTAAATATAATCTAATTTAAAACTCACTAAGCATTTTAATAACTCAGTATGTATAAACTAACTTAAAACTCACTTTCCATTTTAAAACTCAATCATAATAAAACTCAGTCACTTTCCATGCATTATTTTCTGAGTTTAATCACATTTATTTTACAAGTAACCAGCAATATATTCAACTATATATTTTATATAATGTTAAAAGTTGATAGGGTCATACCATTTTGGTTGGCCACATTTTGTAGTTCTTCTTTGCTTTTTTAATGTTGTCAATCAGCTCAACTTTCTTTGTTTTCAGGTTTAAACACAAAACATAATAGTGCTCATCACATAGCATCGGTATGATCACTATATCAATTCCGCTGATTGATTTCAATTTTTCAGCTTTCAAGATGGAGTCCATGTTTGATTCAAAATGTGTTAACCGAGTCTCATTTTTCACTTTTCCTGCATAGAGAGTTGGTTCCTGCTAAAACCAAACATATTTGAATTTCAATTTCAGAAATCAGTTAAATATAAGTTAAATATAAAACAGTAACAAATAAATGATAATTCAAATAGAATATATAAAAGTTCTGAGTTTAAACTCAATCACTGAGTTTTTATTAAGTTTTTGTAATGATTTGAAGTTTTCTTACCAACATCATGGGCGATAAGAACAGTCTGCTTGGGGAGTCTTTGTTTCTGAATCTTTCTTGATAATTCAACACTCTTGACCATGCATTTATCACATTCAAGTGGACTTCGACTCCAGGACATAAAGATTCAAATGTGTCCCTTGTAGCAGCTTCTCCTGATTCTGTTGCGAACACTATGTCACTGCACATTGAATCAATTTTTATTTTAAACATTTATTTAAGTTAGTAAAGTAAAATCTGTTTTTCATTTATTTTTATAGATTACTAACTTGTGATTCAATGATGCACTGAATATGAACTCAGAAAAATCAGATTCAAACTTCGTTATTTTAGCCTTCATCATAACTGGCCTTTCCACATATGGTGATCTTAGAATGTCACTCAAAACAATTTTTCTCTTTGGCCTTCCTTCGTTCTCATTAATCTTAAGTATCGCTGCTTCTGCCGAGCTTTCTTTCTTGTTTAAATCCTCTGTTTCTTGTAGTCTTTGCTCAAAATCTGTTGGAACATCTACTTTCAAAAATTCGGACTTCTCAATTAAAGTTGAGATATGTACATCATTTATTTGATCATCTTTCTCTTCTTCATCTTTGTCATGCGCTGAAATAGTAAATTTTTAAAAATCAATAAATATGTAACAGTTGAGTTTTTTTTCTGTCCTTAAATTCATAAATTAAAATCAGTTTTTTAATAAGATTTTTATAAGACTGAAAGCAATTTAAAACTCAAAACAGTATAAAACTCAACAAGTTAAAACTCAATGTTGATTAAAACTAATAACAGTTGAGTTTTCTTTTGGGTCCCTAAATTCATAAAGATATATCAGTTGAGTTTTATTTGTGTCCTTTTAATAAGATCTTTATAAAACTGAAAGGAATTTAAAACTCAAATCAGTATAAAACTCAACTAGTTAAAACTCAATACTGATTAAACTCAGCAACTTAAAACTCAGAACAGATTAAAACTATGCAACTTAATAAAAATAAAACTCACCTGTCATTTTTGAGAAACCAAATGATAGCATAACTTCAGCTTCCTCATTTTCTTTACTTTTTGAAAGTGCTTGTTGTTCCAATTGATCAACAAATGCCAATACACTTGAGTTTTCTTCAGAAACTTCAAATTGGATTTTTTTCTTCAAACCTGATTCACTTGGAGTTTTAAAAACTTCTTCTCCAACATCATTTTCATTCACAATCTTCTTTTCTCCAACATTCTGTTCTTCTGTAACATCTTTTACTATCATTTTTTTGCTCTTTCCCTCCCTTGTTGTTTCTTCTTTTCCACTTTTTTTCTTTTCTCCAACAGTTTTTGATTCAACACTTTCTTGGCTAAGTTTCACATTTGAATCATTTTTAGGCTTTGTTTCCTTCAATTTTTTCTTCTTTTCTTCACCTTCAGTTTTGAAAACTTCTTCTCCAACATCATTATCATTCTCAATCTTCTTTTCTCCAACATCTTGTTCTTCTGTAACATCTTTTACTTTCATTTTTTTGCTCTTTCCCTCCCTTGTGGTTTCTTCTTTAACCCTTTTTTTCTTTTCTCCAACAGTTTTTGATTCAACTCTTTCTTGTCTAAGTTTCACATTTGAATCATTTTTAGCCTTTGTTTCCTTCAATTTTTTCTTCTTTTCATCACCTTCTTGATCTTCATTTTTTCTTTTCCTAATCTCTGTTTTCTTTTTCACTTCAACTTCCTCTCTTTGTGGTTTTATGCAAGAATTCTCATACTCTTCTTCAAGTTCTTCTAACACTTCATCGTTAATGTAGGTAATTCCCAATATACCCTTCTTTTTATTATTTTTTTCATTCAATTTCTGTGCTAGAAGCATCTGTGGAGAAAAATCAACCATTTCAGTTCATAATTTCTAAACTCAGTTTATTAAAACTCAGTTTATTAAAACTCAGTTTGATTTTTATTAAAACTCAGTCAATGATTAAGACTCAGTGAATCAAACTCAGTTCATAATTTTTAAAACTCAGTTTATTTAAACTCAAAAAATGAATAAGACTCAGTGAGTCAAATTCACTTCTTATTGAGTTTTAATTGAGTTTTAATCATTTCAGTTCATAATTTTAGTTTTAACAAACTGAGTTTCTGAGTTTTTATATAATATATACAAATATGAAATAAAAGAATTAGAATATTAGATAACATACCGCAAGTATGACCACAGGTCCACAAAATGAATCATCCCCTTTCCATTCTTGCATTTCTCTTTTCAGGTTTCTAATAACATATTCACACCAATTAAAGTTCTTTACATCCACATCTTCGGTTATACAGCTTAAAAATCTTTTATTCACCGTGCTATTTCTCATCGTCACCCCAAAAACTGTGTTGAACACTACCAAGAAGTTTAAAATAAACACCCATCCACCTTCTTTTTGGGATTCTATTATTCCTAAAACATCACCTAGCTTAATTCTTTTAGCTATTGCTTCTGTAAATTGTCCCTTGAACTCAGCAAGAACTTCATCAGTTGTGTCCCGTGGTCTCTCTTTCTCAGAAACTAGTTCCTTTCCCATTGGTACTCCTAAAATTTCACTCACTTCAAGAGGAGTTACACTAATCTTCTCGGTTCCAATGTTCAAAGTGTTATTCTTTGCATCATAGTTCTTAACTAACCAGAAACCTAAACCCGTAGGAACCATGTTAAGTGAAAATGACAAAACAGATCCAAAGCCTATGTTTTCTATTGCTTTTTTTTGTTCTTCACTTAGGGATTCCAGCATAGTTACAAACTTTCCAACACATGTGCGACATTGTAACGTATCACCACTATATGCTACATATGCTCTCTCTTCATTTTCATGTTCAACATCAGGTGCTTTATCAAAGAAAACAGAAGTTTAAAACTCAGTCAGAATATAGTTATTTAAAGCTCAATAAGTATTTTAAAACTCAGTCTTATTATATTTAAAACTCAATAAGCATTTTAAAACTCAGTAAGAATAATCTTAACAAATTTTCACATAAATTTCTCTAACCTATAAAACTCTGTAACAACCAATCAGTTTAATAAAAATTAAAATATATACTACAATTCAGTTATAAAAATTTCTTAAAAATTTAAATCAAATTTTCTAACTTATAATAATCTTTAAAAAATAATCAGTTTAATAAAACTCAGAACATATTATATATTGCAATTCAATTAAAATAGAATTTTAAAATTTCTTACATGATATTTTCTTCAACTTTTTCTTTGGTTGTTTTTCTTTTTTTGTAATCTTCCTTGCTGGTATGGTTTTCTTCCTTCCCTTTAGAACATTTCCAGTTCCCTTTTTGTCTTTTGGTTCTTTCTTTGGCACTTGGAAATCATCATCTGAGTTTTCAGCCTTTGCAACCTCTTTTTTCTCATTTTCTGTCTTGTTTTGTTCTTCAAAATTCAAATTTAAGTATCAGTTACATTATATTAATATTATAAATATAATTAAATCTCACTTGAAGATATAAAACTCAATGAAAATATTAAACTCACCTGTTTCTACTTCTTCTATCAAAACTTTTTTTTCCTTCTTTTTTTGGTCTTTTTCTTTGACTATTTTTTTCAAAGCTTCTACAAGAAATTAGCATATTATAATTAATTAAACTATAATAATCTTGAAATATTATTTTAAGCAAATTAAAATATTTATCATTATTGAGTTTAAACAACTATCTTAGATCATTTTTATACTAACCTTGTGCTTCATCATCACAATCTATTTTAACTGGATTTCGAATATCATTTTTGAATTTACTAAAACTTGTATTTAATGCAATTCTCCAACTCTTTCTTGTTCCTACAAACATGATCATATTAAACTCACTGAACCATATTTGTTTAATTCTACTGTTTAAAATGAAATTTAAAATCTTTAAACAAATATTTATAAGTAATAAGTTTTATTTATAAGTAATAAGTTTTATTCAGTGAGTTTAAGCAATATTATTATAAGATAAAGCTTTGATTACCTTTTTTTTTCAATGATGATGCATCTAATATAATATAATTAATTACCTGCTTTCTTTTTTGGAGCTGATTCCTGCTTCTTTTTCATCTTTGCATCTACATTAACAATAAATAATTATTAAAAGACTTTAAATTAAACTCAACATTGACATATTAAAAGACTTTAAATATACAAGTAGATTAAAAAAATTTGATATCAAATTATCAAAATTACCTTTTATCAACATTGAACCAGTAGGATTTGCATCCTTTGCAAGTTTTTCCACTTCAGATTCTAGATTTTCACCTTCTTTTGTTAAAACTCAAATAACAGAAAATAAGTATTTATTAAAACTCAGCATAATATCAAAATTAAGCTAGAAATTGCATTCTATAATCAATTTTTGTAAATTTTGAATATTTTTTTAGAACTCATTAAAATTAAAAGTAAAAGTATATTTTTTTTATTACCTTCTTTCTTGTTACTTTTCCCAGTAGATGTTGATGGCTTTTTAGTAGATGATGGTCTCTTCAATTTGAGTATAATTTTTTTTGAAGTTTTTTGTGATACTTTTACATCTAAAAAATTTCCAACTTGATCTTTTTTAACTTTATCTGCCTCACTCAAATCTACATTGATAAAAATCATTATAAATTTAGATTTTAAACTTATTATATAAGTAAAACTCAATGGAGTTTTTTTTTTAAAACTCAATGAAAATTATCTAACTTATAAAACTCTGTAAAATCAATCTGTCTATAAAACTCAAAAACTATTCTATATTATGATTAACTAATATTTTAAAACTAGAATCAAACTAGTATACTATCTCAAAAATTGATTATTGAATTATTATAAAGTAAATATTAACCACTGACTAGTTTTTATTGAGTTTTAGATAATTTTCAATATAACATAAAATATTTTGATGACCTTTTTTCTTTTCTTCTTCTACATCTGCAACATCTTCAGATTCTAAGATAAAAGACAATCATTTTAATAAAACTCAATGCATACACATAAGTAAAACTCAATGAATATTTCCTATCTTATAAAAATAATTAAAAAATATAAGTTTACCTTTGTTCTTCTTACTCTGTCCAGGAAATTCTTGCTTCTCTTCATTAGTTGATGTCTTCTTTGATTCTTTTTCACCTACATTTTTTCCCAAATTATCTTCTTTAACAGTATTACCCAAAACTAAATCTACATTAAAAAAATAAATATAATTTCAGAATTTAACTATTAATTTTGCTTAAAACTCATTCAAACTAAATGTAGAACTTCATAGTTTTTTTACCCTTTTTGTTTTTACTCTGCCCAGGAGAGTTTTGCTGCATTTTAGAAGGTCGAGGTAGCTTCAATTTAAGTTTTTTAACTTGTGTTGTTTTCTTTTCCTCAGCATCTAAGGAAGAATCTAATTTCATTGCTGCTTTCTCCTTTTCATTTCTTGAGTCTATTTTAGGATTAGATTCAGCTTCCTTTAACTCTGGATTTCCAACACATACACATAAGAAAAGATTTTATTTTTTTATAAAACTCAGTTTCAAATTGATTATCTTACAAAACTCTTTTAAACATAATCAGTCTAATAAAACTCAAACAGAGTACATATAAGAATTACATAATTTAATGCAGATTTCTAATTTTATTATACAAAAATCTTTAAAATTTAATTCATATGACCAATATCTATTCTCTTAAACTCTGTATTAGACAATCATTTTAATAAAACTCAATTTATACTCATAAGTAAAACTGAATGTACTGTTTTTTATAAAACTCAATAAATATTACATATCTTATAAAACTCATTAAAACAATCAGTTTACCTTTGTTAATGTTTATCATTCCTGGAGATGATGGCTGCTCTTCACTAATAGGATCAGTCAAAACTATATCTACATTATCAAAAATAATTATAATTTCAGAAATTAAGTAGACAATTTATATTTGTTTAATCTAATCACAAATTTATATTTTTATTATATTATTCCTTTTGATTACCTTTAGAAGTTGAAGTTCCAAATGATTGTAATCCTGTATTTTGTGCAACAGTTGAGTCTAATTTAACTTCCTGTTCAGCTTTCTTTGACTCTGTATTCACAACACATATACATAACCAAATAAAGATATGTTTAATAAAACTCATATTCAAATTCAGCTTCAAATTCAATAATTGATTACTCTGTCCAGGAGACATTTGCTGCACTTTAGAAGGTGAAGGTATGTTCAACTTAAGATTTTTAATTGGAGATGTTTTCTTTGCTTCAGCTTCTAAAGAAGAATCTAATTTACTTTCTGATTTCTCCTTTCCATTTGTTGAGTCTATTGTAGGATTAGACTCAGCTTCCATTAGCTCTGCATTTACATTAACATATTTAAAACTTAATTTCATTTAAAACTCAATAAATATTACCTATGTTATAAAACTCAATAAAAATATAAGTTTACCTTTGTTCTTTTTTATCTTTCCCGGAGATGATCTCTGATCTTGATTAATTGTATCAGAGAAAACTAGATCTACATTATCAAAAATATTTATAATTTCAGAAACTAAGAAGAAATTTTATATTTGTTTAAACTAATCCAAAATTTATATTTTTTCTATATTAATACTTTTGAGTACCTTTAGAATTTGAGTCTAATTTATCTTCCCTTTCAGGTTGCTTTGAATCTGTATTCCCAACATATATACATAAGTAAATATTGATATGTTTAATAAATCTCATATTCAAATTCAACATTAATTTCTATAAGTATTAAAGTTCAAATTACTCATATTCTCTGTATCTATCCTATAAAAATCTTTAACAGTTTAAAACACAAGACAAAATTCTATTTCAGACTCAAGTTCTTAATACCTATAATATAAAACTCAACAGCATTCCACATTAACAATAAAACACCAGAAACTACCCCTTCACAATTCCTATAGTTAAAACTCAAAAGCATTCAAAATAATCCATAAAACTCAAGAGATTATGCATATGGAAGTTACCAAAATCAATTTCAGACTCAACTTCACAATTCCTATAGTTAAAACTCAACAGCATTCTACATGATCCATAAAACTCAAGAGATTATGCATATGTCAGTTACAAAATTGAATTTCAGACTCAACTTCACAATTCCTATAGTTAAAACTCAACAGCATTCTACATGATCCATAAAACTCAAGAGATTATGCATATGTCAGTTACCAAAATTGAATTTCAGACTCAACTTCACAATTCCTATAGTTAAAACTCAACAGCATTCAAAATAATCCATAAAACTCAAGAGATTATGCATATGGAAGTTACCAAAATTCAATTTCAGACTCAACTTCACAATTCCTATAGTTAAAACTCAACAGCATTCTACATGATCCATAAAACTCAAGAGATTATGCATATGTCAGTTACCAAAATTGAATTTCAGACTCAACTTCACAATTCCTATAGTTAAAACTCAACAGCATTCAAAATAATCCATAAAACTCAAGAGATTATGCATATGGAAGTTACCAAAATCAATTTCAGACTCAACTTCACAATTCCTATAGTTAAAACTCAACAGCATTCAACATGATCCATAAAACTCAAGAGATTATGCATATGTCAGTTACAAAATTCAATTTCAGACTCAACTTCACAATTCCTATAGTTAAAACTCAACAGCATTCTACATGATCCATAAAACTCAAGAGATTATGCATATGTCAGTTACAAAATTGAATTTCAGACTCAACTTCACAATTCCTATAGTTAAAACTCAACAGCATTCAAAATAATCCATAAAACTCAAGAGATTATGCATATGGAAGTTACCAAAATCAATTTCAGACTCAACTTCACAATTCCTATAGTTAAAACTCAACAGCATTCTACATGATCCATAAAACTCAAGAGATTATGCATATGTCAGTTACCAAAATTGAATTTCAGACTCAACTTCTCAACTCATATAATATAAAACTCAACAGCATTCAAAATAATCCATAAAACTCAAGAGATTATGCATATGTCAGTTACAAAATTGAATTTCAGACTCAAATTCTCAACTCATATAATATAAAACTCAACAGCATTCAAAATAATCCATAAAACTCAAGAGATTATGCAAATGTCAGTTACAAAATTGAATTTCAGACTCAAATTCTCAACTCATATAATATAAAACTCAACAGCATTCAAAATAATCCATAAAACTCAAGAGATTATGCATATGTCTGTTACAAAATTCAATTTCAGACTCAAATTCTCAACTCATATCATATAAAACGCAACAGCATTCGAAATAATCAATATAACTCAATAGATTATGCATATTATAATCACCTAATTTTTTTTATAATTATAAAACCCTAGAAATTGATTTACCTTCTATTTTTTCTTCTGTATTTGATGTATTGACTGTTGGAGAAGATTTTTTTCCTAATCCGATGACAGTTGCTAACCGTTTTAACATCGAAGGAGTTTGTTTATCTTCATTTGCAAGAGCATATTCTTCTCTGATGTCCATTGTCGATTAATATCTGATGTAGACGTAGATTGATTGCAATTTTGATGATCGGTTTTCGGAATGGTGGTAGATCTCGGAGGAAATCTGAAAAATCGCCCAAAATCTAGGGTTTGAAGTTACTTGAAGTCTGGTAGCGTGAATGAGGAAGAAAACGGAATCAGCGCGAGTTTTATGATTTTTTCATAATGACCATCGTGCCCCTCCGGGTTAAATCTTAAAAAATTGATCCAATGGTCAGATTTGGGGTCTACGGGGTCTATAAAATCGAAAGGGTCTACACCGAACCCTTCCCTATATATATATATATATATATATATATATATATATATATATATATATATATATATAGGGTTAGGTTCAAATGAGAGACTTTTTGTTTTGAGAACTAAATCTCCACCACTAATTTCAGTTGGGGACCACTACAATTCATGGGAGGGGGTATATGTAAATACAACTAGTGGCTTAAAATGGTTCTCAAAAGTTCTCTAACCAATTAGTTCTCAAATGATCATCTCCCTATATATATATATATATATATATATATATATATATAGGGAAGGGTTCATTGTAGACCCCCTAAAAAACGTAGACCCTGTAGACCCTTGTTTTAACCGTCCGATCTTGATCACCCGTTTCTTTTAGATGAGGGGTACAATCGTCAGAGTATACCTTCTCCTATTTCATTTGAAATAACTAATCGGAGAACTAAAAGATGCCTAGATAAACTCTCAATTCAATCGGAGAACTACATGAGATCCAATCGTTCGATCACCACCACCATCTTACACTTCCGGTTGCCGGAGTTGAAGCCGCGACCGCCGCCGACCATTGCTTTATCCTGAAAATCAGAAATCAGGATCAATCTTTGGTATACGAACGCTCGACAACGAAACTAAGGTAACGATTCTAAGTTTCTCTGTTTGATTTTGAATACTCTGAAACACCAACACGGTTAATTCGTGAACTGTTGTGGATTTTGGGATACCCGGCGGCTGTGATTTAGGGTAAAATGGGGAAGATGAACTAGCGGCGTTTTGGATAAATGAATTAGGAACTGGGTCAACCAACAAACTCATTGTTATGGAGTGGTTCATTTTCCTAAATTCCTAATGTCCTTCTCGCAGCAGCCTAATGACCTGGGTTTGAAACCCGCATCCGATGTTATTTCAGTTTCTGTAATGAGTTTTATTAATAAAACTCATAAAGTGAAAGTCAATTGAGTTATAACTCAAATGAATTTGTATTAAGTTTATAACTCTAATGAATTTTAAGTTTTCAGTGAGTTCTATGTTTTGGAAGCACATATATATTAAACCATGTAATAAGTTTGTAATATAAAACTAAAAGATTTACAGAATATATAAATCACTCTTTGAGTTTTCACATGAACACACATATGGATTCTAATTCTAGTGAGTGAGTTTTAATCACTCTTTGAGCTTTGATGGTTACACTTACTAGCAAAGTTCGGACAACAAGTTGGGAATTCTGAGTTTTTTATGTATCAAATTTTAAGCTTCAAGTACATAAGCAAATAGTGTTTTGGAGAAAACTGTAGATTCACAGCTTCTTAATTTGGATGATTTCTTTCAATTTTCTTTGGAGTATAGTACTAAAGTTGGTTACTTGTTGGATTTTCGGATATTTTCTCATGTCGTCTCCTGATAGAACAATTTGCTAGAATGGGGCACAATGTCAATTGTCAAACTGATTTGAATAAGAGGCGAGTTTAATGTCAATCACTACATGGCTTATTCGTTTAAGGTTATGCAGTTCTGCTTATTTCTAGGTTGCTTTTATCAGTTTTTTTAGTAAAACTGTTGTATCTTCATTTTATGTATGCAGTCGTGCCCTCCTCCATCGATTTAAAAAGAAATGCAGATACTCTTCTATATGCTTGCGGTGATCCAAATGTCCTGGAGTAAAATTCTTTTTTTCACTCAATCTCTCTTTTCCTAAATTTCTTACCTTACTAAATGCATACTTTGTTAAGTTATTAGTTATTAGAAAACATTTTGGTGTCGTGCAAGAAATTTTTCTTAAGCATCCGGTTTTATAAGAGATTTTTTATCTCTACTTTAAATGGTACAAAACATATATGTACAGTTGTTGTATTCACCTCTTAGTCACTCGTGTGAAAACCATAGGATTAGCAATAATATTAAGTGGTTCACATAATAAAGAGTAAATTAACACATATATGCTTAATGCTTGCTTATAACTCTTTTTTATTTCTATCATTGATACTATTGCTTTAGTTATTCGTGTGTCACAACTTACAATCATGTTATTGAGTTTAAAATTTAATACTTAAATCAAAACTCAAGTGAGTTTTATAACTCTATTTTTTGGTGGGATACGGTGAAATTGAATTAAACTCTATTGAATTTTGAGTTCTCTCACTTTCTCATGGTGTGATATTGTTTCGAGTTGCTGTGACAACGGTCAAGTTATAAAACTCACTACAAATGTTATAAAACAGATTCAAGCTCATATCACAAATGATAACTCTCAAGTTGATTAAAACTTAGGTGAGGTATAAAACTCACTACAAATTCAATAAAATTATAAAACTCACCGGATTTTAAATAAAACTCACTGAAATTTAAAACTCAGCAGTGAGTTTTAACTGAAGTATAAGACTCACTTAAAATTTTGAGTTAGTTCAGTGAGTTTTAAATTAAATTTCAGTGAGTTATTTCAGTGAATTTTAATTTCAGTGAGTTTTATTCAGTGACTTTTAGTTTCAGTGACTTTTAGTTTCAGTGAGGTTTACTGCAGTGAGTTTTATTTTAGTGAGATATTTCAGTGAGTTTTAGTTTCAGTTAGTTTTTTGAGTTTTAACTAAATTGAGTTTTAAATTTAGGGAGTTATTTCAGTGAGTTTTAATGCAGTGAGTTTCATTTTAGTGAGTTTTATTGCAGTGAAATTTATTTTAGTGAGTTTTATTGCAGTGAGTTTTAAATCAAATTGAGTTTAATTAAACACACTAAAATTAATAAACAATAAATTATACATAATTGATTTTAATCAAACTCACTGAAATTATGTATAAAGACTTATTAGTGAGTTTTATTGCAGTGAGTTTTATTACAGTTGTGAGTTCCAGTTCAATGAGTTTTAAATTAAATTTTGGTGAGTTACTCCGCTGCCTTCTCCGACACGCTCCAGATCTCCCCTCATCTCCGATTCTGGTTTATTGATCAAGTTCCCAACTTCAATTTGGGAATCGGTTACACCTTTTATTTTTTTTGGAGCCCTAATTGATTGATTAATGTTTTGGTGGCGGTGCAGGGTAAAAAAGCGAACGGACTATGGTGGTGATGGATTGGAGTGAGATTCCGGTGGAGCTTTTGGTGCGAATTGTCTGTTTGTTGGATGATCGGACGATTATAGTTGCTGCTGGTGTTTGTGGTGGATGGAGAGATGCTATTCGCTGGGGAGTTACTCGTATCTCATTTTCTTGGTATATATATATATATATATGATTATTTCAGTTCCTGTAGTATATTTTGTTTTCATCTGTTAATTCTCCATTTCGTCTGATTCTAGGGCTTTGTTTGTGTATAAGCTTCAATTCACCAACAGTTATTGTAAGATTCGTTGTTTTGGAACTCAATAGCAGAATTTGAACATTCATTATCAGTTAATTTTATATGGATTTGATTGATTTTTATTAGATTTGTTGTTTTGGAACTCAATAGTAGAATTTAGTTAAAACTCACTGAGTTTTAAAACTCACTGATTATCATTATCATTATCTCCCTTCAGTTAAAACTCAGTGATTTGTAAAACTCACTGAGTTTTATTAGTGAGTTTTATATAAGTCACCAAGTTATGTTGTGAGTTATAAAATTTAGTTAAAACTCACTAAGTTTTAAAACTCACTGATTATCATTATCATTATCTCCCTTCAGTTAAAACTCAGTGATTTATAAAACTCACTGAGTTTTATTAGTGAGTTTTATATAAGTCACCAAGTTATAAAACTCAATGTTGAGTATAAAACTCAATGTTGAGTATAAACTCAATACAAAAAATAAAACTCAGTACAAAATATAAAACTCAGTACAGAATATAAAACTCAGTACAGAATATAAAACTCACTGCAACTTTTAAATGACGCTGAAAAATTACGAAAATACCCCTCCGCGTTTTTTCAGCCAAAATCTCATTTAAATCCTCAAATCTAATCTTAGCCCTTGATCTAATCTAATCCAATGGTTATTTTTGGGGTCTACCGGGTCTACAAAAAACAAGGGGTCTACATTGATCTTTTACCTATATATATATATATATATATATATATATATATATATATATATATATATATATATATATATATATATATATATATATATAAGAGAGAGAGAGAGAGAGAGAGGATTTGCATCTCTCATGAAAAGTATGTGCACATATTTTCTTAACCCATGGACGTGTGGTCGTATTGAGTCCAACGTACCTTATCTAACGAGTATGGATCAAGACCCGAATACCCGCAAACTCTACAAGTCTAGACCTGCTAAATGCTTTAAATAAAATTAAGGATAAGGGTTCACTTTATTGGCTTAAACGGATACGAATATATGACCGAATCATATTTATCCAAAATAAAATGTAATTCCTGATAATGTAATTTGCTTGAAAGCATAATTATTTACAAGATGTAGCCACATAGGATACGAATATATGACCGAATCATATTTATCCAAAATAAATTAATAAATAAACATGACAAAGACATTGAAAATCGTCGCCGCTTATCACAAATCACAAACGAAAATATTTAAAAATAAATAAATAAATAATAAATAAAAAAAACGAGGGAAGCCGCCAGAATCCACTATAAATACGCGGCGAACAAGACGGTTATATCCATCCATCCATTGAAAACATCCCCCATCCTCGTTAACCATGTGTGGAATACTAGCTGTCTTGGGTTGCTCCGACGATTCTCAGGCCAAACGTGTTCGAGTCCTCGAGCTTTCTCGCAGGCAATTTCATCATCAGTTTAAGTTAATTATTTTTAAGTAAAAAAAATTAATTGTTTGTCGATTGCAGATTGAAGCACCGTGGTCCCGATTGGAGCGGGTTGTATCAGCACGGTGATAATTATCTGGCGCATCAACGGCTCGCGGTTATCGATCCCGCTTCCGGTGACCAACCGCTTTATAACGAAGATGAAACCATCGTTGTAACGGTGGGTGTGAAACGAAATCAGAGATTGTTGGTTTTTTTTTTTTTTTTTAAGAGGCAGCAAGCTTATTTCCCGTTTGTGTGTTATTTTCTCGTATGCTATTAAGTTTTTTTTTTTTTTTTTTTTCTTTTGAAAAATGCAGGTTAACGGCGAGATATACAACCATGAGGAGCTTAGGAAGAGTTTGCCCGGTCACAATTTCAGAACCGGCAGCGATTGCGATGTCATCGCTCATTTAGTGAGTAATTAGTATCCAGTAATTAATCGTAGACCCGTACTCCCATATATACTGTATCGAAAATTAAAGAAACCGAAGATGAGTAACAGTATAAAATGAATACGTACTGTCGATTCAATAAAAATATCAAAACTACAAAAATATAATGTATGAAAAACGAATACCATTGATGGAATGGTCCAGGTAGTCACGGGTACGAAAAATACCGAAACTGTAACTACTGAGGCTGTTAATGTTTTACAGTACGAGGAACATGGTGAAAACTTCGTCGACATGTTGGACGGAATTTTCTCCTTTGTGTTGCTGGATACACGCAACAACACTTACATTGCGGCTCGTGACGCGATAGGGATTACGTCGCTCTACATCGGCTGGGGACTTGACGGTGATTATCGATTATTCGATCGCTTTTATTTTAATTACCATGTTTTCTAGATATTGCATATTAAA
>JBCNJP010000025.1:17247667-17280429 GCA_039602395.1 Deinandra increscens subsp. villosa | reverse complement strand
ATGTTGCATATACGTAACATTCTCACATATGCAACATAGAACGTTGCATATATGCATCGTTGCACGTTGCATATATTACATGTATGCAACGTTGTATGTGCAACGTTCTATATTGCATATACACAACCTTCTAATATATGCACCATTCAACTTTGATGAATAATCCTGAGCCTTCCAAAATATCACTTGAAATTTCACTTGAAACATTTTTAAAACAATGTTTTTTGATGTTTTTTATTTTATATTTTTATAATCTATTTTTTATTATTTAGTATTTTCTCTAAGAAAGATATATGAAAACCTAGAAAAAAAAATGTTTATAGTTTTTTATTTGTTTTAAGAAAAAGAAATAAGCAACGGAAAATAACAAAAACAAACACAATTGTGTTAATGTTAGTTAACCGATTCAACAAACACAAAATAATTTCACGCTCACAAATTAATCCAACATACACAAACCTTCTGTTATTATTTTTTTATTTTTTCTAAAAATTCTCGTGTATTTTTTTATATAATTTTTATGTTTTGTTTAAATTTGTGTTATCAAACCCACGTTTTCAAACCCACGTTTTCAACCCCCTCGACGTACTAATCACACGACGATGGGTTGTTCGTGTACATGGCAAATTTGAGATCACCGCAACAACAACACTTCCAACCTTTTCTACCATACCAACAATAAAATTACGGGTTCAACGCGTACTCGCAACAAAATTTTCAACCATTCCAAGCATCTCAAAATTTTCCACATTTCCAACCATACCCACCACCTCAACAATCTCCATATTCTCAACCATCATCTCAATAACCCATACCGGTCGTCGAGCCCGAAAATGTACCGGAAACACAACAAGCCGGGGGGGGGGGGGGTTGAGAAGGAGAAAATCTCACAAAAAAGGACCCAAGGCACCGAGGGAGAAAAAGATTGTCTAACAACGGACCGAGGACGAGGAGTACGCTAGCTCGAGCATGACTAGACATGTCGGAGCACACCGTTATGGTATCTTAACTTTTTTTTTAATTATGTCTAATATTTTTTTTAATCATGTCTAAATATTTTTTTACATAAATATCTGAACATTTTTTTAACTTTTAACGAACGATCAAGACATGCCAACGTTTTGGAGCAACATACGTCAAAAAAATTTCAAGCTACTAAACAAGGAGCCATATCGAGCAAATGACTTCTTATCGGGGAAGTGGACCGACATGAACAAGAAAAACGTTGGGCAACATGTACGATCGGATTTGTAGTGGTTGGGCGGGCGGTGAAAGCGACATCGACATCCAAGAAAAAGTTTTTGTTGAATATCGAAGCGGTGAACCACATTTTCCATACATAAAGGTTTTTCGACTACTTCATGATAGCCCAAAGTGGAGGTCGCAAGTGGACCTCACAAAAAAAAAAAAAAAAAACAAGGTGTGCGTCCATCAAAGAAATCCAAAACATCGTCTTCATACGATCCCGAGTCCCAACATTCCGACACTCAGGCATGTGATCTAAACGATACCGAGGACGAGTATGATGTTGAGATTGAGAGACCACCTAGTCGAGACGCTTCGAAAGGAAAACGACTATCTTCCTCAACTGGTCGAGCGCTCTCCAACTACACCGTGCCTCAAGATGAAATGAAGGAGAAACTCGAGCGCTTGTTTCAATTTAGAGAATAACAAGTTGAGGTCGTAAAACGTCAGCAAATACAAGCCGACTTACGGGAGCTTCAAAAACCATTTCCGCTCGAATACCCAACGTGAACATTCGCGAGCCAAATCAAGGACGACATCAAGTGAAAGTACGGCCTCAACTAGTATTATTTTTTTACTATGTCTTTTTCTTTTTTTATCTATGTCGCGTTTCTTTTTAAGTTTGTAGTGTTTTTATTTTTTTTATTTATGTCATTTTAGTTTTTATTTAATGAAGTTTCTTTAGTTTAGAGTAAATTATTATTTGCAATCCCTGAGGTTTGACTAATTTTGTTATCTACATCCGATTTTCAAATTATTAACAAATCTCACTTGAGGTTTGTGTTTTGTTGCCATGTGAAATCCGGCAAACATCGTCACCTTGAAATCCCACAAACACCAGAGGGGTGCTCCACAGGGGTCAACATCAATTCTACCAATTCAATCCATCATTATAGACTATCGATTCGACTTTTGTAACCGCCGAGGTGTCATGGTTCACGTCGTCACCACCGCTGGAGAAGATGCAAACACCTACAGCGCCACCAGCCTCTGCGGATAATGGTGATCATTCACCGGAGTCCTACGGCGGTAAAGACACGAAGACGTGTTAAAAAGGGGATTTCTAGGATTGAGAGCTCTAGGTTTTCTTTTCTCCTTGCTTGCGTTTGTAATCATGGCTAGTAATAAGCACGGAAGTGGGAGAAATTTCGATGATTACAAAGAATACATGTCCGATTTGTGATCGAAGTGTTTAGATCCACTGTTTAGTCTCTAATTTTGAAGTAATTGTTGATTTGTTATGTTTGCAGGTGGAGCGCAAATTCACGAGATGTCTACCGGATCTTGTAATCCACATGTTTCCCTCTCCGCCTCTCTGAACACGCATGTGTGCCAATTTTTTTTTTTTTTTTTTGCTTCAATGGAGAGACTTGCGTATCTCTCTCATATTTACACCTTTATCTCTCTCTCTATGTAACCACCGTCGGCTCTCTCTCATGCGACAATTGACGTTGTGTTTTCTTCAATTTTTCGAACCCACAATTGTTTGGTTGCTACGATTTTGCTACTCCTCGGTTGTGCCACCGTTATTTCGTCTGTCCGATTTCATTTTGTTGCTTATGGTTTTCCGATAGTCTTCTGGTGGTTTCCGATGGTCTTCTGGTGGCAGCTCTTTGTTTATTTTAATAATGTTACAAGATAGTCCCTGATCTTTGTAACTTACATAAATAGTCCCTTGTGTATAAATTGCTTAAATACCCTTCCACTTAACAGAAAAATCTAACCCCTGTTAGTCCTAAGGATTCAGAAGGCAACAAAACGTAAACCTCAGGTGAAATTTGTTAATAATTTGAAAATCGGATGCAGGTGGCAAAATTGGCCAAACCTCAGGAATGTAAATTGTAATTTACTCTTTAGTTTATTTAAATTATTAAAAAAATCATTAACTAATCATTGCATGGGGGCTTTGGGGGTTATGACTACATCACTATGAGGTCATACGGTATGGGTCGCGCGAAGGTCTATCTGGCACCCCACCACACCCTCTTCACGACTCCAAGATCACCCCGAACATCCGTGAAACAATGACGCGCTCAATTTGCGTTAATATATTGGCGTCCCTTTTTGTACGTCTGTACGCGAAGAAGAGATTGCCAACCAATAATTTTATACACATCACTATATTTTTAATATATTAAATCTTGAATATTTTTAGGTTAAAATATGATTTTTTCTCAAATAACTCTTGCATGTTAACTTTTTATTAAAATTAAAATTTAAAGACTTCTTTATTTTTATTTTCTGAACACAACGATATAAGTTTGAAAGAAAACGGACTAGTTTTTTTTATAAATATTTTTGTTATATGAGCGCTTTTTTATACGTTTTTATTCTCGTAGAAGATAATTGATCTTTTTATCATGTTTGTTTACACCTTAGTGAAGACAAACCAGAATTAAACGAGCTTGAGAAGAAAGAGAAATTAAGTAAGAGTCGTTTTTTTGTTTTTATTTAAATTTCATGACTTATTTATTTGTTTAATAAAAATAGCTGTATTTTTATTTCAATGTTTAAAAAAAATTAAAAAAAAGAAAAAGAAATAATAAAAAATGAAGATCACACCATATAGGTATACCATCATATGTGTGGTAAGTGCATGTGGTCCAGTCAGTGATGACGTGACCACCACACTATATGAATATACCTCATGCCCTAACCCCTTAAAAATCTAACCCCTGTTGGTCCTAAGGATTCAGATGGGCAGGGGCGAAAACGGCGACCGCCTAGGGTCCGGGATTTTAAGGGGCTCGGAAGTTTTGTAATATGTTGTTATATATATATATATACATCAAACTAACCTTTGATTTAAAGGTGTAACCTAGAGGTCCCCAGTTTGAATTCTACCCACTCCCTTTTTTTTCTTTATATTATAAGGGTCTGGTTTTTATTTCGCCTAGGGCCCGATTTTGTTTTTGAATTTTTGAAGCCGCCACTACGCATAAAAAGAAGGTTTTGAGTACACATAGCCTTATCGATATAAATGAAAAGAATGTTAATATTTTATTGATAAATGATACACCATAGTCTAGGGATTCGTGTTTTAGAAATTCCAACAAAACTATGTGGGTGTTCTTAGAAATGCATAAAGTGGAAGCAAGTAAAATATTTTTTTTTGTATAAAGATTTGAAACCACTACACTGGCATGGCATAGTGTAATGGTAAAGCTACGTGTTGATTTTTAGTCTTATTATAAACATGAGTAAAGAAAATTTAATCGTTAGAATAAAAATGTGCTAAAACGCTTAGCTTTTAACCTACTTGCCAATTTTATACATGAATGGGTTGGGGGTGGTGTAGAAGACTTGAAGGTCTAAGCTAGCAAATAGGTTAGTGTTATATTTGTTGGGTTTGTGGAGCCTTGATTGGTTCGGGCCTGTGTTTTGGCCCGGTTTATTTTATGTAACCATAATTCCCTCTCTATTTATATAGCGTCTTGTACTTGTAATTCTCACGTCGAGTGAGGCAGATAGCAATAAAAATACCCTGGTTGCAGCCCGTGGATGTAGGTCACACTGACCGAACCACGTTAAATCTCGCGTGTTCATTCTCGTTCTTTATTTTTCTGCAGTGATTGTTACTTTATTGTGTGTGTGAGTAGTCTCGAATCCTAACAAGTGGTATCTAGAGCTGGGTTCGTTACATAGGAGTCACAGGTTCGTTACTCAGTTACTCAAGGTTTCGTCTACACATAAGTCATATGGGGTTTTGAAGGGAGAGAAGTCGTCAACCCTGTTTTGTGAGGTCAGATCGTTGCCGGCAGAAGCTTAGCGTCTGAGATCGTGATCCGTTAAGAACAATCAGCACTCAGCAGAGGAGATAAAGATTGACACAATGGCTGAGAGCGGAAAACTTCAGATTGAGAAGTTTGACGGAAAAGACTTTGGTTGGTGGAAAATGCAAATTGAGGATTTGCTCGTTCAGAAGGATTTGGACATGGTATTGGGTGAAAGACCAGAGAAGATTACACAAGAGGAATGTGGGAAGTTAGATAAGAAAGCCAAGGTCGTCATTAGATTGTCGTTGTCAAAGGATGTTGCGTTCAACATTCTGAAGGAAACCACAGCGAAGGGCATCATGGATGCATTGTCTAATATGTACGAGAAGCCTTCGGCAGCTAATAAAGTTTACCTGATTCGAGAGCTGGTTAATACGAGAATGCAAGAAGGAAGTTCAGTTACAGTGCACATCAACAACATGAACTCGATTTTGTCAAGACTTGGGTCGGTTGATATTAATTAAATTCGAGGATGAGGTTCAGGCTCAACTACTGTTATCTTCATTTCCTGATAGCTGGTCAGGAACTGTTACAGCGATTACGAGTTCTACCAGTAAGTTCACTTTTGATGGGATTCGGGATACTATTCTGGGCGAAGACGTCAGACGAAGAAATTCGGGTGAATCATCGAGTCATTCTACATCTTTTCCATATCACACATTGGTGATACACACATACTTTATCCCCAGCGGGTCATTCTACATCTTTTCCATATCACACATTGGTGATACACACACACTTTACCCAAATGGGTCATTCTACATCTTTTGCATATCACACATTGGTGACACAACCACACTTTACCCAAACGGGTCATTCTACATCTTTTGCATATCACACATTGGTGATACACACACACTTTACCCAAACAGGTCATTCTACATCTTTTGCATATCACACAATGGTGATACACACACTTTACCCAAACTGGGTCATTCTATTCAACCACATATCGTCATTCTTTATCAAAATAACAATTTCCTCATTTACTTCTAATCCATCTTGGATAATTGTCCATGCTATAAAACAACTATACCATATGCATACATTGTAACAAAATTGAACATTCTTAAATGTTACATTTAATCTTCGAGATACCACTAATTCAATAATTACAACATATTTATCAAAATCCAACTTATTATGATCAATTGGTGTTCACTCTCGAGGGTGAATCCCATTAAATTACTTCCACTTACAATTCCAAAACATTATTATGTAGAATTTCATCTTTCATCCGCACTTATCAAAAATAGTTCTCATGATTCTAAATCATACACATCCACTGTCACTCTTAGGTTTATGATCCTTACATGGTTCAACATAGTCATATTATCATTTTCAACATCTTGTTCAGATTTTAAGGATTAACCTCAAATTTACAACCATATCATAAGCTACCCACATATTGTATCCATCATAACATAAACACATAACGAAGGCATAATGATAAATAATAAGATATACTTACTTGTATGCCAATTGTGCCTGGATTCCACCACTTAGAATCTTCAAGAACAATCCCCCTAGATAAGGTTTGGGATCACTATCTCGAGCTTTGAAGATCAATATCTTCTTATCAACATTGTTTTGCAACACTTTTGTTGCTCCCATGGTATTTTCCACCACCGGGGTCACAACACCATGTAACTCCCGGGATATAACTCCACTACCAGGGTCACAACAACATGTGAATCCTGGAACACCCTATGGGTGATCAATCCCCGGTATCCCCCGTGGTGATCAGTCCGTGTTAGCCAAACGGTCACCCCACATGGTGACTCTTATATCCGGCTAATTGCACAACTGATATCATCTGCAGCCAAGAAGTCAATCGCTAGTGACGATCTCCTTCAAGGGCTGCTTTCCAACCATCTGCTAACTCCACTATCCTGTCATTTTAGAAATTCAACCACATTAGTAAAACAAGTTCACTACTTTACATATCTGATCATTGTACACGACAATGAATTTTCCACTCAATATATAACAACAATACTCATTCTTAACCCCTTTGTACCAATCACCTTACATACATCAGTACATAAGCACGAATGTATGGTCATCAGTTAATATAACAACAAGAAGGAGAGTATTCATTGGAAATTTCATACTAACCTGGTGTCTTCGGCCTCGTGATCAAGTCCCGGGTCAACGTCCACTTCCCATCAAGAGCACTAAGGTTGAGTTTGAATACCACCCGGCATCCAAATCCCTCAACCTATGGCTCTGATACCAACTTGTAACGCCCGTTACCCATAATTCAGATTATTACGACTTTTGCGGAAGATAGGCCCATTTTTTTTTTCCAACAAGGTTTTAACTTGAAACATACTTATAAACTCTATTGATATAAAATACTTTAATTGACAACTTTCAATTAAAATTTCGGCATGACCCATTCGTAAGTTCGAGTATCCTTACGAAGGTGAACCTGTTTTATTAACATTACTCAATTTCAAACACACATGGTCGAAACTAACCACGTGACTACAATTTCAAACACCCAAGATATAGATGGAGTTTAACTCCAAAACATGACATACGGGTTAACACGACCCATTAAGAAAACTACATGGTCAATGTGAGACCCTGTACTCCACCTTGTTGACCCGTTCTCAAGACTTGATTCCACGAGCCTTGACCCACCTATCTTTAGGTTGTACATCTTCCATTCATTCACTCAGTTCAATCCCCACCAACTCTTGCAAGGCTTGGCCCCAACACGTCTTTATCATGTCAATCACCACCTACATGGTTCACACCAAATAAGTTAGCCAAGCTAAGTGAGAACCCAACATTTATATTATCTATTCAACACATATATTTATTCTACTGAACATGACTAGAATATGCTTCCACCCATGTCATCATTCAGTGTGCCTGTTCGATTCAACACACGAGAATGAACAGATACCCGTAGTGGCTTGACATCACTCATATGGTATTTGATCAACCTGTTCAATACCAACAACAACATCATCATGTATAACAATTAGCATATCCAAATATGGTTGACCCATTAAGGATTACCACCGGTCTACTATGTACAGCTACTTGAAATCCTGTTGAAGCTACAAGAAACACACCACATAATATTCCATTAGTTATACATTTAACAAAGTATAACTCATAAACATCCCGCACTTCTCAAGTACTACCAGCTTACTTGAGTCACATGTTTAGGATAATATCAACAACTAGAAATAGAAGCAATAAGGCATCGAAATACCTCATATTACCTCCTCCAAGTCACATACCACTTAGTAGAAAGATAAGGAATGATTTCCAGGTCCTGCTCAACATCACAACAAAATACCACAAGATACAACCGATCTATGTTCATCATTGGTAGCCTACACGCCCCCGTGCGTATGCTACCATGCCAGACGGCTCACCCAACTCGTTTTCTTACTAAGAACGAATACAATGTGTTTAGACGCTGGTAACTCATAGCTACCATCTACACACACCGACATACATGACTACTTAATCTTGTAATTATTTTAAACAAGGTAAGCATGTTTCACCCAAATCACCACCTTTAGAATAACATTGTCTGATCTTGCTTTACAACTTTATTAACTCGTTAGTAATTTATAATAAATCTATTACCAGCGAACCAAAACCATATGCATCAACCCACATATCACCAACTTACCCAAACAATACCACTATTTCATGGTAAGTCTTTTAGCTCCCAAGAGCCCCTTTTCCCCTTTTGGCCAGCATATGGACATAACCATACATAATCCCCGACATTTTTAGTTTTTTTGTTTTATCTCATCGCTTTTTCATCTTTGATCATCACAGTCTTCAATGATATTTCAATTAAACTATTTATAGTTCATCAACTTAAATCATGAAAATAAGAACTATACTTGAGTCAGGATAAACCTGACCTTACGACATACTTTAAAATACAAGTTGGGTTACTCACCTTTGCCACATGTGATCTTATGGCCTAGACTTTAGAACCTCCACCTTTGACTCCATGAGCCAGCCCTTTGTTCAATTGTCATGCAAGTTAAATACTCAACATAGTGCTAACCTGTACCTCCACAAACCTTGCTTTACCTGAATTCAACTTGTACATCTGAAAGTTAGCATAAAACTTCCAGCGCACATAATTCAGGATCATTGTTTATCCAACCTTTTAAGATCAAAGTTTTCGTCAACCATGATCCTTCGCCAGTAAGCATACATGTATTTTAAACAGATAATTTATCACGCAACCGTATCAATTTATCAACTTCTAAAAGTCACATACATGACATTAACTCCACTTTTATCACTTTTACTTTTAATCTTACGTATACAAGGTTATAAAATACCAAGTATTACTAAACAACATAATCCAATCTACATGATAATCTAGTGACTTAAAGCATAACTAGATACATGTTCAATACCAACAACATAATCCACTTTTGGAAATAATGTATCGTCATTACTAATCACGTAAGATTAAATTATATATTATACTCCACTTATTTCATTCATAACAAAAGAATGAAATTAAACAAGTTTCATCATCAACATCCTCACTTATAACTCTAGTTTTATAACTAGCATCCATTGAATTCATAACCAAGCTAACGCGTGAAAAACATGTTATACATTAGCCACAAGAATATCACACTCATTAGATAGATGAAATTTATCTTATTTCATCATTATCTACATTCCAAGTCCCATCTAACCTTTGAACCCACGTTATTCACAAGCAAACAACAATTTGTAAATAGTGCTAGTCCATAACTAGCATGTTTATGATTCACATTCTAACACCACAAGGTTTACAGATAATTTCACTCAGATTCAACCAACATCATAAGTTTAGGCCAAGAATCACATGAACCCTAACCATTCTCTTAACATGCAAGTCATCCTTTAACATCAATTAGTATTCAACCAAAGTCACACAACATATTAGGGATTTTTAACCCTAAAATCGAGTTCTAGAGCTCCAATTGCAAGTATATTCGTATGGCCCCAAATTCCAGCCCCAAATTTGCGAATCTATACATCACAGGAGGATGGAGACTTACCATAAACCATAGAAATCGTGTGTAGATGCTTGTCTCCAGCAGCCACAACCTTGAAATCGAAACCCTTGGGTTCGATTTCAGCCCCCTTCGTGACTCCACCTGATCGCAGACGAGGGATAGGGTCGCTCCCTCTCTGCTCGTCGTTTCCTCCCTCCTCTTTTTTTTTTCTTTTTTTTTCTTTTATCAATTGAAAGCTTGGCAAGATTAGTCCTCTCATTTTATCATTTAATGTATTTTAAATCCAACCTTATAAGTTTTCAAATTAGGACATTTTTAGTCCTCTGACTTATTGAGTCTCGTAAGCTCACAAAACTTCTACAAATCTTTATACGCTAAAATTTAAATATAGTATTTATTTAAATACTATTCTCCCATAATTAATCGTTTTGAGGAAAATATAATTACAATTATATTTTATTTCCACAAAAACCATACTCGGGGTGTTACAGTTTCCTTGATATCTTCTATCATATCTCCTTCTCTTTGGCTTTTTATTACCAAATCATCAACGTAGACCTCTAAGTTCCTTCCTATTTGCTCTTGGAATAGCCAATCCATGAGTCTTTGGTACGTAGCCCCTGCATTTTTCAGTCCGAAGGGCATTTTTGTGTAACAATACGTACCGTCTGGAGCGTGGAAGGCGGT
Source organism: Deinandra increscens subsp. villosa (assembly GCA_039602395.1). Classification (NCBI taxonomy): domain Eukaryota; kingdom Viridiplantae; phylum Streptophyta; class Magnoliopsida; order Asterales; family Asteraceae; genus Deinandra; species Deinandra increscens. Next base: position 17,269,712 of record JBCNJP010000025.1, on the reverse strand, counting down.
CTTATCCTTGTCCTCCCTGACCATTCGGATCTGATGATAGCCCTTATAAGCATCCAAGAAGCATTTTATTGGGAAGGAGGCCAGAGCATCAATCTTTGCGTCTACTTCAGGAAGGGGATAGCAATCTTTTGGACAAGTCTCGTTGAGCCCTGAAAAGTCTATGCACATTCTCAGGGAGCCATCAGGTTTTTTCACCATTACAGGGTTTGCTATCCATTCCGGGTACTTGATTCTTCTTATGATATTGGCTGCTAGTAGCTGCTTAACTTCTTCAGCAGCTACCTTGGCGTGCTCTTCACATAGGCTTCGCTTTTTCTGCCTGACGGGCTTTGTTCCGGGTGGTATGCTTAAGTGGTGCTCAATATATCTTGATGGGATTCCCTCCATGTCTCCACATTGCCACGCGAATATGTCGCTATTTGCAATTAGCAGCTCTTTAAGAGCAGTTTTCCATTTTTCAGAGAGCTGTGAGCCTACCTTTATGGTTTGCTCGGGGTACCTGTCACACACCATCCATTCTTCTATCCCGTTTTTAGGCACCAGTTTTGGTACGATATCAACAGTTGCCACTATTTCTGATGCTGAGCCAACCGTCGCTATTCCTCCTGGTGTTGGGAACTTCATGAGACCATGTGCTGTTGATGTGAGAGCCCTGAGGGCTCTGATAGCCGGCCTTCCTATGATGGCGTTGTACTTTGACGGGGCTCTCACTATAGACCACGTCAGGTCGATGGTTCTCCTTGTCAAGCCTTCCCCAATGGTGAAGGGCAACGTTATCTTCCCTAGGGGCCTGACCATTTCGCCCGAGAATCCTATTAAGGGCGTGTAATCTTCTTGAACCTTTGTCCTGATATCTGGCCTCATTCTCACAAAACAGTGTCCGTACATAATCTCCGTCCCGCTGCCTCCATCAACATGGATCCGGGCTACTCGATGTCCTGCTATGTCAGCAGCGACATTGAAAGGGGCTTCTTGGGCCTCGTCGGGCCCTAATGCTGCGAAAGTGATGGGTCTTTCAAGCCATTTCTCATTATCATACATTCTGTGTATGACTGCTCGCCGAGGGGCTTCTTCGTCATCAACTTTTCTTCTGATCATGTCTATATATTGGGGCTCTTCTCTCGGGGGCCCTTCCTTGCCTCTAGGTTTTTCTGGGCTTTTAATTTCTTTTACCAGATGCGATAGCTTGCCTGTTTTAATGGCAGCCTCTATTTCTTTTCTTAGCTGTATACAGTCATCAGTCGCGTGCCCGTTTCCCCGATGGTAATCACAATACTCCCCTGGACGGGCTTTACTTCCGTGTCTGTTAGGACGGGGCTTGCCAAAAGCAGCCTATCCTTCTCGGTGGCAAATATTTCACTGGGGGATTTAAGTAACGGAGTAAATTTTTCGAAATGGGGCGGCGTACCTGATGACGATTCATATGAACGACTTCCTTTCGACGGGTACGGCGAGTAGGAGGGCTTCTTCTCCGACGAGCTCCTTCTGGAATGAGAACCACCCTGACGGGCTTCACTCCTGTCCCTTCCTTTGTTGTAACTGCTCGAGTTATCTTTTCTGGCCCCCCACTCGTTGGCCTTTTGTCCCGTATCTTTTCCCCTGATGTAGGCTCGAACCCTGTCCATGAGGGCGTCGAAGGAACTAGGGAACTCCTCCCCCAACTTTTCGCACAGCTGGGAGTTTCTGACCCCCTGAATGAAGCCACTTATCTTCATGACCTCAGGGACGTCTCGAATATACATGCTTTCTTCGATGTACCTATTCATGAAGCCTTCCAGGGTTTCATCGTCTTTTCTTCTTATGTGGAGGATCTCGTTTGGGTTTCTGGTGGTTTTCTTTTGCTGGCTGAAGTACCTGAGGAATTTCCCCCTGAGCTCCTCATAACTATCAATGCTTTTCGGCGGGAGGGTGTCAAACCACAATCTCGTGTTTCCGGTCAGAGTGGATACAAACATATGACACCACGTTGGGATACTCCAAGCCCTTGTTGTTCCCGCTGCCTTTATGGCATGGAGATGGTCCTCGGGGTCTTGAGTTCCGTCGTAAGCGGATACCGACGGAGGTAGCCTTAGCTTTGGCTGCAGGGGCGCCTCAGAAATTCTATCTGTGAACTTGGAAATGTCCCCCACCTCCGACGGCCTGTAGAGGAGTGACATAGGGTCCTTCCCCTTGCTTTGCTTCTTGTTGTCCTTGTCAGGCTTCGTCTTTGGGCTGCTTGATTGTGACTGTTTTTCTAACGTGGTCAACAGCTTTCTGAGGAGGTCTCTTGTTTCCTCCCCTTCTGGTTTTTCAGCCTGCTTTTCCTTTAAAACCTCTACGTCGTCGTCAGAGTCTGTATCAGTATACTGACCCTCCACATAATCTTCCTTGCTAAACATCACTTTTGGAATCGACGGGTTTTGCTCTAACTTTTCTAACTCCAAAAGTTGGGTCATGAGAGTCTTTCGGTTGCTCTTCACAAACTCTGGAGTGATGGTGTTTCCTTCTTGACTCGTGAGGTTCTCTCCTCCTCTCTTCTTCGCATCGACCACCGAGGAAAAGAGTTCTCCGGCCATGCTAGTGGTGGCCTTCGCTTTCACGCCAGGCGCTTCAAACCCAGGCGGAACACGAACTCCCTCACTCTCATCCATCTTTTAGTTGAATCTTAGACCAATGTATTTGCCGGTCCCACGGATGGCGCCAATGTTGCGTCCCAGAATCCCGGGGTAGGATTGTTGGAGGTTAGCTACACGAGGATGGGTCTTGCGAAGGTTCCTGCAAAACAGAAACACCGTTAGCCTTGACACGAAGGGCCCCGAAGGGGGTCTTCGTGACAACACTCCGGCGTGAGAGTAAGTGTTTGTTTGAGGAGAGTAATTGAGCAAGTAAGGAAAGTGTTGGAGAGAAATCAGGATCCTTTACCCGTTTGGCTAAGTAACCTTTATATAGTGGCTTGCGAGGACGAAATGGTCATTTCCCCTTTTACGTCTCCTTTCCTAGCATTAAATGCCTGATGGAGCTGCAGGGGCTTCGAGCACCGAGAAACAGGCTGGATTGGCAGAGATGCTATTCACATCACCTGTCGCATCGTACCTCCTCGTACTTGCATGTCCCTCTTGTCGGCTAGATCCCCTACACTTGCTTGCTTATTCTCTTTGCCGAGTTTATCTTTATCCCTTCCGCCCTGGCGATACCCGAGGTGGTATCCTTGGCCCGTCATCGAGACCAAGGGCTTCTTCGTAGCCCGTCGCCTCGGGAGGTGCTTCTATATAGCCCTTCTATTTTTAGAGACCATTATGAATGGCCTTCTGGGGGTATAGCCTAATACACGCCGATGACCGTAGTCAGTCTTCGAAAAGGAGAAAAAAAAAGAAAAAAATCGTTCGACTAAACTATGATTATATCGACAAAAATGAAGCACCAACTTGTGTACCAACAATAACGAACAACCAAAAGTTGAGAAGAAATAGTAAATGAAAAGATGTTTGAAACAAAAGGCATGTTAATGAAACTTTAATTCTAAAATTTAGATTTTTGTGGCTGATATGCACTACAAAATTGATGATACGCATAGACCAACTACAATGGAATGATTTAAAAAAGAAAAAACTAACTTTCATTTGAATCGAGTGATATGCACAAAAAACAGCAACAAGAATGGTGTATTGTGCAACGGCACTAGCAAAACAAATTAGAAGCGGCAAAGGAATGGAACTTTGAATCAAGACTGAGACTGAAACGTTATTTGAACGGAAAATGTAAAACGAAAAGAAACTAAATGAAGAAACAAAGTTGGGACAGGGTGGCGGCGTGGCGGCACACCACTTTGTCTAGGGTTTGAATACATTGGCAACGACTAGGGTTTGAATACTGTGGCAACGGCTAGGGTTTGATTTTTTTTTCCTCACAGAGAGAATCGATTATAGGCTGTGATACCCTGAAATATTATGAATCACTGAATGAAGATTATTGAAGCTTAGGGTTACAATATATAGAGTTCATAAGAAACCCTAGAAAACTAACCAGGCCTGTGGGCTCAACCCTAATATTTATATTTAATAATAATAATAATATAATATCTAATACACCTTTATTATTTGTCTCAGTAAGACAAAACTATAGTATGTGAATTTCTAATACATATATTGTAGTTAACTAAGTTGATGCTATTACAAAAGTTTAGTCATTACACACACACACACACACACACACACACACATATATATATATATGTATATATATATATATTGAAGTTTAGTGATTACATCCATATATGTGTAGAAAATATCATAGGCAAAAAATATAAATGTGTAAAACATTGGACAAAATAGGAAACAAAAAATAATTAAAGTAGGAAGCTTAAGGGTTAAAAAACGTAGATGTATAGAACACTGGCGGCCAGAGTAAGAAACAATAAAATAAAGTAGAAAACTTCAGGGGTAAAGATGTAAACGTATAAAACATTGGTGGTCAAAGTAGGAAACCACAAAAGTTTATAAAAATAAAGTAGAAAACTTTAGGGGTAAAAAACGTATATGTATAAAACTTTGGTAGCAAAAGTAGGAAACAAAAAAGCAAAAGTAAAAAAACTTAAGGGGTATAAAATATAAAATTAGGAATGTTTCGTGGCCAAATTAATAGACAACAAAACTTAAAAAAAGTTTAAAAGTTAAAGGGTAGAAACTTAAAAGTATGAAACTTATGTGGCAAAAATATGAAACTATAAAACTTAACTATTCTTACTAACATAAAACATTGGTGGCCAAAGTAGGAAGCCACAAAAAGTTAATAAAAAAAGTAGAAAACTTTAGGGGTAAAAACCGTAAATGTATAAAACTTTGGTGGCCAAAGTAGAAAACCAAAAAAATCAAAAGTTGAAAACTTATGGGGGGTATAAACATAAAATTATGAAATTTTCGTGGCCAAAGTAGAAGACCACAAATCTTTTTTTTTTTAAATAAAAAACTAAATTCAAAGTTACAGGGTAGATAATATAAAACGTATATGGCCAAAATATAAAACCCTAAAACTATACTATTTCTTACTAATATAAATTGTAATATATATAAATCTTTTTTTAAAGTTTTTTATTATGAAATTAATAAATATTGAATTCATAACTCATGGTCAATCAAAATAATACAGACACGGCTCAAATCATCATGCAAGGAAGATAGGCAACAAGCTACGCCATCAACCCTTACTGAATATCAAAACCTAGACGTATGAAAACAACATTCTTCGATCGAGGAGACACAATATTCCCGTGCATGACTTTTTGGACCCGACTCAGCATGGCCACAACCTCCGATTCTAGGTGACCAAAGGTATTGAACGCGAAAGGGATAAACACGTGTTGATTTTCGAGGCAAGCTTTCTCATGTTTGTTCACCTTTCCAGTTGCCGCTCTAGAAGCCGTCTGGGCCAGCCTTGAACATTAATACAAAGAAAATACATAAATGAATCAAATCTAAATAATAGTGGAGTTATTTTCCCCTCTCAAGTGAGATGGTGCATTGAATGGAAATGCTCAAACTATGATCAAGGTAAGCCTTTTGTGAAGACGTTAGTCACTTAGCCACTTGACGCTCGCTTGGAACAAATTTGGTGAATTACTTTCCTAAGGCAACTAGCTCATGAACAAAATGATAATAAAGATCAATGTGTTTTGCCTGTTTGTGAGGAACAAAGCATTACGGATGTTACATAGAACTGTTAGACGACTAGGACGAAGAGCATGGATTTCGCGGAGGAGATGAGTAACCCAAATGATCTCAGTAGCTGTATCCGCCATGGCTCGATATTCAGACTTGCAACTTGAGCGAGAAACTGTAGGTTGTTTCTTGGCACTCCATAAAACGAGATTGTAGCAAATGGAGTAGCCGTAGGTGGATCTTCAAGTTTCAACACACCAGGACCAATCAACATCTGAATAACCGATGATAGATCGAGAATGAGGTCTGAGGAAGGATAGACCATAGGCCACTGTGCCTTTAATATATCTCATAATTCAGCTTGAAAGTGTTAAATGGTAGGGGCATTTAAGAACTGGCTAGCTTGATTAACGACATATGATATGTCCATTCGTGTGATCATTAAATACTGGAGAGCGCTGACAAGTGCCGATATAATGTTGGATCTCCGAACGGAGAGCTAATGGAGGTAAAAGTTGTGTGAGGAGCAAGAGGTGTAGGCATTGGCTTGGCTTCATATAGACCAGGTCTTTCAACAATATCATGGGCATACCTTGCTTGAATGAGAAATAAGTCTTTGTCCATTATTTGGTAAACACTAATCAACAATATCTTTTGGTTTAAAAATGTCGGCCTTTGCGCGGGTATTTACTGGGTGGCTAGGAGGAATGGGGATGGATTGATTTGGTGTTGTTTCGTTTGCATTTGCAGAAGTAGTGAATAATTCATTTCGGAGTTGTTTGATAGTTGCTAACTGGGTAAGAGCTGATTGAGTAAGAGCTAAGTGAGTAAGAGCTGATTGAGTAAGAAACTATGGTTGAGACTTGGGTGTTTGATAGTGGCTGACTGAGTATAAGCTAACTGAGTTTTTTTATTTTTATTTATTTTATTTTATTTTTAACGATAGCTGACTGAGTAATGTATATAGCTAATTTGTTTTTATGTATTAAAAACATTTTATAAAAAAATAAAATAAAATAATAAATTTTGAAACAAAAAATCAATACAATAATTTTTGTTGCACGTATTAAAAAAGAAATGATACACATTCTTTTATAATAAAAAAAATTATTTTTAATGAAATGAAAATACGTTTTTAAAGTTAAAAACCATAATTGTATCTTCATTAATAGAAACAATAAAAAAATAATAATAAACTTTCTGTTTTACCTTGTGTTTAAAAATAACCAACTTTAAAACACACATAATAGCTTAAAATTCAAAGTGTCATACAAGATCCAAATCAAGCATAACTCATACAAATTTAACTTGAAGCACTTGAAAATAGTTGATTAGCAATCTGGTTACGCAAAGTAGTCATATATTCAACGTCTTCTGAACCCCATTCTATGCCCTCACTTCCTCCACCTTGCACATTAGGAGTAGCCATAGTGATTTCTTCAAAGTCCATAAATAATTCATCTTGAATATTGTATTTTCGTATAAAATTATGGACTGCAAAACAAGCTATGACAACGTCTCTCTGCACTGGAAAAGGATAAGGAGCCATTTGTTTTAAGATTGGAAATCTCGCCTTCAGTACACCAAAAGCACGCTCAATAACATTTATGAGTTGTGCATGGACATGATTGAATCTTTCTTCCTTAGTTAACGCTCGTCTTCGTCGAAAATCGGCTAACCAATACCTCGTGTTACGGTAAGGAGTCATAAAGAGTGTTTGTATAGGCAGCATCACGAAGGTAATATTTACCTGTAAATGTGAGTGTGACATCTATTATATAAAGAATAAATGTAATTTATTTAATAATAAAAGTTATAGTTAGAAAACAAACCTGGTGGAAGGAATCGAAATCCAGAAGTAGAATTAGATGCAATTTCTTTTAGAACTCGTGAATCATGTGCTATACCCTCCCATCCAGCCCATACAAATGTGAATATCATATCAAATCACATATTCCTAGCACATTTTGATAACATTCACCATTTCCTCTTCCCCTAAAACAAGATTGTTGATTAGCAGGCACAACTGCATGTACAAGAGTTCCATCTAACGCACCTATTGTTCCGGGAAATATGTCTTTTAGCCTTTGATGTCGTTCTGATATATTTGTAGTTCCATCGGAAGATGTTGGCACTATAATTTCTTTTGCAAAAAACATAATTGTAACCAGAACTTCGTGAAAACATTGATGAACTGTTTGAGTAGAGTGTTGAAATCGCCATTTAACCACTCGAAAACGTTCATTATGCCCTATACTATGTAAGAACACAGCCATCTTCTCTCCCCGCGCTTATTGTCCTACTAGCTTGCAACCAATTTCGTTGTTTAAAATGATTGCATAATAGTACAAAAGCCTCGCGTGAAACCCTCATCATTTCGTGACATTGTGTAGATGATCCATGTAGCAATTCTTGTGTATACGCATGACCGGTTAACGCAGAATCATTGTCTCTTATTCTTTCAATTCCTCTTTTCCTTTTCCGGGCCAACATCAACCAATACCACGAAAGTAAAAGGAAAGCTATAATTTCACCTTTCGTATACATATGTGACCTATTAAATTTTATATAAAAAGGCATCCACATGTAATATATAAGCCATCAAAAAGTCATACCAAATTCATACAAAAACCATACAAGTCATACCAAAATCACCCAAAAGGCCAAAAGTCATACACATCATACCAAATAAAAGAAAACAATAAGTCATACGACCAATCATTTATAAGAAAACAAGAATAATCATTCAAATAAACGATACGTCCTCCCAGCATTTCGCACCCACGACTCACAACTCGACGTCTTAAGACGCATCCAAACTTTCCTAAGATCAGCACTTTCACCAAATAGCAAAAGAGTCGTGTCGTATCTGGGATCTCCTTCCCCCCACTCCAATTTCTCTAACTTCTCCATACATGCATCTACATCATTTTCTTTCTCTCTATTCAAGCGTTCACTTTCCACCAACATCTTTGCAACATTAACAACTTATTTCCCAACTTCTCTTAAGTCTTCATCAAATGTGTTTCTACAAACTCTTTTGCTATTTCCTTGACCTTCATTATGTTTTGATCGGCCACTTGATTCATCACTTGCATGTGGGGCATCTGTCTCCATTTGAGTACAATGATCTTCATCCATATCATGTGCTGAAAATTCTTCAGCGGGATGGGGGAGTGTAGAAGATAGCCCCCAACAGTAAACACCGGTCGATACCACGCCCTCAAACAACTTGGTACAAAGATCAGGACAAATGAGGGGCGCATTTCTCAATTTCTCTACATACTTGTCCAACTGTTCGAAACTTTTATAAAGAAAATCAAAAACCTAAAAGATAATAATTATAGATAAAAAATACTCACAATATATAAATACCTTTCCATCCGCGACCCATTATTCATCACTCATACTAAAAGTATTGGTTTACAGGATTATAAATATATCTTTTTTTGTTCCTCAGTTTCACCCAAGCGCCAAACTTCTTTTTTATGTAATCATAGCGATTTTTCATTTGTGCTCAATCAACTATGAAATTATGTTCATTTTTAAATTTTTCCCCGACTACTTTCCATGAGCACCCTTTCAAGTTAGTACCCTCCTGACCGTTAATTGTTACTTCGTCTAGACATGCTTCGAAAAAAGCTTTGTCCACAGCTTCCGACTTCCAACTAACTCTAGGTTTTTTTTCGGACATATCTAGATACATATGAGAACTTAAAATTAATGAAAAATACACATGACTAAACACATATAACAAATCAATTCCTAATAATATTACTCTAAAAAACACATCATAATTCTCAAAAACACATTCTAAATCCACACAATCATCAAGATTAAAATATAAAAAAGAGGTACTATATTAATCCAACCTTTGTCATAATATTTATGTGTACTCTTTCTACTTGTTTAAAGTTATATAACTATAGCTTCATCAAGTAAATACCATCAATTATCTGTAACGAAATTTGGTCAAAGAAAAATACTTTTCATTATAGGAAAATCTTTCAATTTCTATGAAACAAGGGTTTATATACTGCAAATATCAAATTCTACACATTCATGTTTTGAAACAGTGTAATCACAGCAATCAAAAAATGAGACAGCAATTTCTCATTTTGGGACTCATTTTTGCAGACCAACAAATGGAAAAGCAATCCCACAAAAGCATGCCCCAAAAACTTTCTATTATAACATCCAATTATACCACAGCCTCATACTCGATGGATCAGACCACCATCAGTATCATATTTCAATATAATAAAAAATTGCATCATCAAGGTATGTTCACAACCATATTAACATCAAAGGGATTACCAACAAAATTGCAGAAAATTGTAGATGAATATCAGAAATTGAGGAAATAGTATCATCGATGTTTCAATATCAAGAATTGAGAAATTAAATCAAAGAGGAATTACCTGTTGAAGGATAGAAGTTTGTCGGTAGTGATTTAGGGCTGGAGCGGTTGTGGAGCGGCGGAGGACCACTGTGCGAGTGGCGGAGGAGTGATGTCGGAGCAGCGCGAGCAGCGGAGGAGCGCTGGTGGAGGAGCTTAAGCGGCGGCGGAGGAGGAGCTTTGATCAGGGAGGAGCGCTTGTGGAGGAGCTTGAGCGGCGTATTTTGGATTTAGGGCATCTGCGTATTTTTTTAGGGAAAGAAAAAGACTCGGCCAGAGATGTTTTCTTGAGGGATTCGGTCAGTGCTCTTGACTCGGTCAGAACTTGTAAACGTATGAGAGAGAATATGGAAAAGCTTAATTCTGTTATTACTGATCGGAAACTATATACAAGAATAGATTAACAACTTATTTAACAAACTTCTAACTTCTAACTAACTAACAGACTCTATAAACTAATACCCCCCCCCCCCTCAAGTTGGAGGGTGACAAACACCCAACTTGGAAAGTAAATGCTGATGCTGTGATTTGGGCAAACTTTTTGTCAAAAGATCAGCAATGCTGGTCAGAAGAAGAAGTATGAAAAGATCAGCAACTTGAAGAAGAAGTACAAATGACAGCCAGCTTGAAGCTTAGTCCGTACAAACTGACAGTCTAATTCAATATGCTTGGTGCGCTCGTGAAACACAGGATTCTTAGCAATGTGAATAGCGGCTTGACTGTCACACTTCACTGGTATAGGAACAACTGAAGGAACTTGAAAATCATGTAATAAACGGGTCAACCATGTCAACTCAGCTGTGACCCGTCGAAGAGAACGATACTCAGCTTCGGCGGAGCTTAAAGAAACGGTTTGTTGTTTCTTGGATTTCCAGGAGATGGGACTGCCTCCAAATGTAATATAAAACCCACTAACAGATCGCCGAGTATTCGGACATGAAGCCCAGTCTGAATCACAGTAGGCTTGCAGGGACAAATCAGGAGAATTATTGAACAATAAGCCCTGAGAAAGAATAGCATGAACATAAGATAATGTATGCAAAGCAGCAGCCCAATGAGGATCTCGTGGAGCTTGCATAAACTGACTGAGAAACTGAATAGCAAAAGCAAGATCCGGAGAGTGTTGGTGAGATAGTTAAGTTTACCAACAAGGCGTCGGTATTGCAAAGGATCGTGTAAGAGAGCTCCAGTGGCAGCAGAAAGCTGCAAATTTGGTGGTAAAGGACAAGAAACAACTGGAATATCAGTAGGTAAAAACTCAGCAACTAAATCTTTAGCAAATTTGCGTTGAGTCATGATAATGCCATAATCATGGGATAAAACTTCCATTCCAAGAAAATAATTGAGGAATCCCAAATCTTTGATGCGAAAAGTGGCATCTAAAAACTGCTTGAGAGCAAGAATCTCATCATCATTATTACCAGTGAGCAAAATATCATCGACGTAAACTGCAAGATAGACCACTGAACTGCCCATTGTTTTAAAAAACAAAGAATAGTCATTAGAAGACCGAATGTAACCACGAGATTTCAACGCATCAGAAAGACGACCATACCATTGCCTGGAAGCTTGTTTTAAGCCATAAAGAGATTTGAGAAGTTTAAGACATTTAGTGGAAGGAATATTCATGCCTTGAGGAGCATGCATGAAGATGTCTTCGTCTAAAGAACCATGCAAAAAGCATTGTTGACGTCTAGCTGTGAAAGAGACCATTTCATCTTAGTAGCAACAGCTAATAAAGTTCGAATCGTGGTCATTTTAATAACTGGAGAAAAAGTCTCATGGTAATCGATTCCATATTGTTGAGTATCCCCTCGAACGACCAAGCGAGCTTTACAACGTTCGACAGTACCATCAGCCAAGTATTTAACTTTATAGACCCATTTAGAACGGATTGGCTTTTTACCAGATGGAATATCAACAACTGCCCATGTCTGATTGGCTTCGAGAGCAGCCATTTCTTTATCCATAGCCTCTTGCCATGCAGGATGTTTAGCATCCTCAGAATAAGAACAAGGTTCGACAATTTGATCAAGGGTAGTAATAAAATTTTGACTTTGAGGGGAAAGATGAGTAACAGGTAAAGTAGTGGAAGAACAACAAAAGTTAGTGATTGTATGCAAACAAGAAGACATATTAGTAACATTGTTGCACACATAATCATGGAGATAAGAAGGAGGGTGAGTGGACCGAGTAGAGTGACGGACAGATGGAACAGGAGGAACAGTAGAGGAGTCCAGAGAAGGATTAGATGAGGAGGTAGATGGTGCAGGAATAGTAGATGTAGGTGAAATAGGAGAAGGGATGTCAGGAATATCAAAAATAGATGGAGGAGGGTTGGGAGCAGGTGGAGGAAAATCAGGAAAAGGGTCAAAAGATGATAAGGACCCATCAGTGACAGGAAAAGTAAAAGGTGAAGTAGATGTATGAATGGAGGGAAAAAGTGTTCCAAAGAAAAGGACATTTTCGAGAGATAATGATGGCTTTATTAGTAAAATCATATAACTTGTATCCCTTTTTGCCTAAAGGATATCCAATGAAAACACAAGGGACGGCTCTTGGTTTAAACTTGTCTCGGCCAGTTGTAAGAGTAGAAGCATAACTGAGACATCCAAATGATCTTAAATGAGAGTAAGAGGGTGATTTGCCAAATAAGACTTCATGAGGAGACTTATTGTTAAGAACCTTTGTAGGGAACAAATTGATGAGATGAGTGGCAGTAAGCACACATTCACCCCAAAATGATAAAGGCAACTTTGATTGAAATAAAAGTGCCCTGGCAGTTTCCAACAAATGCTTATGCTTGCGTTTAACAACGCCATTCTGCTGAGGAACAGCAACACATGTGGTTTGATGAAGAATTCCTTTATTAGCAAAATATTGTTTTTGTAAATTGCCACTTCCTAATTCAAAAGCATTGTCAGACCGAATGCATTTGATCTGAGTATTAAACTGAGTGGCAACCATTTCAATAAATCCTTGAAGCATAACAAAGGCATTACTCTTAGTAGACAATAAATGAGTCCAGGTTGTTCTACTATAATCATCCAAAATGGTCAAAAAATATTTGAAGCCATTATAAGTAGGAGTGGAATAAGGCCCCCATACATCAATATGAATTAGATCAAAAACATGAGATGATGATCTAGTACTGTGAGGAAAAGGTAACTTGTGTTGACAAGCTTTAGGACATATATCACAAGAAACAAGAGAATCAAAAGGAGTACTAGAATTTAAAGGCAACTGTTTAAGTTTGTAAATGGGTAAATGTCCAAGTCTAGTGTGCCAAATAGACCCATTTACAACATTATTACAAAAAGATTTAGTTACAGGAAGACATGAGGCTGAGAAAGATGAAGCAGACTTGAGCATATAAAGTCCATGGATCAAATCACCAATTACCAATGGCCTCTTCAGTGAAGGGCCCTGCAACATACAAGAATGTTGAGTAAAATAAAGAACTCCCTTAGAATCAGCACACAATTTAGGCACAGAAAGGAGATTATGCTTGAATTGAGGAACATGTAAAACATGTAATAAGGTCAAGTCATCACTGAACTTGATGTTTCCATATGTGAACACAGGTATGATATGGCCATTTGGAAGACCAATAAGAATTGGCTTAGTAAGTTTACCAATATCGGATAATAAATGAGCATCATGACACATATGGTCACTAGCACCGGTGTCAATGATCCATTTAGTTTGTATGTGAGAAGGAAGAGAACAAGCAACAGTACCTGCAAAATTCGCATGAGAAATCTGCTGTGGAGAAGAAGAAGCAGAAGTATCCTCCTTGATCAGATTCATGTTATTCAAGAATGTCATAAACTGAGCATATTGATCAGGAGTGATACTAGAAGGAATTTCATCCTTAGTGTCAAGAACCACATTAGCCATAGAGTTCTTTGACTTAGTAAACTTGAAATCTTTGGGAAAGCCTATAAGACGGTAACACTTGCTAATGTGATGACCAGATTTCTTACAATTAGAACATACAACAGATTTCTTGTGATAACGTTCAACATTCATGGAAGAGCTATCAGAGACAAACGAATTAGATGAATGAAGCTCGCGCTGTTTTTCATCTTGAATGATTAAAGCATAAGCCTGATTAACAGAAGGTAAAGGTTGCATCATCAAAATGTTACCTCGAACAGTATCATAACTCGGATTTAGGCCCATCAGGAACTGAATCAAACGTTGATCGGCTTGCCTTTTATTATATTCAGTAGGAGCGGCACAAGTACATGCAGGAGTGAGATCTAAAGCATTCAATTCGTCCCAAACAGCTTTGATTTTAGCAAAATAGGTAGCAATATCCATGCTGCCCTGAGATAACTCACAAAGACTCTTTTGGAGCTGATAAAGCTTCGCACCATTGGATTGGCCATATCGTTCATTCAATTCGGTCCACAATTGCTTAGTAGTGTCAGTGTATAACACACTTTCACTAATTTCTCTCGAGAGAGTGTTGAGAATCCATGATATAACCATGTCGTTGCATCGCTTCCAAATCGGAACATGTTCATCGATTGTAGGTTTAGTAACAGATCCATCAGCAAATCCATATTTGTTTTTCGCGGACAAAGCTATGGTCATGGATCGTTTCCAAGCAGGAAATCCAGATCCGTCAAAAGTTTTAGAGACTAGTAACATACCTGGATGATCGGAAGGGTGTAGGTAAAGCGGATTCGAAGAATCGATGGTATTTGAATTAGAAGAATCACCAGACATGATTCGAAGAAAAAATGAAATAGAATGAAGATGAAAAGAGATCTGAACGAAATCAAAAGGAAGAAATAGAGAAGAACAGAGATCGGAGATAACTGGAATTAGATCGGAAAAGGAAGAAATGGAGAGCAGAAGATCATCGGAACGGGAACCAGAGATCGGAGAAGAGCATATGCTCTGATACCATGTCAACGTATGAGAGAGAATATGGAAAAGCTTAATTCTGTTATTACTGAACGGAAACTATATACAAGAATAGATTAACAACTTATTTAACAAACTTCTAACTTCTAACTAACTAACAGACTTTATAAACTAATAAATACGTGTCTTTAATTTTATTATTTTTGAATGAGTGGTATTTTACACTTAGTCATTTTTGTTAACTTTTTATCAAGTTTTTCTTATAAATATGTGAGTATAAACACTAAAATTTTAGTCCATTCCATATGAATATGTGAGTGTAAACCCTAAAATTTAAGTTTAATTGTGAATGATTGTGAGTAGATGAGGAAAAAAAATGTTACTCTTCATCCTTATTTTTGAAAAAATATTTATTGAATCCTTAAAATTTGAGGTTTGAAAAGAGAGAAAATTGTAATGATAAATATATAAAAAATATTATTTAATTGTGGTTGTGAGTGAAATAAAGAGATCAAGTAATATGATAAATGTATAATTATAGAGATAAGGATATGAAATGAGATGTGAATGATTAAATAAAATTTTACTTTTCTAAATAGTAAGTATTCTATCCTTATAATAAAAAATAAATTAGAGCTAAAAAAATATAAATGGGTTTTTTTTTATAACATGTGCTCACTGCACATATTAAGAGTGTCAATTTTATTGTTGATCAATTCTACTAATTTCCTAATTTCCAAATAATAAAATAAAAAGGTTAGATAGATGATCATTAATATCATATTAAACAAAACTCTTATCGTTTACATGTCAGTTTAAAGGTATACTAAAAAGACGGTACCCGAGGTTTGTACGGGTTCAAAGTTAGAATTTTAAAATTATAAAAGTTTTAATTTTTTATTACAAGAACAAGATGGGAGACCCCCCCGCGCGTTGCCGCGGGGTTGAAAATGTAGAGTCAATTTCAGGCATGGAACTGCGGCGGGGTTTACTAAATGAACAGACATCGATACAATAACTAAAGCGACGGAAAGTCAATAGCATGTAAATCAATATTTAACAAACCAGAAACAAATATTTCAATAAACAACGCATCTGAAGTTGCATCCAATGAATAACGAAATCATACTCTTCAGTGAACAAAAAAAAATTATACTCTTTGTACTTCCAATTTGCTTTTCAACATCTTCCTAGTTCCTTTTAAATCACAAACTGAAGAAGCTTTAAAACAACCAAACCTTAAATGGCTAACAAATATAAAAAAAGAACCAATGAACACTTAAAGAATTGTGAGAAGACTTTAATTCACTATTCACTATTTCTTTATTTTGTATATATATGGGATCAAAGCAAAATATAAAGAATCTTCACATATTACACATTTGGTGAATAAAAATCTTCTCACGGAAAAAAAAAGGAAAAAGCATAACCTGTGTAGCATGGTACAGGGTGTTGAAACTAAAATTCCAAATTCCATATGCAGCACTTGTTCTCAAGCTTATATCAGCTAGTTTTTCTAGCCAGTTGTTGTACCTATTTGTGAATAAAATCAATAAGAGTCAAATTAAACTTTAAGCACATTTTGAAATAAAAATAACACAAATGTATACCTATCAAGTTCTTTTTGCTCAGTTCCATAAACTCGGACTGTTCTCATCAAAGAAAATGTCTCTTGTGCAACCTATAAGAAACACGCCATTTAGATCGTTAAAATAAAGGAGAAAACACGTATGAACACTACTCTCCAAGAAGAGAGCAGCCTCAAATCATTAGAATTGAACCATCATAGGAGCAAAAACAAAGTCTTATACACATAGAATGAGATCTTGGCATGGTATTACCTTTGGTGGTAGGACGCTACATAAACCAAAAACAAATAACTAATCAATGTAAATTATGAAAATAATCAAATTAAACAAATATAGGCATTCAAAAACCTTCTATTCAGTAGAATCGGTTGAAGCAATAATACACCAACAAATATTAAAATGTCATCATCAAATTAAAACAAATCTGTATGCATGAGCAAAATTAGTTGTTAATGTAGTCTTCAACTGGCAATGAGAGCCTCAATTCAGATTCAGTAAAGAAAAAGCTTACTTTCGTTAAGAATACAAATAAAGAAACAATTGAAAAAAAATTAGGCTCAGTTTATATTAATCATCACTGCCAAAAGAAATTGAAAAAATATAAAAGTTTGGCTCAGATCTGCAGTTGATGGTACAAAGAAGACACCAACCATGGCTGCAACGACTTGCCCCGCCAAGATGAAGGTTCTCTCATCTAAATGCCAACCAACTGAGACAAACATCATAGCCAATGAAAGCCAGCGATAGAATCCATACACTTTTAGAGAGAAGAAACTGGGAAACTGAGTGTGAATATGAAGAGAAAAAGAGAGCAACCATGTCAAATACCGGATACCGCCCACATGAAAAAAGATTTTAAGGGGTATAAAGTGTCAAAACCACAAAATCTTGTGGTTAAACTCTAAGAAACAAAAAGTTTCCTATTCAACTTTGAATTTGTATTGTATATTATAAAAGTTTGGCTCAGATCTGCAGTTGATGGTACAAAGAAGACACCAACCATGGCTGCAACGACTTGCCCCGCCAAGATGAAGGTTTTCTCATCTAAGTGCCAATCAACTGAGACAAACATCATAGCCAATGAAAGCCAGCGATAGAATCCATAGAAGACAACTTGTTGTCTCCGATTAAATCATAGTAAATACACTCACATCCAACAAATCGAATTTGTTAGACATAAATCATGTAAATCGAAGACAAACCTAGCAACTGCCCGTAGCCCAGAGACAGGTGACGGCGGCGATGAACGCCATCTTTTGAACCAAATGCCTCATCTTTTCACTGTGCTATCAAATGCCTCATCTTTTCACTGTGCTATCCTCTTGCATTGTCGACACTGTCTTCCTTTATCTTGGTAAGCAACATAGAAATTTATGAGATACCTACATCACTAAAAGCAAGAAGAAGACTTTTAAGGGGAGCATAAGAGGTCTTTTCTGTGATAACTATACTATTATTTTTTAAAAACATAACCAAGGAACTCACATAAATGAAACTATTCTCTTTAGGATGTCCATCATCTATTACTCTTTCACATCACAAACATAAGTTAGAAAATAAACATATCAAAGTGTCCACATACTTAAAAAAAATGCAAATAAACCTCTTAAAAAGACAAAATCAAAGTATGACAAACATATATCAACTACATACACACTACTGAACATTTATCCTCGTATATCATGCGCATTCAGTACATTTGGTATATCAGAAGGCTTAATGATCACCCTTCGAGACCAAGAACAAAAAACAACATTTAGATTTGAGGATTGAGACTGAAGTGAGAAATATACCCAATCATCATTTAAAGAGAAAGAAATTGAAACCCAAAGAGCTACCTTCCCTTAGGCGTACGCATCCATGATCAACTAATAGGTATGAATCAACATCCGACAGCACCACCACGACGAAGACGACGCATTTGTAATTGCATAGCTTCATCAGAATCTGAGTGCCAACATCCATCCGTAGAGCACCCGGTAGTCTTCCTTACCTTCATTAAATGAAAAAAACATGTTATTGACAAAGAAAATCTAAAACTAAAGAGAAACATAGAACTCTAACTGTATTAATAACAAAAGCACCATGTAAACTGAAAAGAAACATGACACAATCAAGAATGCTTGTAGAATATGATTTATGAAAATGAATAGAAGTATCAGAAAAATTAAAATAAAGACAACTAAACAAAAGTGGTGTAACTAAGCATAGAAAATTCAACTAAGAAATAAAATATAATGATGAACAACAAACAGTTAAATGCCTAAGTAAGTAAGCAGTTTGCTAAGCATCAATAAAAAAATATACATACCAGTACACAATTCTGTCTACACCGAGAAGCAGTAATACTGCAAAAAACATGAAAGAAAACATTCATAGTTAACATCTAAACACAACAATAAATGAAATTTACAAAAGGTCACTGTTATGCTCCTATGAATCAAGAACAAAGTCTAAATAACCAAAACTTATAGGGTTAGTAGCCACGTTATAAAGTTGAAACATGGATGCATATTATTAAATATTGAAACAATCAGTTGCAGTATATAAAAGTTAACTTACCCGAACAGCAAATGAAAAGCGAGCACAGTCTAAAACCTGCAATCATATTAAGAAAAATATATACGGAAATCAGCAAATAAATATTAGCAACAGGAAATTAAGAAGTAAGTGTAAAGCAAGTCAAAGAGATGAAAACAGATGGCCGGTTTTCTTCCTATCAGGTTATGTCATCTCCTTGCGACCTTCACTCCTATTCCAATACA
Organism: Deinandra increscens subsp. villosa; assembly: GCA_039602395.1. Taxonomy (NCBI): domain Eukaryota; kingdom Viridiplantae; phylum Streptophyta; class Magnoliopsida; order Asterales; family Asteraceae; genus Deinandra; species Deinandra increscens. The sequence goes on along the minus strand of JBCNJP010000025.1, from coordinate 17,250,448 downwards.
AAAGGTCTTACTTTAACTCCTACATTCGGTCATCGTAGTCCTAAATGGATTTGGCTCGATGACAACAGTGAACAAACACAAACAAAAAGGAATTTTGATTTGTAGGAACAAATAAAATCGGAAGAAACAAAAGTGAGTGAACTTACCCGAGGAAGAACAACGCACAAAGCAGGTAGAAAAATCCGATTGAAGACTCCGGCGAAGAGGAAAGGATAATGAGTACCCATGTAAAAAGTTCATATCGCCGGAAATTCGCCGCTACCCCAGCAACTACAACATCGACGCTGCTAGATCTACGATCCCATTGATTGCCTCTCGCACACCGGCGGGTGATGGTCTCGCTAGCCGAATGCCACCATAGTTCGGCCGTCTTCTCCGACCGTTCATCGTTGTTGAAACCACGTCATAGATCTACAAAAAGAAGAGAGGGAAAGATCCGGACTGTTCGATTCAAGAGCGAGAGAGGGGTCGATTTTAGAGCGAGAGAAGAGAGAAGAGAGATCAGAGAAAAAAGAGGCGTCTGTGTTTAAGAAGAGAGAGACAGATGAAAGAGACATATGCATGTAAAGGGAATCCTACACGCGTCATAATTAGCATAGACAGTGGCACACATAAGCAGAAAACAGTGGGACGCCCACAGTGAAGAAGCCTACCACAGAAAACCACCGACATACATGTTGTAAGGGTATAAAGTGTCAAAACCACAAAGTTTTGTGGTCAAACTCTAAGAAACAAAAAGTCCACTATTCAACTTCAATTTGTAATGTATATTTATATAATAGTTAAATTTAAGATTCTTTTAAATTTTTATTTTGGCCGTACAAGTATTTCCGTAGGTTATTTTATTTTTAAGTTTTATGTTTTTTTATTTTGACGATAAAAGTTTGGCAAATTGGATTTTAACGAAAATATGTCATAGTTTGGTTTATTAAAATAAAAGTCGGGATTTTTGCTGGTCAAACTGCTAGTTTGGATTATTATTAAGAAAATTGGATTTAAATAATCTAAAGTTTTGAGGGTTAGCCGGCAATAATCTCACTTTCAATAATAATTCTCAGTAGTCCCAACTTTCAACCTATTTATTTCTAATGGTCCCGCCATTAAAAACTTAACACTGTTAAGTTTATTGCTGATGTGGCACCTGAGTTAATTGTTTATTTATTTTTAATTTTTAATATATGCCACATCATATTAACCCAACCCAGCCAAAGAAGGGGAAAGGGGAGTGTTTGGCTGGGTTGAGTTAATATAATGTGGCAGAGATTAAAAAATAAAAAATAAATAAACATCCAACTCAGGTGCCACATCAGCAATAAACTTAACGGTGTTAAGTTTTTTAACGGCGGGACCATTAGAAATAAATAGGTTGAAAGTTGGGACCACTGAGAGTTATTATTAAAAGTGAGATTATTGTCGGCAAACTCTCAAAACTTGGGATTATTTAAATCCAATTTTCCTTATTATTATCGGCCCATATGTCATAGTTTGGTTTATTAAAATCCAATTGCCTAAAAGTTCTATCTTATTGTATTTCAATCGTAAAACTTTGTTCTAGCATAGTTTTATGTTATTTTATTTTGGATGTAGAAATTTGTTTCTTTCTATAAACACTACTAGAAAAAGGGCCTTTCTTGACGCACGAACAATGACGCGCGTTCTTTAATGACGCGCAAAAACGAGTGTCGTAAAAAAACTGTCAAGAATAAAAAAATCCTAAGGATAGACGACGCGCATTTTTGAGCGTCATAAAAGTTTTGTCATAAATTAGAAAAAAAAAACACGGAGTACATTTAAAATTTGCGCGTCATCTTGGAAGTGTCGTTTTATGTTTTTTCCCGCTTATAATTTTCCCCAAATTTTCATTCCCGCTCGTACATTCACTCCACAAAATTGATTGCCGCTTCCATCACTTCACATTCTCTCCATTGAAACCCTAATCTCAGCTTCACTCAACACAAAATCGATTCCCGCTTATATTCTCTCCATTGAAACTCTGGATCTTCAATTTTTCACAATTCTGAATTCCCTATCGTGATTTCTCCATGGGAATTCTCCTCAAGCCCTAAACGCTTCCCCTCTCTTTCTCCTCAATTACTCTATCTCCACCGTTGCCACCAATACCAGGTAATAACATCAACATCTGCCCAATCTGTTCAATTTCTCACTTCCCCTTTTGCCCTCCTCCCTCGTTCATCGAAAACCCTAGATTTCATTACTCACAACCACCATAAAACAACGATTACCATCATCACCGACCTCCTTTCCCTAATCATCAGACCTCGTTATTATTTCTATCCTCGTGATGGTAGACGACCTACGTGGCGCGACAGTAATCCTAACCTAAATATGAGTCCGTATGGTGGCATCGCCGGAAATCATAATAATCATCATCCAATAGATGGATTTGCGTCTGGTAAGTCATCGCTTCCTTCGCTTCCTCCTTCACCAACTCAAATCACGTCTACTTCCTTGGCTAATTCCAAAATCAAATTGATCGTTAATTAACATGTAGTAGCAGCAACAGCAGAGGGAACGAAGTTTTCTTATGTGGGAGAAGGTCGTTTCTAGCAACAATCTCCACCGCTGTGTATTATTTTTCTGTATTTACAATGCCTAAGGAATTTTAAAGGGATTTGTGACACCCGAGAATTTCAAGGTTAACTTCCGTTAGACAAACCCGTTAGTTACGTTATAAGTAGCTAATACATAACTAGGCCGAATACGTCCACGACCTTTGGTTGATCACCAAACCTGTCCATATGTGTTGTATGTTCATCATTG
>JBCNJP010000025.1:17162759-17247167 GCA_039602395.1 Deinandra increscens subsp. villosa | reverse complement strand
TGATGTCCCGTAAGATCAAGTCGCTAGGCGTGAAAATGGTCATCTCCGGTGAAGGTGCCGATGAGATATTCGGCGGCTACTTGTACTTCCACAAGGCACCCAACAAGCAAGAATTCCATCAAGAAACTTGCCGCAAGATCAAAGCCCTTCATCAATACGATTGCCTGCGCGCGAATAAGTCGACGTCTGCTTGGGGTTTGGAAGCCCGAGTCCCGTTTTTGGATAAAGGGTTCATCAATGTCGCGATGAGCATCAACCCAGAAGTAAAAATGGTAAGACATTCTCTTTGTTAAATGATCAGATTCGGGTACCGGAATTACCTAACTTTACAAGGTTATATGGACAGGTCAACATGGATAAAAAACGGATCGAAAAATGGATTCTTCGGCGGGCTTTCGATGATGAAGAGCAACCGTATTTACCAAAGGTAACAAACACTGAGATAAGAATCGATTGTTCTAACCATAGTAAAACTTCTTCACTTAATGCCTTCTTCATGTACGACTTGCAGCATATTCTGTACAGACAGAAAGAACAGTTTAGCGATGGAGTCGGGTATAGTTGGATCGACGGACTCAAGGAACACGCTGAACTAAATGTAACTGACAAGATGATGCTTCACGCCGAGCACATCTTCCCTCACAACACGCCAGTCACAAAAGAAGCTTACTACTACCGAATGATCTTCGAACGGTTTTTCCCTCAGGCAAGTTTGATTTCGTCCGGTTAATCACAAGTACGTACATCGTCAAATCTATAAAAGAAGTTAAATAACTTGATTTTGCCAACAACTGAATCTTTTTGCAGAATTCGGCTAAGTTGACTGTCCCGGGCGGAGCAAGCATAGCTTGCAGCACTGCAAAAGCCATCGAGTGGGATGCGTCATGGTCTAACAATCTCGACCCGTCAGGAAGGGCTGCACTCGGGGTCCATAACGCATCATACAAGAAGAGTGCGGGTCCGGCTGGTTCAGTGAAGTTAGCACCAAACATGATTGGCAATGTGTCAAGGATGATCGATAAATCTGCTTCTTCTGAGGTTGTGATTCATGGCTAGTGGTTTATGTGTTCTAAAGATATATTGGTTGTTGGCTACTTATTTTGTTTTAATTTATGTGTGATAAATAAGTCAAATGTATTGATGTCACATAGATAGACGGGTAATATGTGATGTAAGCATTCGTATTTTTAACAAGTGTGTTTTCTAGTACTTCATTTTATCTTCCAAACTAAACTACACCAAAACTACACCGTGCGTACATAGGTTTAGTGGTCTGCAACTAAGAGACAAAAGAATTTATTGAGCCGGTCTCATGTTGACACCGACAACAATAAATAGTATCTTTATTTAAAAGATAGTTAATAATAAAAAAAGTCCATCCGTTTATTAAAGTGTATTTTAGTCATTGTGTACGAGCTTAACGGAAATTTAACTTAGTGTTAATGTCTAAACACGTTACGAAATTGAAACCGTTAAAGAAGAGGTATGCACCTTATATACTAACCACTACTCCCCTGATCTTTCCATACATTTTTCCGATCAAAATCATATACTTACCCTATTGACGTTAGGGTCGTTACATACAGAATTTTCCTCCGTAACGAGGCTAACAATATTGTTAGTTTTGCGTGAGTGCATCAATGTTAGTTTCCATTTGAGGAGCGAGTTACTCCAAGTAGACACTCTATCTATCCTTTGCTCTGGATTTTGTTTCTTCAACCACATATTCAAAACATGCGACTTTTCAAACTTAATAAATAAATGTGTGTTCATGGATGCTTGTTTGTGATCAATTTGATTCATTTGTTCTTAAGTTCTTCAATCTGCACAATTCTATGGATGTGTGTTCTATCCAGGCTCCGCTCCTTTGTGAAGAATCCATTTACGCGAGCTGCGCACGACAATGCACGCTAGCTACATTTAGGTGGCGTTTGGTTCACGGAATGTAATGTAATTGGAATTGTAATATTTTCCTTTTAAAGTTGTACTTAAGTTGAGTAAGGAAGTGACTTGAAATACAATGAATTCCTTTACTCAATGGAATTTAGAAATCCTTCATTTTAACGAAGGAAAGTTACATGACCTCAATTTGCACAATTTGATTGTTTGTGATCAATTTGATTCATTTGTTCTTAAGTTCTTCAATCTGCACAATTCTATGGATGTGTGTTCTATCCAGGCTCCGCTCCTTTGTGAAGAATCCATTTACGCGAGCTGCGCACGACAATGCACGCTAGCTACATTTAGGTGGCGTTTGGTTCACGGAATGTAATGTAATTGGAATTGTAATATTTTCCTTTTAAAGTTGTACTTAAGTTGAGTAAGGAAGTGACTTGAAATACAATGAATTCCTTTACTCAATGGAATTTAGAAATCCTTCATTTTAACGAAGGAAAGTTACATGACCTCAAATTCCATTGATTAAAGGAATTCATTGTATTCCAAACTCCTTCCTTTACCCAACTTAAGCACAACTTTAAAAGGAAAACTTTACAATTCCAATTACATTACATTCCGTGAACCAAACACCACCTTAGTTTACATAATAAAACTAGTGATTGTGCAACTCTCTTGCACTCTAATCTTCTCCATGATCCCAACCGACTCACCTCATTACCTTCACCCTTTTATTAATAAAAATAAAATAAAATAAGTGAGAAATAAAAAAATACAAAGTAGAAATTCATTAATTGTTTAACAAGTTAATAACTAGATTTTAGCACCCCACGCCTTACCGTATAGATAACAAACACAAAACAATTACATTATTATAACACCACATAAAAAAATAAAAAATAGAAAGCACGATCACACAAAACAAATGCATTATTATAACACCACCTAAAAATCATGTTACATGATTGTACATATCGTACCACAAACTCCCTTGCTAAATTCGTTAAGATTAAAAATAGAAAATAGAATATGTGTGTGTGTCACATAACTATGTTTATTACACTACTAACTCAACACCAACTCATTATTTGCAGTATACCTATTAGACCATAAAATCATGTGATAAAATTTTTATAGGTAGACAAGAAACAAATAAATAAGAAATTAAAAAAAAAACAAAAACTTATTCACGCCATATAACGCCCACTGAAACAGCCACATGGCAGGTTGCTATTATGGCTATGGTACACATAGCTAGTCCGCATGAAATTTGTTTATATGTACAATATTTCTTAAATAAAATATCAGTTTTATTTAATTATATGAATAGATATACATCAAGGTATTATAAATAACAAGTAAATAAACTTAACATGATATATAATAGTAATAAAATAAGATTTGAAATAGTTATTAAAAAAGCGATATCATTTACATGAAAATTATTTAATTAACTATTACTTATAGTCTGCTCCATTCCAAATTCATATGGTGGAAATTGGAAGTTGCACGTCTAATGCACAAAAAGTACAATCAAACCTTAATAAAGCACACACGCCATTGTTTTAGATAAAAACCCGCCCATTAACTTCAAAATGATCAGAATTTGTCAAATAGCCAGCATGTTTTACTAATCAATATCACTTTCAAGTTTCAAAACGCGTACCAAAACACCTATCGCTTATAATGTATCGGCGCCTGCCTTTTGTTTCCCTGATCAAAATCATGCAGTCAAGAAAGCCCGATCATACAAGGAATCAAGAACAAAAGCTACATGAACAGAAAACACATTCCATGTTTTCAAGGTTTATTTCATTTGGAAAACGAATCGTTCCTGATGAATATAGTAACTTACATGTGCACGACGCTCAAACAAAGCAGGCCTTCACCTTAAGAAGCATCATCAACAAAGTTGTGATCATAAACTTCATACTCATAGTCTTTATCAAGATCCTGATTTGACCTCCCATAAACAAAATGTTTGGTTCCCATAGTTGTAAATGGCATTAGTCCGAATGCCCGAGCCGTCTTGATCTCTCTAGCGATCTTCCTCTGGGCTTTCGCGCTAATTTTGGTCTACATGAAAATATATAAATTAAAGATAGCAGCTTCAAAATGAAATTAAAATTTATTTTATTTAATTATTAATTAATATAATGACATGATTTTGTTACCTTGCTCCTCTTGATGATTACTCCAGCCTCTGTTATGAAGTTAGCAAGAAATTTCACATTCTGCACACATACACAAAGTTGAGTTGAAAACGTCTAAAAGATGTCTTATCTAGTGGTGTGTAAACGAGCCGATTCGCTTGAGATCAGCTCGCTAAAAGCTTAATTCGAGCTGAGCTATAAGTATATATATATAAAAACTAAATGTATATTAATATAATAACTAAGTAATTAATATATAATAATTAATAAATGAGACGAGCTCGGGCTCACTTTGGCTCATTTACACACCACTAGTATTATCCGGTCGACAAAATCTTGATTCATGGGTGGCTTGGGTGAGTTGGGGAACAGATCGAAGTGCATTCAGGTTTAAATGGGCCGTACAGGTTTAAATTGGCCATACAGCCATACAATTTGAAACATGTCAATCTGGTTAGATTGGGTTGACCTACAAACATTTTTTGGTATCTGGTTAGATTGGGTTGACCTACAAACATTTTTTGGTCCAATTATAAAGAAACTAAATGATTAGTGCCTTAATTATAATAAGCTAAACCTGCTTTTCTATAGTATCTATAAAACTGCTCACCCTGAAATCAGCTTTTTGTAGAACTTCCTCTGTCGATACTTCAAACTCTAATCTTTTAGACGGTTTACGCACACCCGGTTTTGTAAGATCAAGATCCTGAATTAACCCGCATTTGTGTATGAATGTCGAGGTAAAATAAATAAAAAACAGATGAAAATAAAAATTTAGCATGCAACCAATCATCACCGACGCTTAGCTTAAGAATACTTAGGGGTGTCAATCATGTCGGGTTGACCTCTTTAGCGAATGGGTGATATTTGCCAACCCGAAACCTGACTATTTTCGTGTCATGTCTTAAATTGCCACCCCTAAGAATATTGAAGCATACATACACGAATTGAGCAAAAGATAGCTAAGGTTATAAGTCAACAGTTCATACCTTAACATCATAAGTATTACCAGACCAAAATGTTACATCTGATCTGAACTTATAATCATCATTCTCTACTTCATTCACGTCAAATTGAAAATAAGTAGCAGCATCCTTTAACTTTCCATCCAAACCATCAGTCAAACTTGTGAAACCGTCATCTAGACCATCCAATGATCCGGATCTTCTAGATCCATTAAGCCTAGACATTATTGCAGATCTGTCAAAAGCCATTTTCTGCTGACCTATTTTTTGAAAAAGGGAACCTGAACTAAAGCTGCTGTTTTGAACATCACCAGATATGCTTCTTTCAAAGTCCTCCAAGGTCTCCGATGAGTTTGCATTTGCATAGGTGTCGATTGCTATGAAGAAATAAAGAAATCAGATGTGTAACGGCAACACTGTATAATTGTATAGAACTACCATACATAAAGCCATCAATTTAAGACATAGCCGACTCATGTGAGTTGTGTGAAAACCTAAAACCAATAGCACTTACGGAGTTTTAATTATGTGGATTAAGAAAAAAGAATTAGTCGAAAGATCGATTCTTTAGGATCCTTCCTTTCTTCGAATGGAAAGAACATAGATAGAATCAAACCAATTCCTGAAATGCCTTTCCTCCAGGACATTCACAGAGCATGAGAAGCAGACGATTAATCATGTGGTTACAGAAGAAATCAAAGAATTTATTGAGAATCCTACAAGATTCTTGCATTCTAGACACAGATTGAACAAATATTGTGGGAAAAATCTTGCTTTTAAAGCCGTTTAGTCCCGAAAGCAGAGGCGTGAGGCACGAGCTTCACGTATGCAAGGTGCTACATACAATGAAATAAGCTTAATGTAGCACAACCAAAAGTTGCACCCCTCTCGTCCTTTGGACATATAAGCTTTTTCATTAAGTATACCACTTCATTCTTTCGGTCAATTTTACATATTAGCCTCCTGCAAACCCTAGTTTTACCAATTTTGACCTAGACAAGCATGAAGCGCCGTCTCAAGCTCTAATTTGTTCCGATGCCTCATAACTCATGCGCGCTTTTTAAAACCAAGGGAATGATATAGGAAAAACCAAGTACCTGAAGCACTACTTGTAGCCAAAGTTCTGGCAATTGAAAACCTCCGGCAACTAGGCGAAATACCAGCCGCAAGAGACCCAAGAACACCCGGAGCAAGTTTCATCTTTCCTACAAATACCAACCAGAAGAGTTATCAGTTGTATATCTTTATGAGCGACTACAAACTATAAAGCTGCACCAACAGTAGCACTGTTAACATTCTGAATTAGAGTATGTAATTATGTATAACCTAGTGCCTATTGCAAACATAAGATCGGAAAATTTGCACGAAATGAAGATCTAAAAGTCCAACTTAACCTAATTTTGCTCAAGAGCATCACAATAAGTCGATAATCAGTTGAATTTGAACGCATATTGATGAACTAAACTAATAGACGAAGCAATACGTGTTGATTTAGTGTACGAATCAGTTGAAAAAATCGCTCACTGTTTATAAAGCCGGTGGTGTCTCGTTTTGAGCAGAGAATCCGTCGACGTCACGTGAAGATTGAAATGTGGTCCGGCCGCCAAAGGCTGAGAGTTGTGCAGAAAGTTCGTCGTCAGGCGGAGATCCGGCGAATCGAGGGTATGCACGGAGGATGACGGATCTCATCGGTTAGTGGACTCTGGGCTTTTCCAGTTTTGGTCTTGGGCTCGGAAACAACTAAGTTTGGGTTATTTAAGGAAATTGGATTTAAATAATTCCAGCTACACTATTTGTTACTGGCAAGTCCCAACTATTCACTATATTTTTAGTAATAATTCCGGAAAAAAAAAATTAACCTCCGTTATGTTGTGTTGATGTGTCATCCAACGTGGACTGCTTAGTTGGCCATTTTTAATGACGTGGCACTGAACAAAGAACATATCAAACCAACCGTGTTTTCAAGCCCTAAATTACGTCCACCCTAAATCGATCGAAACCCTAAATCTCTCCAAACCCCATTCAATCTTCCACTCCACCCCTAAACCGATCCAAACCCCATTCAATCTTTCACGTCAGAGTGTCTCGTGTGATGTATCAGAAAGAGCGTTGTTTTAAGTCTTAATGTCAACTAACCATTGGCTGAACCATTGGTTAGCTGCCAACTAACCAATGGTTAGCCAGCGAACCAATGGTTAGCTGGATGGTTAGTTGACTTAGTTTACTATAAATAGTTGACTCTTGTATAGAATGATTAGATATGTCACTTTATCATACTTAAGTGTGTGTTTTCTAGTGTGAAAGAGAAACCATAGCTTGTTCTTGTATCTTCAAATGATCAATAAAAATTCAAGCTTATTTACCTACTTTGTTACTAGATTTGATCAATATACCAGTAGTAAGATCATACCTTGGTTTTACAGAGAACCCTTTCCTGGTCTTCAATTCTAGCAATGGGCGATGAAAAAGCAAATAGTGTAGTTGAAGCTCCGAGTACACTATGAAGGCAAACTCATCAATGAACATGTTTAGATAGGCTTGTAAATGAACCGAACGTTCAGCGAATGTTCATTGAACCGTTCGGTGGGAAGTTCGTTTATGTTCGTTTATTTAATAAATGAATGAACACGAACATAATTTTTCGTTCGTTTAGTTAAATAAACGAACTTGAACAAATGTCACGTTCGTTTATTTATGTTCGTGAACGTTCATTGTGACAATCCGACTTTTCAGGTCATTTCATGACATAAACTGAACGTAAACCGTATTAAATGTTGTGTGAACATTTATGTGCTTAACTGTGTTGACTTTAGCAAATTAGGGTTTTGTGTGATCAATCACTACGAGCATGCACGGAAGTTTAAACGTTTAAAATTTTATGATTCGTATCTTATGATTTTATGTGATATTTGTATATTCACATATTATTCATTGATTATGTGAACTAAATAAGTATAGATTTAATTCTATGATTTTATGTGAAATTAAATACATATGTATATAATATGATTTAATGATATTTATGATTTTATGTAATTAAAGTGTTTTAATTACAAGTTATTGATAATAGAGTTATTATTCACAAATTTAAGTGATTTAAATAGGTAAGTTATGATTTTATGTGGTTTTAAATATATAATTGTGGACTTATATTCAATAATTTATTTTAGTAAAACGAGATTTATATTTTCCTATTAACGTTATACGATCTATATATTTTGACGTCCTACGTATATTCATCGTTAAAAACATTTCTTGTTAACTCCGTTAGAAATCCGTTAACACTCATAAACTTCGAGGGATTATTCTTGTCAATTCCTAAACTCATTTTTATTTAGTCAAACCTGCAAGGACCCATCCTGTAATTGTCCAAACTTGAGTCCTATTATGGATTAATTGCAGGGACCATTTTTAATCATTTAGTTAAAGTCAAATTTAAGTCTCATTTACACCACAATCGGAAACCGTCGAACCCTCACCTCCATATTGAATTCGGAAATCAACTCTCCTTTCGGTTACACCTAAAGACCGATCATTTAGTCCAATTAATACATACCTCGATCATTAGGCAAACACACAACACTCTCGCAAATCTCTCGCTCGCTCTCTCTCGTATTTTTCTCTTTTTCTACATTTTCCAGTGAACTCGAAAATCTGACCAACCACCACCATTTCACCACACTTGTCGTACAACACTGAGACCGTCGTCCACCTCTGAGTAACCCCGAAGCATCAGTTTTGAGAATCGAAGCAACGTGCGGAGTTGTCGTCAAAGTTTCGGGATTGGTCTCAGTGTCGTAAACTTGTTTTCGCTCATCTCCGACTCGAGGTAATAAATCTTTAATGCTAATCGCACATTTTTATGAGGTTTATTTGGGTTTCGCGATTTTCCGGTGACCGGAATAAAACTCCGGCCACCGGAGTTCTTGGGTGAGGAAGATGAACCCAGGCGGGTACAGGTTATATACATATCGCGCTGAGTTGTGTAACAGACGCCAAACTGGCACGAGTGGTTAGGGCGTTGGGTTGTTCGCTGGAGGAGCGGGTTTGAGTCCCGGCCTCACCATTTTTAATTCCCTATTTTCCTGGATTTGGTTTTCTGGGCATTGTCTGTACACAAAAGGATTTTCGCCTGGGAATTTAACGGATAGGGCTGCTGGTAGGAGGGCTAAAACTCGACTGTTGGTCCGGGAGGTCATGGGTTCGAACCCGGTGACCTCCATAGTTTTTATTTTTGTTGTTTTTGTATTGTTTTATGCATTTAGTTACTAGATTTTGTACCAAAATTGTCCCTTGTCATATCTAAAACCCGTAAAAATATATTTGAGACATTTAAATCTCGTAAATCAGTTTAACTTGTTATTCATGATAAAAATATATTTCCAACATCTATATATATATATATATTGATATAAAATTCTAGTTTTTACAAAAAGGTAAAATATATATATATATATATATATATATATATATATATATATATATATATATATACTAGTTTTTGATACCCGTGCAATGCACGGGCGGTTTTTTATACCACAAAATCAACTAAATTTGATATCTACTTTTTCAGAAATTTTGTGATGATGACATCAGCATCGAAGGTTAAATGTAAAATTCATTGTGCCCTGGTATAATTTACTGGATAATATCATCATGACATCATGTGGGTGTCATCAGGATTAATTTCCTATTCGCTCAGCGTGAAATGCCAATATCAAAATTCATGTGCAAGCCCAAGTTCACAAATCTAAATTAATTAACCGTTTGATCTGTGGGCTTTATCATTTTGATAAAATTAGAAAGCGTAAAGAATTCATTTGAATTAAATGTTAAACATTATTTAAAACATGTTATAATATTGATAAAACTACAAAAAGTGAATTAGTACAATTGAATTTAAAATTTGCATTACTAACAAAATTACTTGAATTTTAAATTAAATGTTTAATTTTTTTTACTAACTTGGTAAGTATATACATTAATAACAAAATTAGTTCTTAATATTAGGCAATTCAAAGTAAATGCTTATAACTGAATGTGTCAAATCATTAAATTTAAATTTAAATTGATAACAAAGTTACTTGATAAAATCCAAATTTATAGGGGTCAAATATGGATATTGAATTTAAATTTAAATTTAAAATTCTACATTAATAACGAATTCAAAAGATAAGAAAGTTATTTTTGCATCATACCATATCTTATCACCTCCGTAATGTTTTTAGGAAAAATATTTATCCCCTCATCAAGATATTACCAAAATTTTAGAGTAGCAACTACTACTTCAAAGACTAGTGTTCAACTATGATAGACTTTGTATCTAAACCAAAAGATTTTTAAACAGTTAAATTAAAAATCTAATGTTTGCATTAGACAATCAAAATCTAGAAATTATATATCTTGATAATGTTGTAGTTGACCTTTAGCTTTTTACATTATACCATTAGCAAACTTAAAATGCTCTATATGAATATTAAAACCAAGGCCATGGTTCATCTGCAGTTAAAAGGTCCATCCGTAGTGTTTTAACCTCAATTGTTAGTGCATACCTAGTAGGTGTGATTGAAACCATAAAATCAACATCTGCACTTTACTAAACAATTGTCCCCGAGTGCTAGGGCCAGAACTTTCAAATATAATAGGGAAGTCACTTTCAACAACCTTTTTAATAGAAAGCAAATATAGAATCCACAACTTCTACAAAAATGTTTACCAAACAACCAACAAAAAACTGCTACATTTATTTTTTTGTTTAGCTTTGCAAAAATATTCACTAATTCAGCTTGGTTTTACCATTGATGTACAACTAATAAAACTAAACCCCCGACATCAAGCAACATATTTGAGGCTTTAAAGTATAGATTACCTTTTCATTTGAACTCCTGAAACACTCCAGCTCCTTGAGTAGCTCCTATAGCAATCTTAAGCCTTATATCCATGGAAGCGGTTGGATAGTCAACCTTCGTGTACAATTAAAAAAAAGAATCATAGATCAACTTAACAATGAAAATATTTCATGATCAATATTAATGAACAAACTTTACTTCTAAAAAGGTTGTTCTCGAAGCCGTTTTCTGCATATATTGTTTCCTCAAGCTACCAAATGCAGTTGAATACATCTTAAAAGGTCTTAAAGCATAATAATCAAAACCATTAAAAGAAATTTAGAGTTGACACATTGTGTTATATATCTCACTAATATTATATTCCTTTGTGGAATTTTTTATTTTATGCTTTAAGACCTTTTAAATGAAAATTGATTAGTAATACTAATCTGAGGTGTCGCTAACAGAATCATAGAAGTTTCATGCTTTAAGAAATATTAATAATACCAAGTCCATAGAGCTCCCCCTAATGGCATGTGAACCAGAAAAAACACACTCACAGACAAACCAAAAAAAACTCACCTGAAGCGCATACCCGTAAAAACTGAAGGATAGTCTGTGATCAACAAAATAAACGTGCAATTATAGTTGGTTCTGACCCACCAATACAAACATGTTCCGAATGTCAAGAACAAAGTTCAGGTTGGGACCTGACCCATTTAAAAAATATCTGCTGCAATCAAGAAAAAGGGGCTTTTATGTTGGTTTCTTGGTGAACAGTCGTTCACATTGCATCTATGTTTGCACAAAAAGAGGTCATGCGATCCACTAATGTAGAATTGACTTTGTAGTAAACCTTTGTATCATCAAAAGTGCCGATATTAATTAATAAAATCATGTAAGAAACCTTTACATCCACACTATATAGAACAATAATTCATAAATTTTTTATCAAGAAATAATCATTATACTTCAAGAAAATTAAGATATCACCTTACCATCAGTTTCAAGAACCCTAAAAAAAACATGTTGCAGCAAAGAACCATAAATTTTGCAACAAAATAGCTATAACAATTGACATTTTAGTGGGCTTTGAGAATGTTAACCTTTGAGTCCTTAATACTCATAGACCTTCCGGGCGCGGGCACCAAACCTTAATAAATCCCCAAAGAACCAAACCACTTTGTCCGTAGATTCATCACCAAGTGATTCGCATCCTTCACCTTAAGGAAACGGATAAAACTAAACTTCTTACCATTTTTTGTTAACCTATTCAATATAAAGTCTGTGTGAAATACTGAAATAGTCATTCTATAAAAAAAAATATATTAAAAAAATGAAGATGAAAAATAAAGTAATGATTTGCATACCAAAGATTTCATGTTCTTGTTGCCTTCACTTCTTCCTTTACCAAAAGTAAAAACCCTCTGCATATGCAAACAAACACAGAATTATATTTTTAATAGTTAACCCTCTGCATAACTACTTTGGGAGGAAAAAAGTATGTAATCATATTTAATAGCTTGAATCACGTTCAAATACATCAAGTTTTAATTATATATTTAACCCTGCAATTTCAGAAAAACATCGCTCGTAATATATGTAAGTTGAAGCAAATTAGGGCAAACGCGAAACCCAGGAAACATGATCAAATCAAATACAAATCAAGTTACCATATAAAAAATCACACGCATTCACAACCAACCCTAGAACACATGTTCGATCACGATTTAGAAGAAACCACATGTAATTAAGGCTAAATTATCATCCAACCATACTTCTGATCACAAACAGATTTCATCAAATACCAAATAGCAAATAACATACAGAATACATTAAATTACAATCCTTCAACACAAATAGCAAATAACATACATAATAATAACAAAGAGATTAGTGTTAGAAGTGATTTACCTCGGCGGCTGATTAAAAAAAGAACAGAGATGAACCGAATCGTATTTTATCTTTACAGAATCATAACTCTGTTAGAAATCATATATCAGAATCGATTTCTATTAGAGTAATCGAAATCGTCATTGACTTATATTTTTTAAACAAAGATTAACTGATAGCACACATCTAAATCGATTCCGATGATGTTGTTTAGGATTATACATTGAATCGACGAAAGTGAGGGCGAGATTAAAGGATGCGATCTTTTGGAGGAGCAGATTGAGAGGCGGAGACTTAAAATATGAATATAATGAAATTTGGGAATTAGGGTTTCTGGTATATAAGTCGGTTTTAACATGGGTCGGTTTTTTTTCCAAGCATCCGAGGCCAATATCCGCGTTTGATACGTGAAGGGAGCAATTGAGCGGGAAAATCACTCCAAAGAGTGATGTGGTGATGCCACGTGGCAACCTAACTTTTCATATATATATATATATATAGAAGATATATATATCTTGGGTAGATTAATATATAAACTTATGTCGTTGGATTTTTATTGAAATAACCGGATATTTTATGATAACCTTTAATATATATAAATATATATTGTCCTCGCAAATTCATTATTAACGTTACTTGAACGTTTAGTAAATACATATATTATATATATTTATTTTTTGAATATTTAAACTTATAAAATATACAATATTGGTATATATTGTGTTTCCTCGCGTTATTTCGATAATTGCTCGGATTTGCCACACGTGCCATCCTCGACTTGTTTTGAATTTCACGATCCTTCGTTTTTGTCGTTTACGTTAGACTTAATAGTTTATAGAACACACACTTATACATTTATGCTCGTTAGGTGATTGATTGCTTCACAAGACTCGTTCTTGCTACTTGAATTAACTGTTTATCTGGAAACTTTGTTGTGCGACTTAAGGTGAGTTTCACGGCCCCATTTTTATTATTTTAAATCCTGTTGGGGGAGATTAACATGCAAACACTTGAACTGTTAGATAATTATATCACCTAAATGATAGTGGCACACTTATTGAAAAGTCCTCACTTTTAGAGTTACTGTCAATGTGACATCAACGGGAACTTATTTAGTAGATCTACTGGGTTTGACAGCCCCACCCGGGTCAGTCGCGCTGGCACGATCGGATATCGAATGGGTGTAATATACTTCTTAGTCTTAACGAGGCACAATTGAACTTTTCGAGCTTTAGTAACTGAATAACTAGTTTAACTAGTCAAACGTGCACTGATTTCTTGAAAATAGCCTAGCTAGCTATTGATATATTATCTGGATTTTATTGAACTGTTAAACTGATGAACTGATTAAACCTGTGAACTCACCAACCTTTGTGTTGACACTTTAACATGTTATTTCTCAGGTCATTAAACTGGATTGATTGCCACGAGCTAGGATGCACCACTTATGGATTTTGATTACCATGCATGCATATTAGACATTAAAACTTTTCGAACTAATTATTTTTTGGTTTGCGCATATTTTGGCTCTTAAACATTTATTACAAATTTTGTCGTTTACGCTTCCGCATTTCAAAACGCATTTACTTTAGTTTAACATTTACATTGCATATAGACTGTTCGTATGGCTAATGTGTTCGATCCTGGTTTGTCACGCCTCATGCGGTGCGTTGTCGCACGTGGGATTTGTGGGGGTGTGACAGATTGGTATGGCTAATGTGTTCGATCTTGGTTTGTCACATTCCATGCGGTGCATTGTCGCACGTGGGATTTGTGGGGGTGTGACAGATTGGTATCAGAGCCATTGGTTATAGTGAACTAGGTTTGCATTAGTGGACCGACTATAGCCTTAGACACACCTTAGTCATATACTCGAACACATACACACACACTAGTATTTGACTATTTGACTATGTTTTACTTGTACTTATATATGTATATATATGATATATATGCAGATATGGCTGGATGGATATCCGCTTCCCTATCATCCTCATCATCATCATCCCCATCCGTCACCAGTAGGCGAGTTACTTTGGGTCCTACTACCCCGACTCATGGAAATCGGAGAATAACTTCTAAGGGCCACGTGTATGGAGAACCCATTGTTGTTTGTGGAAGAGACAATGGCAACTGGAACTGGTATGAGTCACTTGTGGCTAGTTGGGTGTATCGAGAACAAGTGCCACCTACTTCAACAGAGCCGTCGTCGACTCGGTTCTTTCTACCCGAACTGCCATATGCCATTGAACGAGTTGTCGCGACAATGGTCTCTATGTTTGACCGCGCGCTCAGGGACATTAGGAGGCTATTTGGTATGGTCACAGAGCTGCAAGAAAACGACTAACACTAATCAGAGAGTTGCCATCCTTGAGGAAACCTTGGAGGGGACCAATAAGGTCAGACTGAGCACCAGGTGACACTGAGCGACACATACTATCAAGTGAGTCATCTCACTGAGCTTGTTCAGGCACTCACGACTCGTGTTGCTGAGCTTGAGTTGGCTAGGGAGGCTGAGCCTCCGGCGGAACCGGTTAAGAAACCTATTGTGGAGGATCCCGAGGAAGAACTAGAAGAGGATCCCGAGGAAGAACCTGAAGAGGATCCCGAGGAAGAACCAGAGGAGGAGATGCCTGATGCCTCCATTGATCATGATAGCACTTGAGTTGTTTGTTTTCACTTTTGTTTTGGTTGGTTGTTTGTTTTATCGGGAGGATGTTCCCAAGACTATGCATTTTAAATTTTGAATTTCTGTTGGATAATTTGTGAACGAGTTGCATTTTATTTGAAAAGAGATTTACTATTTAATATGCGATTGTCTCTTGTGAAGTGATTTATTACTTATGTGATGGTGGTTGTGATTCATGTTATATCTTATTCTCATTTTGGATAATTGTGAATTGAAGATAATGGCAGACGAAAATGCACCAAACATGACACCGGCTAAATTGGCTGCACTGATCAACCAACATGTGGCTGCTGCCTTGGCGGCACATGCCCAAGGTGCAGGTAATGGAGGGCCACCCCAAGGTAATGCTACATTTTAAACTTTCATGGACTGTAAGCCTAATCAGTTCAAAGGAACTGAAGGAGCTGTTAGCCTACTCCACTGGATTGAAAACGTGGAATCTGCATTCGAAATGTACAATTGTCCTGAGGCTAGCAAAGTGAAATTTGCCACGGGTACTTTGGAAGGACCGACTCTCACCTGGTGGAAGACTGAGGTGCAGATGTTGGGGATTGAAGAAGCTAATGCCATGCCTTGGGCTAAGTTTAATGAGTTGCTACAAGAAGAGTATTGTCCACAGGACGAGATCCAAAAATTGGAAATTGAGCTGTATAATCTCAAGATGGAGAGGTCTGAAATTGAAGCTTACACTACTCGCTCAAATTCTCTTGTGAGTTTGTGCCCTACCATCGCCACACCTGCTTACCGAAGAATCGAGCTGTATATCAAGGGTTTAGTGCCCCAGATTAAGGGAATGGTGACTACCTCAAACCCTGCGACCATTCGTGATGCTGTAAGAATTGCTCATAGGCTCACGAATAAAGCAGTTGATCAAGGAGTCTTACCTCCTAGAAAAGGAACTTCTGGAGCATCTGACAACAAAAGAAAGTGGGATAACTCTGGAAATAAGTCTGGGAACAAGTCTTCCAACCAACAGAACCATCAAAACTAGAACCGCAGATTCAACAATTCCAGAAATTTCTCATCCAATTCTCAGAAGCAGAGTAATCAGAATCAAGGACAACAGGGTTATGTGGGCAAGTACCCACAGTGCAACAAGTGCAACTACCATCACTATGGCCCATGCGACAGGTATTTGTGTGCCAAATGCGGCAATAAGGGGCATCAATCCAAGGATTGCCCAGCCAAAAACAACGGGCAACAAGTTCAGCAGGGTGAAGGAACTAAGAGTGGTTTTAATTGTTTTAATTGTGGGAAGGAAGGCCACATAAAGAGAAACTGTCCTCAACTGAACGGTGGAAACAACAACAATAACACCAACCCTGGCAATCGTAATGGCAATAACAAAAACAACTGGAACAATGGGAACAATAGAGGAAATGGTGCCAGAGGTAGAGCTTTTTTAATAGGCTCGGGAGATGCCAGAGCAGATCCAAATGTCGTTACTGGTAAGTTTTCTCTTAACGGATACTATGCTCTAGTCTTGTTTGACACTGGTTCTGATAGAAGCTTCATATCTACTAAATTTAGCAATATGATAAATGCCAACTTGACACCTTTAGATGCTAAATACGTAGTTGAACTTGCTAATGGTAAACTTGTTGAGTCTACCCATATAGTTAAAGACTGTAAATTGGAATTGGCTGGCCATAAATTAGAATAGATCTTTTGCCCATCTCTTTGGGAAGTTTTGACGTCATTGTGGGAATGGATTGGTTATCCAAGAATTGTGCTGAAATCGTTTTGTCGTGAGAAAATTGTTCGAATACCATTGCCTAGTGGAGAATTGCTCTCAGTTCAAGGAGAAAAGTGTGGTACTGTTATGGGTGTGATATCTTTTCTCAAGGCACAAAAGTGTTTGCGAAAAGGACATGTTGCTATTCTCGCGAACATTTTAGAGAAATCAGAGGAAGAGAAAAGGATAGAGGATATCCCGATCGTGAGGGATTTTCCTGAAGTCTTTCCAGACGATCTACCAGGTTTACCGCCTCATTGAGAAGTCAAATTTCAGATTGATCTTGCTCCTGGAGCAGCACCAATTGCTCGTGTACCTTATCGTTTGGCACCAAATGAGATACAAGAGTTGTATACGCAACTTCAAGAACTGCTTTAGAAAGGATTTATTAGGCCTAGCTCACCGCCCTGGGGAGCTCCAGTGCTTTTTGTTAAGAAGAAAGATGGAACCTTTCGAATGTGCATCGACTATAGAGAACTCAACAAGGTGACTGTTAAGAATCGTTATCCCTTGCCATGGATCGATGATTTATTTGATCAACTACAGGGATCTAGCTACTACTCCAAAATTTATTTGAGATCAGGTTATCACCAACTGAGAGTCCGTAAGGAGGATGTCTCGAAAACATCATTTAGAACTCGTTATGGTCATTATGAGTTCATGGTTATGCCATTCGGGTTAACCAACGAACCAGCGATTTTCATGGACTTGATGAATCGCGTTTGCAAGCCATATCTCGATAAATTCGTCATCGTCTTCATTGACGATATTCTGATATATTCTAAGTCTAAAGAGGAGCACGAACAACATCTTCGTTTGATCTTAGAGTTACTCAAGAAGGAGCAATTGTATGCAAAGTTTTCGAAGTGTGATTTCTGGTTGCGTGAGGTGCAATTTCTTGGTCATGTCGTTAATGACCAGGAGATTCACGTTGATCTAATCAAAGTTGAGGCAATTAAGAATTGGCCTACGCCTAAAACACCCACGAAAATTCGCCAATTTCTAAGGTTAGCAGGTTATTATAGACGATTTATTGAGGGATTTTCAAAGATAGCCCAACCTCTTACGGCACTAACGCATAAAGGAATGACGTATAACTGGAATGAAAAGCATGACGCCGCTTTTTAGCTACTAAAGCAGAAAACTTGTAGCGCGCCAATATTATCCCTACCAGAGGGTAGTGATGATTTCGTGGTGTATTGTGACGCGTCAAAGCAAGGATTAGGTTACGTGCTGATGCAAAGAGAAAAAGTCATAGCTTATGCCTCTCCTCAGTTAAAACCCCACGAGCAGAACTATACAACTCATGATTTGGAGTTGGGAGCAGTCATTTTCGCGTTGAAAATTTGGAGGCATTATCTATATGGAACAAAATGTACTATCTACACTGATCACAAAAGTCTCGAGCATATCTTTGCTCAAAAGGAGTTGAACATGAGATAAAGTCGTTGGGTGGAACTTCTTAATGACTATGATTGCGCGATTAGATACCATCCAGGCAAAGCTAATGTGGTAGCTGATGCCTTAAGCAGAAAGGATAACCCCAAGCCTAGAAGAGTTCGTGCTTTGCAACTCACTATTCATACCGGATTACCCGATCAGATACGGAATGCACAACTCGAAGCACTCAAAGATGAGAACATTGAATTAGAATCCTTGCCGGGTATGGATAAGTTATTGGAAGTTAGATCAGATGGTATCCGGTATTGTGCGAACCGAATAATGATTCCCGTGTATGGAAATTTGAGGGAATAGATTATGGATGAAGCCCATAAGTCTCGTTATTCTATTCATCCAGGCTCGGATAAGATGTACCAAGATTTGAAATTGATTTACTGGTGGCCTAAGATGAAAGCTGACATTGCCACTTACGTAAACAAGTGCTTGACTTGTTCCAAGGTCAAGTCGGAATACCAAAAACCGGCAGGGTTACTTCAACAGCCAAAAATTCCCGAGTGGAAATGGGAGGGAATAGCTATGGATTTTATCACAAAACTACCGCGTACAGCGAGTAAGTGTGATACAATTTGGGTAATTATTGATCGTTTAACCAAGTCGGTACATTTCCTACCAATCAAGGACACTGACACCTCAGAGAGCTTAGGCAAAATTTATCTCAAAGAGATCGTCTCGCGACATGGAGTACCAGTTTGTAACATCCGTATGTTTTAAAAACTTGAAAACTCGGCCCACATCAAGATCCAAGTTTTAAGCCCAATTCTCAACACCATGAACAAATTTTCACACTATTTCTCATCTATAAATACCCTCCTTTGATCCCTAGTAGCTTGCAACTCCTAGTTTGAGTATAAACAAGTGGAATAACCAACTTTTGGCGGTTCCACAACTACTATACCCCTTCGGGTGTCGTGCTTAGTAGTTTTTATGCTCTCGGCCAAGAGGTGCTTCCGTTCAAGCTCGTCTCGTTTAAAAAGCTTCTTTGAAGGTAATTCTTCTTCTTTTTCTTTCTTTGTTTCCTTTCTTTCCTTCCTTTCGTTATTCGTTTATCTATCGCTTTATTAGTTAAATTAGTTTAGTTTAGGTTCTTAGTTAGGTGCTTTAGGCTCGTTTAGGTAGCCTTGCTAAGGCTCGTTCTTAGAACGCCTAGCATTGCTAAGGCTTGTCCTTTGGACGACCTAGCTTTGTAAAGGCACGTCATTAGGACGTGTTGCATTGCTTAGGCCGATTTAGGCTTGCTGTAGCCTTGTAGAGGCTCGTTAGGCCCAACGAGTCTAAACTATAATGTCCAATTTCATCTATATTCTTTTAATCCAAAAGTCAATGTTTTTATGCATGAACAAATTGGGGATTAAGGCTTGTTTGTCACAAATCAATAATTAAACTAATGCTTTATCATTATAATATGTAATTCAGGTTGTGAACATAAACTCATTTTTAAGAATTTCAAATAACTTAGAAATCGATCTCTGTTTAACAACATATTTAGTGATGGTACTTGAGACGAGAATGACATGTAGTAACTAGAAGGGTGAAAACACCGGTAGTTGGGGTCTCTTTCAAAGGATAAGCGTTCGCATAAATCCCATAGTTGGACCTGGATGCTTACCTGGGATGCCCCGATGAGATTGTTATAACCTATTAGGCCAAAGCATGTCTAGTAACATTTAAGGTATTGTTACTCTTAAAAGTTAACATGTTTTCAAACTTCAATTTATAACATTAAAACCCATTCCCCAAATGCATAAGAGCTTAGAATCCCATATTCTAATATTCATGTCATCCCCTTCTATTCTTTTAGGATGAATCTTTGAAACTAATCCTTTCACCTTCACTTTTCGCTTCGTGGACTTAACTTCTAATCCATGTGAGTAACCCTTGCTGTAGGATCGGTGTTAAACAAATTAGCTTAAAAAGAAACCCTTCTACTTGCAAATATAACCCTACGGAATTAAAGTTATATTTCACTCTACTTAAGCTTATATTAGTTCTCTTGTATTGATGTGAGTGCTTGATTGCATAAAGATAGTAGTAACGAAGTAACAAATACTCGGCACTATTTGCATTAACTCAAAGCTACACTATTACAAGTTGTTCAAGAACCGATGTGTAAACTATGAGCTAACTAAGCTATATAAGTGCTAATGAGATCAATGACAGCCGTTGATCTCATGCGATCTAATCTAGACCGTAGAATATAAAGTCAAATACAAACTACCAAAAGCATAAACATCGACAATAGGAATATCTTGCGTCTAAACAACAACATACTACTTTAGGAGAGCGGCTTGAACAGATTTAGAAGCAACCGAGAAGCTTTTGCAGGATTGGACTTGCTGAAAAGACATCTCAGGAAAATTCTGGTTGAACTCATTATCTGGTGGATAATCGAGTGCACCCGGAATATTCGCTAAGTGACAAAACTGCTTCTTTCCGCTTGAACTGCCAGTTCCGCTTGAAGTGAGAATTCCGCTTCAACTTCAACTTCAGCCGGAAATCTTCCAAGCACAATATTCCTTACAATCTCCCCCTAAGCTGATGCTGTCAAATTATTCTTCGATTCCAATGTTCGTCTTCAAAAACTGACTTGTACCCAAAAACTTTCTTCTCCTTGACCTACTTGTCGAAGAACTTAACCCCTGCATTCACATCCTTTGAGAGAACACTCATGTTAGTCATAGTGACCTTGACATGTTTTAGAGCTTCCCAATCTTGTTCATTCCACTGGTCTTGAACATTGATTGCTTCATGGGTTGTGAAACTGCTATATGCCCTGTGCACATAAAAGAGCTTTTCTTCTTCTTCTTCCCAAATTACAAACTTGATCTGACTGGTTGACTCTTCTTCAGCATCATCATCAACCTGAGTTTCAGAAAGCAATCCATGCTCGAGCACCTTCGGTTCTATGCTCATTCTTAGTAGGAGCTCTGCTCTGGTTGGACTCATTATGTTTCTCAGTTTGTCATAGATGTCAGTCAGTTGGGAGATATCAAGCATTCTGGTGGCAATATGAGCATTCACTACTCTTGATGTGCCATTGAGGAATTGGAATTTGAAGTCAAAGTTATCTTCATTAACTGTCCACCCAACGATTTTGTTTTGCCTGGGTGGGCCTCTTTTCCTTGGCTTTTGTTCTCTCTTTCTTTTGTGATGCAGCAGTCTTTTCTTTCTTATCTTATTTTCCTCATTGGACTCATCTGTTGATTCTATTGCAGTTGGAGCTTTACCCTTTGAGGAATGAGAAGAAGGACCAGGTTGAACTTCAGTAGGTTTGGTGATGGTGATTATTGGTTCTTTGATGGTGAGTGGAGGTAGGGAGGTTTGAGTTTGTGGTCTACTGGCTTCTGGTGTGGGACTTGAAGGTGGAGTAGGTGGGAAAATGTCTGAAAAGTCCATGGTAGGTGGAGGCTTCTTCTTGAGAGGGACAATTGGTGTAAAATTGTCTGTTCTATATTTGGGGTTGGCAAGATTGGTGGATACTTTCTTAGAAATAGAAGGTGGTTTGTAGGGTATGATGGCAAGTGACTGTAGAAGTGATGGAACTGTTGTAGGTATGGGATTTGGGTTGTAAGTGAAAGAGGGTGGAGGAGGGATATCTGCATCATCAGTGAGTTCAGGTTTAACATTTATATTAGTTGATGTACCTAAGGTGAGCTCTGAAGGTGAAGGCATCACTAAATTTGGATTCACAGCAGCTATATCCCTTTTAAGCTTATGAAAGATATAATCGATCAAGCTGCAAAGTTCCCTGACTTGCATCTCAGCTACCTCTTCTTCTGTCTTCAAATTTCTAACCACAAGAGCCCTTTTTACTTTCTTCAACAGTAGGTAATTCTCATCATTTCTTATCAGCTTGGTAGGCATTTGAGAGGCAATAAAAATCAGCCTCTGCCTATCAACTTCAGTCAATGCCTCCAAATTATAGTCCTTTAATCTCCAGTTGAAAGATCTTGTCTTAGCGTCTTCAAGCAAGTTTCAAAAACTCCATTTTGTAAATACATATCAATTTCCTCTTGAAGCTCTTTGGCTAACCTCTCATCTTCTGCTACCCTTTTGGCATCTTCTACCATTTTCAGCATAGCTTCAGCTTCAGGAGTTTGAACCACCTGTTGAATAGTTCTAGGAGTTTCAGTTTGAACAGGTTCTTCAGCTTGAACTGGTTCTGTATTGCTCAAAGCTATTAAAGTTGCAGCTATGTCTTCAGATTCTTTACTTCCCTGTTCTTCCGGTTGAACCACAGATGGCTGATCAGACCCATCAATGCCAATGATTGAATTGCCAGGGCCATAGATTTCCACCTGGGTTACTGTTTGAGTTTCCGGTTGAACAACCAGTTGAGCTTCCACTTGAATTTCCGGTTGAAGTTCCGATTGAACTTCCGGTTGACCAGAACTTAGGAATTCAGTCACCACCTGTGGTTGGGTGACTTCAGGTTCCTTATCAGCTAACTCCAAAACCTCTGTGCCTTCTTCTTCACCAATCAAGTTTTCATCACCTCCTTCAGTCATAGAAGCAACTGCAACAGTTGCAATGCTTTCTTCAATATCAACAGCTGCCTTGCTAGTGGAAGCAATGTTTTTATCCACTTGATCACTGGCTCTTTCAGCCGGAAAGATGACATCTTTCAGAAGTGTTGTGATCATGTTTATGTGCTCATGGAGAGCACCAGCAATCAGCATTGATGATTGAACTAGCTCAGTGAGGTTGGGGTCTTCAAAAGGAGAAATGACAATCAGTTGACTGCACTTCATGTTTACCCAACTTTCTTCAACTGTAAAGGGGTTAACACCAATCTTTTCACAAGCTGTGGCTCTAACTTTAGCCGGTATCCTCTGAGTTTCTTCAGTTTCAGTCATAACAGGCCTTGAGGGCATCTTCTCCCCCAATTTGATAGTATCAGCTTCATTAGCATTTTCAGCTTCATCAGCTTCTCTGAGAGGGTTTGAAGGGCCTGCTTCAGTGTCAGTAGGAGCAGCTTTCACCAAATGAGCAACAGTTGTATTCAGTTTATCAACCTGTGCTTGGAGAGTAAGGTACAGTTCCGTCAATTCTGGTAGTGTATAACTGTCCTTAACTGGCCTTTACCAGTATCCTTGGACAAAACCAAGTTATCAATCCGAGATTGATCAACTATGGTACCCATGGCTTCTTGGCACCTGGGATTCTCTTCAACCGTCACTACGTCAAAAATGACCTTTAGCCACTGTTTTTCTGAAAGCGCGTAGCCACTGTTTTAAAAAAAAACGTGGCTAAAATTCATTCACACTAGTTTTAGCCACACATTTTTTCTACGTGTGACGAAATATATAGCTTTTCGGGCCTTTTAGCCACACATTTTTCATTCGTGTGACAAAAAACACACCTTCTCAGAACCTTTAGCCACACTTTTATAAACAAGTGTGACATTTATTAGTCATCTAAAAAAAGTGTGGCCAAATGTGACCAACGACCACTGTATTTGTTTCACTTTTAATTTACGTGACTAGATATGACCAACGACCATGGTATTTTTGGCTAAAAGCTAATATATATATAGCCACTTATTTTAATTTGCGCGACCATTATTATCCAGCTAGTAAAAGAAAAAAAAAACAATGACTATAACTATCTTTTAGCCACGGTTGAAATTTTAGAGCGTGACGAAAAATTTCAGTTCCCTCTTAGCCAATTTTTTAGTTCCCGCTTCTCTAATTTTCACTTTCCACTCTTTAACTTTCACTTCTCCCCTCACCCAAATTTCAGAATCAAAATCCCTTTCATTATCTATCCCCATCCCCCCCCCCCTAAAAAAACCCTCGTCTCTCTAGCCAAGAACTCCTGAATTCTCAGCCACGCGGATGACGACCCGCCGGAGAGCGACCGTTACAACTCTGTATCCACGCTCCTCTGCTTTCAAAGCCGTCGAAAAAGGTAATCGTTCTGTTAGGGTTTGAAATCATCATCTCCCCTCCATCAATTCTAAATCGGAATCTTCATCAGAGGTACGTTCCAGTGTTATTTTGTTTTTTGAAATCATCATCTACGGATTTTTTGAGGCAATCTGCGGAAGGGGGTAGATGGAAAAGGTCATAGTCAGGCGGCAGAACCACTCGGCTTCATCTGGTGGATTCATCGATCTCTCCGTCGAAGTATTTTCTTCAAATTGATTGATTATAATTGCTCAATCTCAGATTTCAGGTATTTTTTTTAAGATTGATCGACGAAATGAGGGTTTCGTGGCATTCCCGTTCTCTCATCTCTTATAACTCCATTGAAGAATGTTTTTCAAATTGATTGATTATGGTTGTTGAATCATAAATTCCAGGGTTTTTTTAAAGATTGATTAAGGAAACGAGGGTTTCATATTGTAAGCCTTTCCATTCTCTCATCTTTTGCATCGGCTTAGGTATGCAAGGCATTCCTAATGGACAATAGGTGTGCTTTGTCTGTGACTTTGGGTCTACAGTTTATTTCATGATTTAGGTGGAAGAATTAACAGGATCAAAGAGGCTGTAGCTTATGGGGTCAAAATTTCTAAATCCGAGTTATCAGGTGAGTTAGAATGCCCAAATTTTGCCATGTTTACTGGTTTTTGCTTCTGAGTTTTGTTCTTTTATTGAAAAATTGTAAGAATTTGAAGAAATTTTATGTTCGTATGAGCTCCTTGAATGTTTTTTTACTGTTTTTTTAATATACGTAGAACTAAATATGACGCTATTTAGGTGTCATTGTCTTTTTTCTGTTGTCTCCAAGTTGGAATTCTTGGTTTTCCTACAGACATAAATGGTGATATTTTTTCTTCAATACATTAGTTTGACATGATTTGATTCACTGACATTAAATTCTTCTTGGAGCCCATTTATATCTCAAATTGAGTATACATGTTGTGATGTAGTTGTCGCAAAGTTCATTCAAACATACAAAAACAAAAGATGATGCCTGCTATATTTTGAAATACAATATTTTGAACAACAAACACCACATATAAGTAGCATTTGTTAATTCCAGATCTAATATAGTTGGAAACATCAGTTTGGCGTGGTTTGCTTCATAGGTTGTTTTTTCGCTTTCAATGGGTTTAATTTATAACGCTTATCGATTTTTTCCTTTTCTTTTGTAACATGTTGTTCTATCTCTTTGTTTCTTTGGTTTGGCGCCTGCGATTGAAGGTAATCTCACCACTTCTTAGCATCTAATATATTTTACATAGAAATCTAATCTTCTATTGTCAAAAATTGGGTCCACTTTTCATGTTGCTGTTGTTTTCTTCAAATATGTGTAAAGTGCAATAGGAACAATTCATTGTATTTGTCATTGTACTTATATGCAGTTTTCAGAAATAGATCCAAACTTGCCTATCCTTAGGTTTAGTGAACTGTTTAATGGAAATAATTATTATTTTCAAGTTCATAAATTTGACCATATGAATCAACCTTTAACCTGTTAAATTTCATTTACGTTTTACTTTTTTGATTTGTGTGTTTTTTGTCAGAATCAGAGAAAGGAGATACTGAGGATCTAGGTGAGAGCCCAACTAAGACTAACTAACATAATGCAACTTGCTTGGAAGTTTGATCAGATGATAGAAAAGAAAAGAAATCTCAATTGTTCTCATAAGGTATTAATTACTACTTATGTTTAATCTTCTATAATTTGAAAATAGCAGTTATCTTCCCAAGAACACCGCTATATTTGCCATGCTCTTGATGATGGGAGAAATGCCATATTTGTTATAGGCAATAACCATTTTGCTGCATCTCGGTTAAACCCTCCTTGCATTAGGTGTCCTATAAGACATGTTATGATGATGTTCCGGTAAAAAATGCAGATTGCCAAGTTTTCTTTGTTCTCAACTGCCACTAAGTTATTTGGTTGCACATTAAGCAACACCTTGAGCCTCGGATTTTGAGACCTAAACTGCTCGCAGTGGCTTGGTGTTTCTTAAACCTAGTACACAATGCTTAATCTGTGTTTTACTGTAATAATCTAATTATTAGGTTGTATTTTGTTTGTGATCATTCAGGCACGAGAAGGGAGCTTACATGTTCCTCTGCCAAGGTGGATCTGGTTGGAGGTTATTATGATGCAGGGAATAATGTGAAGTTTGGTTTGCCAATGGCGTTCACTACCACGATGCTTGCATGGAGTATAACAGAATTCGGTGATAATATGAAATCGGAATTAGGGAATGCGAAAGCAGCCCTTCCTTGGAGTTCATATTATCTTGTGAAAGCATCCACAACCACCCCTGACAACTTATATGTGCAGGTGCCACTCTCTATATGTTGTTTCAGTTATAGATATACTGTCACACCCTGTAAAATTTTGTGTCGGGATGTGAACCAGCGTTATCACAGTCAAGGTCAAGAACGCACTCTGGATGATTCAACAACTAGAGCCGTTTGGAAATTGATAATTGTTTGGAGTAAATTTGGAGTTTTCAATTCATTACGCAGCGAAATTTAAGTAATGAGTTACACAAATTGTTTTAAGTTTACAAAACGTTAGTTTTTCAAAAGATTTTTAAGACATGACATCGTCAGATGTTATGCCAAGAAAATCTCCAACGGCTGCAACCATACTCCAGAATTTATTGAAAGTTCCTAAATGCAACAGTCATCAAAGCAGGTCCAGATAGATAACAGCAGTAACGTTAAGCACCTGAGAATTCACATATGAAAACGGTCAACAAATAATTTTGTTGGTGAGTCACACAGGTTTAAAGTTGCTAGCTTTGAAAAGTATATAAAAGTTGTTATGAAAATTTGTTCATGCTATTCGTTGACAAAATCAGGTAAGACTTGTTGAAATGTTACCATATACCCTGAATTCCGAAACTGACTGATTACCCACTCTTGGCATCCTTGTCCAGCGGATACCGCGAAAGTAAGACATAACAATTTGTACTCTTTGAATAATAAAGCGGAGTCATGATTGGAGCGACCGAATCAGAGCAGGGGCGTTAACCCAATAGATCTATTCAAACGTTACCGTTTCATATGATAATTAATCGGATTCAGTTATTAGTGGGGTTTGGTTGTAACATGAATAAACATGAAATAAAGATGTGGACGGCCGAAAGGCACATGTAACAGATAGGTTAACAAAGTCTAATTGTCTAGCATAGTAAAAGTAATATGAATTCTCCCCCAAGTAATTGAAAACAGTTAAAGAAAAAAAAAGGGGCCGTGAAAACTCACATGTTTCAGAAATTGTAGTCGGAAACGTGATCGACGGAAATGCAAGCCTAGATAATTATAAGACATGCAATAAAATAAGTAATTGGGTTGACATTAATGTCACTCCAATTAGGTAGGTCAAGTCTTGACGTCATGGTAGCCTTAGGGTCAATTGATTTGAGGTGTTAAGGTGAAAATGTCCGTTTATGCATTTATTTGGAAGAATGTCATTTATATATATTTTAATTAAATAAAATATACAAAAATTCCCAAATAATATTTAAACATGGTAAATATTTATAGAAATAAATATTAAGTCAAAATGAGGGTTTTCATATGAAAATTGGTTATCTTGACTATTTGTTTGAAAACCGGGTGATTTTAAGGTAACCACCGATTACACGATATTTATCCGTTTAAGTTAGAAATCAACCAAGTAAAATAAAATATGATTATTTTCTGTCCAAAATGGGTATATAAATATTTCAAGTGTCGGTTTGCACTAGTTTGTCGGTTTTGTGTATTTAGTGTCGGTTTTGCCGTTTTGGTCCCGTTTGCCCGTTTAATGACACCGTTAGGTTCCTAAATTCACCATAAGAATTTGTAAACATGTTTTCATCATTAAAATAACTCTATGAGTTCATTTGGACCAAATTTGGATTTTCTTACAAAAATGGTGTTTCCGGGCCCGTCGGGTGTCGGTTTTAGTCCTGGTTTGTGCCCAAATTCAAGTAATTTGTTAAGGGATCTTTTGGCCATGTTCTAAAGTCATTTCAACCATTAAAACTTACTGTTTAAAGGCCCTAACTTTCTGGTCAAAACAAATTTGTATTTAAAATGGATTTTTCTAGTGTTCTTAAATGTACTTTTTGTTCATAAAAGCCCTTATGGTGATTTTAAGCACTAGTAGTCTTTCCAAAGTCCAAGATATTATATTTTGACTATATTAAAAGTTTAAAAACGTGTCATAGGCATCATGGGGTCCAATATTGCAAGATCAACATGTAATACATAATATATACAAAGTTTATGTCTAAAAATTCAAACTAGGCTAACACTTGTGTAAAAGACTAACCAAACTAAATCTTGAACATAATAATGCAAGTAAGCATCATCATGAGTTTCTAGTAGCAAGATCTATGGTGAAACATAAAGATAACTACTAACTAGTAGGTTTTTATGGTTCAAAATCATGTTTAGACAACATATGAGGTCAAGACTTGTACATGGAGTGTAATAAACAAAAAAATGATAACAAGAATGCTAGTAGTAGTATTTAGCTAAGAGAAGTTTAGGTGATACCTCACTAGAAGAAGAAGAGGGCCGAAAAGGAGGATGATGATGATGATCCTTGTCTTTCCTTTGCTCCTAGCTCCTTAGAATCTCCAAGGAAAGTGTAGTTTAGCTTGAAAGTTTAGAGAGAGAGGGTGGACGGTTGGGAAAGGGAGGGAGAGTGAGAGGATTTCTCTAAGTGTTTATGTTGCAAATGGGGGCTAGGGTTGAAAAAGATGAATAAATATGAGAGTGTAAGTAAATGAGGGGTGTTTGGAAATGTGTTGTGTGGGTGGCGGTTCAAAGAAGAACCGAGAGAGAGAGGGAACCGAGAGAGGAGGGAGATAGAGAGAAAGGAGGGTGTTTGGGTTTTAAATGGTGCCAACACTTGAGTTTTTAGAAGTTTGATGTAGGTTGTGTGTGTGTAGGTTGGCTAGCCGAAAAAGAGAAGGGGGTGGGGGTGGTTTACGGTCTCACAAGAGGAGGGAAAAGGGAAGGGGATTTGGAGGGAGTTTATGATCCTTTGGTTAATAGAATTGTTGGGACATGGGGACAAGATCCACCTATGTTGTCTTAGGGTGTAAGGATGTTAGAGAATGATGTGATAAGCATCTTGGAGGTCAAACAATGAGTAACTAAACCAACCAAGAGTAACTAGGAGGTGGTGGTTTGGTTGGTCTCGTAACCGGCCGAGAAGGAGAGGGGAGGCGGGTCACGGGTTCGAACCCGGGTGGCGGTGGTTCGCGAGGAAAGAAGAAAAGAAGGGGAGAAAGGTCGCGGGTTCGAGCCATGGGGGTGACCGGTTCGAAGAGGGGAAGAAAGGGGAAATGGAGGCGGGTCTTGGTTGTTTAAAACATTTATCACGACGTTAGAAAATATTAAAAACGACTCGATTCGGATAAAAATACTCGAGGTTTAATAACATTGAGAAATTACGTTGCATGTGTATATATATATCATGCATGTAAAGTTCATTCGCCGTGAACGTTAACGAAGCTAAATAAAATGATTCGGACGCAAAATAAATAAATTT
This sequence comes from Deinandra increscens subsp. villosa, assembly GCA_039602395.1. Classification (NCBI taxonomy): domain Eukaryota; kingdom Viridiplantae; phylum Streptophyta; class Magnoliopsida; order Asterales; family Asteraceae; genus Deinandra; species Deinandra increscens. The sequence goes on along the minus strand of JBCNJP010000025.1, from coordinate 17,217,087 downwards.
TTACGTGAGGATTGGATCACAAGTCTTGATAACGATGTTGGTGTCTAAAAATGTATATATATATATATATTATGTCATGTTTGATAATAACATAATTCGATTCGTACATAAATACGTTGAAATTTTCTCGTGAGAAAATAGTTTTATGTATGAAATGCAAACGTTGAATGATTAATTAAAATCATATGCATGGCGGTAAATAAAATAAAACAAAATCCCAAGATGATGGGATCATGAGTTATCATTTTATGGCAATAGTGACATAATTAGTTAATGCATCCGGTTGGTCGTCTTTTATTATTAAAGTTCCAACGACCATTCCGTGTAAAGGGTTATCGTGTTCAAAAATCGTCTGTGTACAAGACTAAGGTTACGTCAAGACTACGACTACGTTGCATGTAAAAGGGTAAAGTACAATATTTTTCACATTGCAATTAAATAGATACATAATACAGTTAGCACATAGGTATACATTATCGTTTAGGTTGACGGAAACTTACGGGATGTCACATATACAATCTGTTATTTATAAAACATAATGTTGGTTATAAGAAAGTCATAACTGAGATAATGTCTGTCAAATTTCAAACATGTGGGTGAACCTTACTCCGATCATTGTTGTTGGGTGAGGCATGAAGATATGGACACACCATGGAATGTATACAAGGTGTCGACTCAAAACCCGAGATCTGATGTGGCTGCAGAGACAGCAGCTGCACTGGTCGTAGCCCCTTAAAACCAAGAACCTTTAATGCTTCACTTGATCCGAACGGGTTGGAGTTATCCTTATGCAAGCATAATGAAGGTAACTATTAATCATCTAGTTCTAACATGTTGGATATATCTGATTGTGCTTGAAAAATATGTTGTTGAGGTTTTTATCTTTTTTTGTGAAGGAATTTTATTTCAAATATGTTAACAAACCGAAGGTTTTTGGCATGACTGCATCCCCAGTGACTAAAAAAGGTTTGTTTTTCTTTGTTTCTTTAATTTATTTGTGCTAACCTTAACTTTGAGTATACCAATGCTAAGTTGTGAATGTGAAACAAGTGTACATCAGGTCCCTTATTGCTGCAATATGCAATATGCTTTGATGCCTATTAACAGGTCTTCTTTAGATATTTTATCTCAGCTTATAGTCAAGTGTATACAAGGGCTTCAAGTGCTACAAGGAGTGATAGATGTCTTGTTGTAGTTGTTGTATCATTTATAGATGACTTATGATTAGAAATATATCTCGTTAGTATTTATATTGAAAACTTATGTATGGATTTGTTATTGTTAATATCATTTGGTTTTTATGTTTTCTCATGTTTATTGTTGTTTTTATTTTACAAAAATATTGAAAATAAAATCGTTAATTACACAAAATGGTCACACTTGCAGTTATTAATGTGTGACTATATAATAGAAATGGCCACACATATGATAAATTAATGTGACTATATGATAGAAACGTCCACGCTTTAAAAAAAATATGTGGCCATTGCTTACCTTTAGTCACTCTTTTCAGATGGAATGCTTGATTCCAGTAACCTATTGCCACGTTTTTTTTTAAAATAAACGTGACCATTGCTACTCTTTAGTCACATTTATAGTAAATTCGTGTGACCATTGCTACCATTACAACAATCAGTTTGCCACGGTTTTTCAATAATATGTGGTCGTTTCTTGCTTTTAGTCACACTTTTTTGATGGAATTCATGATTCCAACAACCCCTTTGCCACGTTTAGTAAATTCATGTGGCTGTTGCTACCATTTAGCCACGCTTATAGAAAATGCATGTGGCTGCTGCTACTCTTTAGCCACGCTTATAGAAAATTCATGTGGCCGTTGCTACCTTTTAGCCATACATTTCAGATGGAATGCCTAATTTCAACAAAAATATTGATACCTTTAGCCACGTTTTTTAGTTGCTACCGCCACTAATCTTCAAGTGTGGCCGTATGCTACCTACGGTGACGGGACCTTTGGTCACGATTGAAATGGAAAAAAAAAACGTGACCAAAGGGTTTTAGCTACGTTTTTTTTCAGTGACTAAAGCCTATTTTTGATTTAGTGCGTTTCAACAACCCTTGGTTCCAATGAAGGACCCTCGGGTGCTGATTTAGAGAAGATTGCCCCAGTTTGGGTCTTACTTATGTTACTGCTAGCACCAAGATCCAGTGGAGATACTTGGGCAGCAGCAGCCCTAGCTGCATGAATCTCTTCATGACTCCCGAGATTCACCTCCGGTGCGGAATGGGGGTTTAGAGCAGCAGTGTCCTGATCTATCGGAATGTTCTCATGTAATGAGGTGGGTGAGTTAATAAGACCTTCACTTAGATCAGGATTGATTGCACTGTCATTCCTAGGTGATAGGGGTTGTAAGGGTGAAAAATGTTCAGATGGGGATTGTACATCTGCTTCTAATGACTCCCCCTCAAATGAAGGTTCATCCCTAAGAGAAAATCCCAGTTTAACCAGTTTCCGTTTAGGCTTTTTGCCTTGAACGGGGTTAGAAGCTTCAGGTTGGTTGGTGGTACTAGGTGGAGGAGACCTAGTAACCACAGTTCTCTGTCTTTTAAATTTGACGGGTGGTGATTCAGATGAGGAGGTGGCAGTGGTAGTTTTAGTGGAAGCTTTCCTCTTTTTGGATTTGTAAATTTGTAAAGTAGAGGAAGCTGGGACAGATGTGGGATCAGGAGCTATAAGGTTGATAGTCCTGTCATCTTGAGCATGAGGCTCAGTTGCTGCTACAGTTTCCGTTTGAACCTCAGCATGAGCAGGTTCATCAAGAAACTGCCTTGGAATTGGTAAGGGATAGTCAGTGTCCCTTCCAAGAAATGCAGTCTTATTTAAAGCTAAATTGGAAAAAGTTTTCTCTGTTAGGTGTTTTGGTTCCAAAACTTTACCACCCAAGACAATTTGGGGGTATTCCTCCTTGAGAATACATGTCAAAAACCTTGGGTACAAATAGACATAGTCTGGTGAGAGGTTTGATTTGAGACCCTTAAAAATCAGTTTAGAAAAGTTGAAATTTTGACCTTTGACCACAACCTAAAATGCTGAGGCTTGTTTAGCAGCAAGTTCATCGGAACCGCCTTTCTTGGGAGTCAGGCACACCAGAAGGGTGTGGGCTAGAAATCTCCACTTGTAAGGCAATTGCCCCTTCTTGATGGTTTTGCTTCCCATTGAACCGCCGTATCCAATATCTCTAAACAGCTTTAGATACACCGTTGAGTCTACAAATACATAACCATCTTCGTCCCTCAGCTTCAACACCTTTCAAATTGTAGCTTCATTGATTTCCACTATCGTGCCCTGAACTGTAGACATAATTGATTCACTACCATCGTCGGCTTCGGCAACCATAGCATGTGACCTGAACTCTTCCATTATTTCTTTATAGATTACCGCTTCAACTGTCAGCGCATAGTGAAGATGACAGTTCTTGTGGAAGTTTATCATGCCATTGTAGATGTCGGTCTTGCTGGGTTCTTCGAGATAAGCCACCAAGTTGTGCTCTACGGGAAAGTTTGAGTCACCGACGGGCTTCTTGCCACTTGACTTTGCTTTAGGAGCCATTGTTGATGTTCGATTTGAGAGAAATAGACTGTTATTTGGAAGTTACGGAGATGTTTTGGTAGAAATTTGGGAGTAATTTCTGAGTGGGGTTTGAGAGAAATGGGGAAGAATGACGGTAATTTAGGACTTTTACCTTTGACGTGGATGACGTGGAGGAGAGAAGTTTTAAACAGACGGTTCAGTAACTGATGTGACAGATGCTTTATGGGTTATACGGTACAACTTGGTAAAGCATGTCTTTTTCCAAAAGTAAATTTACTGAAACCTCGGAAATTAAACAGTTAAAAACTTAATGGGTAAATAAATGTGTATCCGCTTAGAAAATCGTGCCTTCCGGGTAATTAAATGAGACTTTGACTTTTGTTGATCCGGAAGTTCAAGCGGAACCCATTTTCTCCTTTATTTTAAAGACTAAAATTCTTCCGTTTGAACTTCAAGCAGAGATTTTTTCCGCTTGGAAGAATTGTTTCCAAAATAATTTTCCACATGAATTTTAAAGCATTTTCCGGTTGAACTTCACCCGGAGAGTTTCAAAGGTTTTGTTCTCGCAGGTTGAACCGGAACTTTGACCGGAAATCCAAAACACATGTTTTTTTTTATTTTGAAAATTAGTGTTAATTATTCATAGTTTTAGCAGCAGTTACTGACTATGAACTGAAATGTTTTCTAACTAACATAAGAAATTTTCATTTTCTTTTTCCTTTTGTATCAAGAGACGGGCTTTTAAGCACATGTCTCTCTTTTATTAAAAATTGTGAAAAGTTTGTTAGTCAAAGTTCATCATGCCAATGGCTGTGATGAGGTAGAAGAATCTTGCCTCATCAAAGGCTTTGGTAAACAGATCAGCCAATTGATGATCAGTATGAACTTTGAACAACTTAATTAAGTTCTTTTCTGCACAATCTCTAATAAAGTGATACCTGATATCAATATGCTTTGTTTTGGAGTGCTTGACTGGATTGTTGATGATGGATATGGCACTGTTGTTATCTGCAAAGTTGAGAGTTTCCAGGAAGGTAATTCCATAATCAAGCATCTGATTTTGAATCCAAAGGACTTGACTATAGCAACTTGAGGCAGCAATATACTCAGATTCAGCTGTTGATGTAGAAACACTGGTTTGTTTCTTACATTGCCAAGATACAAGCCTTTAACCCAAGAATTGACATCCTCCCGATGTTGATTTCTTATCAATGTCACAACCTCCATAGTCACTGTCAGTGAATGCCTTGAAGGAGAAATCAGAATCTTTAGGATACCATAACCCCAGCTTGGGTTGACCCTTCAAATACTTGAAAATTCTTTTGACTGCCAACATGTGTGATTCTTTTGGTGAGGACTGATATCTTGCACATAAGCAAACACTGAACATGATGTCAGGTCTACATGCTGTGAGATACATCAGTGATCCTATCATGGCTCTATACATGTGTACATCCACTGGCTTGCCACTTAAGTCACTTGTTAACTTGTGGGAAGCGGAGATAGGAGTTTTAGCACTGTCAGCATATCAAATCTCTTCAGCATATCTTGAATATACTTTGACTGATTTAGAAAAATTGCAGCTGCAGTTTGCTTCACTTGTAAGCCCAAGAAGAAGGTTAGTTCTCCCATGGAGCTCATTTCAAATTTAGACTGCATCAAAGTTTCAAACTCTTTGCACAAAGCAGTGTTAGATGAACCAAAAATAATATCATCTACATAAATTTGTACCATCATCATATCCTTACCAACACATTTGACAAAGAGAGTTTTGTCAATTGCACCTCTCCTGTAGCCATTCTCTAGAAGATAGTTAGAAAGAGTTTCATACCAGGTTCTAGGAGCTTGTTTGAGGCCATACAGGGCTTTGATCAACTTGCATACCCTGTTTGGATGGTGAGGATCCTCAAAACCAGGAGGTTGTTTAACATAAACTTCTTGTTCCAGCAGGCCATACAGAAAGGCACTTTTGACATCCATTTGAAACACTTGGAAGTATTTGAAGGCAGCATAAGCTAGAAAGATTCTGATTGCCTCCAATCTAGCCACTGGTGCAAACACTTCATCATAATCTATGCCTTCTTCCTGTGCATAGCCTTGCACAACCAGTCTTGCTTTGTTTTTGACCACAATACCCCTGTCATCTTTCTTGTTTCTGAATACCCACTTTGTTCCAATTGGTTCTGCTCCAACAGTCAGATCTACCAATTCCCAAACTTTTTGCTTGTTGTTTTGAAATAATTCTTCTTGCATTGCCTCTACCCAGCTGCTATCTTTTAAAGCTTCAGCAACTTTGGTGGGTACTTTTTGAGACAAGAATGCAGCATGCAAACAAATGTTTGCATCAACAGATTTATTTCTTCTCAACACAGGTGCTTTCACATCTCCAATAACATTCTTCAAAGAATGATCCTTGTTGACTCTTCTATCTATGTCCATGGGAAATTCATGGCTTCTTCCATTTGAGGGTATGTTGAGCCTTGGAAGTATGTGCTCAAGCTCAACATTTTCAAATTGTGACACAAAATCTGAAACTCTAACTGATTCATGAGAATTGGTGTCTGAATTGTAGGTCAGATGTTCTAAATTAAGCTCATTTGATGTGCTATCACTTGAATTTTCAGCTTCATTTGACCCTGATTCAGTATTCTCTTCAGTTTCTGAAACAGGGTTTTCCGGTTGAACTTGAACCGGAGAAATTTTCGTTTAAACTTCGACCGGAAGTATGTCATCTCCAATTTGAACTATTTCAGAAGGTTTCATTCCTTTTCCTGGCAAGATAGGTTTGATGCTAATTGAAGAGAAGAAGGTTTGCTTCTCAGTTCCAGCAGTGTTGTTCTTACAATGTTCATCAGCCGACCTATATAAATTCTGTTCCTGCACTAAAGAGCTCACAGGCTTATCAACAGTAATGTTGAAAGCAGTGGTTAGTGCATCAATGTCAAATAACCAACTGGGATGAGACTCAAAATTGTTGAGAGATTTTTCATTGAAAGACACATTTATAGTTTCCTCAACAATTTTGGTTCTCTTGTTGTATACTCTGTATGCTTTTGACACACCAGAATACCCAACAAAATAACCTTCATCTGCCTTTTCTGCAAATTTAGGCAATAGCTCATTAGTTATTAGAATTGTAACAGGACACCCAAATGACTTAAAGAAATAAATGTTTGGCTTTCTTTTTCTCCAAAGCTGATAAGGTGTTTTATTCTTGCCTTTGACAATTAAAATCCTGTTTTGGACATAACAGGCAGTGTTCACTACTTCTGCCCAAAATATCACAGGGAGTTTGGAGTCTGCTAACATAGATCTAGCAACTTCAATCAATGTCCTATTTCTCCTTTCAGCAACACCGTTTTGTTGTGGAGTTCTAGGAGCACTGAATTGTCTCACAATTCCCTTTTCCTCACAAAATGAATTCAGAAGATGATTTTTGAATTCTGTGCCATTATCACATCTGATTGTTTTGACCTTAAGATTAGACTGATTTTCTAAATTTGTTACAAGTGTTTTCAACTATTCAGCAGTTTCATCTTTTGTTTTAAGAAAGAAAACCTAAGTGTATCTAGAAAATCCTCAATTATAACAAAACAATATGACCTTTTCCCTAAGCTCATCACTCTAGTTGGACCAAAGAGATCCATGTGCAATAACTCTAGAGGTTTTGAAATAAAAGACTCAACTTTTGGCTTAAAAGAGGTTCTGTGTTGCTTGCCCTTGAGACATGGCACACAGTTTTCAGAACATGCAAAGTGCTTGTTAGGAAGACCCTTAACCAAGCCAATATTGACAATTCGATTCATATTCTTGTAGTTTACATGCCCTAACCTTCTATGCCACAGATCACTCTCATCAACAGAGGCTTTGGATATAAAGCAGGCAGTGCCACATGAGGGTGTAGCAACTGACATATCCAAGATGTATAGCCCATCTCTCCTAGGTGCTTTAAGCATAATTAATTCATCAAGAATTTTAAAACCAGGTTTGAGGACTATAGCCTCTCTCTCATTAAACATCAAATTCAAATTCTTGTCACACATCTGTGAGACACTAAGCAAGTTGAAATTTAATGTATCAACAAAATTGACTCTGTCAAATTTTACCAGTCCATTTGTCACATCACCTTGTGCTGTGATATGGCCTTTTGTGCTTCCAAAGGCAACTGGTCCTCCATTAATTCGTTTTGTATTTTCTAGAATTTGCTTATTCCTTGTCATGTGGCAAGTGCATCCACTGTCAACTACCCATAGGCTATTTTGGCCTTTATTTTGCACCTACACACATCAGAATTGATTAGTTTCTATAGGGGACCCAAGCCTGTGTGGTCTTGGGTCTGCCATAAGCATCATTATACTTGTACTCCTTGAGTACTAAAGTATTTAGAACTGGAGCTTCATTAAGCAGATCATCATTGTCAAAACTGAAGTTCTCATATTGTGTACTTGTTTGACTAAATCCTTCACCTATGGTGTTTTTCCTTTCAACAATTTTTCTTTCCCTGTACTTCTTAAATTTTCTTTGCTTGTTGGTTATTTTTTTAGATTTTTCATTACCTTGATTAACCAACTTAGTTCTTTCAGGGGATTTGGAAAATCTTTGAGGAAAGTATTTGTTTTGTCTTGAACTCTCCCCCTGAAGTGGAACAGTGTAATTTACGTTTGAACTAGTAGCAAATTCAATTTCAGGTTGGTTAGACTTTTTGCTTCTTGAAAAGTTTTCTCTAGAGGTGGTATTTCCTCTAGAGGGATTTCTTCTTCCTTGAGCTTCAAAATGCTCAAACCCATCAGCAAAGTGTACATGTCGTCTATGCTTTAGAGTAGTAGCTGATCTGGGTTGAATTTTGTTTTCCGGTTGAACTTGAGTTCGAGCGGAAAAGTGTTCCGCTTGAACTTCAGCCGGAAAACGATTTTGCCTTAGAACAGAAAAGCTTCCATTTTTATCATTACCAATTAAGACCCTGTTGGATTCAGATCCAAAATGCTTCATTGTGTGGCTTTTCACAGGTGAAATTCTTCTTGTGAGTTTCTTTTGAAAATTTGCCTTTGGTTGCATAACAGGTTTTGTTTTCAAAAATGGTTTAGTTTTACTAAATGGATTGAACTGACACACAACAGCTAAGTGGCCTTGTTCACCACAGAACATGCATTCAACAAGTTTGGTTTCAAGCCTTTGAGTTTGACTTCCCTTTGGTTGTTCAGGTTGTTTCCCTCCAACTTTTGAGTCTTTAGGCTCATAAATAGTTGGTGGTGGCACAACAATTGAAGGTTTCAAAATGTTTGATTGGTCAGCTGATGCGGAGGTGCTTGCAACAGTGACTTCAGTTTTCTTTGACTCAACAGTGTTTTCAGAACTTGTCTGTGATGAGATGTCATCAACTGTGAGACTAACTTTACATTCTGATTTTAAAGCTTCAATTGGTTTGATTACAGGTGTGTATTCAATTGGTGGTTCAACACAGTTATACCCAACACCTGCTTTACCATATATCCCTCCCATCCATAATTTCTCAGCCTTTTTATTTGCTGTTTGAAATTTGTCACAAGTAAACAAATCATCTTTTAGTTTGATCTCAAGAACATCAACCTCAGCCTTAGCATCTTTGGTTTCATTTCTTGATTTCTCGAGCTTTGACAGCAAGTCATCAAACTGTGTTTCATGCACTGAGTTGGTTTGTTTTAACTGTTCACACTCTTTGGTTAAGTTTTCAATTTTTTAAATGTATGATGATTCAGTTTTCTTAAAACATTCCTTTAACTCATTTAGGTTTGAAACTTCATCAATCAAGTCAGTGTTGTGATTTCGATACTTTGCCACTTGCTCTATGCAAGCAGGGCTGCATAGGTTTTCTAAAACTTTCTTAGGGATAGAGTTTACCTGATCTGAGATGGAGTCTTGTTTGGCCATCAAAGCATGATTGATAGGCTCAAAATCAGCAACAAAATCTTCCCATTCAACACATGAGGTTTGATTAGCAACAACAACAACCACATTCTGGTGGCTTTGATTTCCAGTTGGCTTTGGTGGGGTAGGTTGATGACCTGAGTAGTTACCAGAATTGTTGTTGTTGGAATTGTTTCCACCTTGATTCTTTCCTTGGACATGACCCTGGCTTTGTCCTTCTCTTCTTGGCTGTGGGCATTCTCTTGCAAAATGACCAAGCTGATGACAATCCACTTTACCTTGCTCTTGTCTAGGCCTATGTGAGCGCCCTTAGCTCCTTTGTAGGTTCTACCAGTTCTTTTATAGAACCTTTGAGCTCTGACAGACACCATAGCAAGTTGGGTCAAGATATCCATTTCTTCCAAATCATCAGCACCTCTCTAGTGAATCAATGATAAACCAGTACTTAAGATTTTTTTCCTTACTTGATGAACTGCAAAAGGTAGACGTAAAACTAGATCATGTAGATGTAAACAGAAAATTCCTTCGTTCCCTGCCTTCTGTGTGGACAGTTTACACTGTGAGCATCGGGGAATGTAAGAATTTGAAAGTGAAGTTCTCATATTTCTGTTTTAAGACATCTTTCTTGTTTTCTTTTACTTCACTGGTTCCTTCATACATTTCACTTAAGGCATTCCACAGGTCAAATGCAGTTTTGTATCCTTTAAACCCACTTTAAATGGAATTAGGAAGTGCAGCCTGTAGAGTCCAATATGCCTTATAGTCAAATTCGAGAGCAGCATAGTCAGAATCAACGTATTTTTCTGAAGGTTTAGGTATTTTGACTACTGCATCATCAGCAGATGAAACCATGGGTGAGTAGGGTCCTTCAGTAAAAGATTGCCAAATACGACAGTCTAAAATCCTAACAAAACCTTCCATCCTGAATTTCCAAGTACCAAAGTCATCAGGAGTGAACATTGGCGGTTTGTTGGCACTACCGTTTGGACAACTTAAACTGAAATCAGTCATTTTTGAAAAACTTTAGAAAGATAAAACAGCAAAGCTTGTAGAATAAGCAAGTAGAGTATCAACTTTGAAGCACTGAAAGTCTTCAAAGTGAAAGCCAATGCTCTGATACCACTTGTAGGATCGGTGTTAAACAGATTAACTTAACAAGAAATCCTTCTACTTGCAAATATAACCCTGCGGAATTAAAGTTATATTTCACTCTACTTAAGCTTATATTAGTTCTCTTGTATTGATGTGAGTGCTTGATTGCATAAAGATAGTAACAACGAAGTAACAAATACTCGACACTATTTGCATTAACTCAAAGCTACACTATTACAAGTTGTTCAAGAACCGATGTGTAAACTATGAGCTAACTAAGCTATATATAGAGCTAATGAGATCAATGACAGCCGTTGATCTCATGCGATCTAATCTAGACCGTAGAATATAAAGTCAAATACAAACTACCAAAAGCATAAACATCGACAATAGGAATATCTTGCGTCTAAACAGCAACATACTACTTTAGGAGAGCGGCTTGAACAGATTTAGAAGCAACCGTGAAGCTTTTGCAGGATTGGACTTGCTGAAAAGACATCCCAGGAAAAGTCCGGTTGAACTCATTATCTGGTGGATAATCGAGTTCACCCGAAATATTCTCTAAGTGACAAAACTGCTTCTTTCCGCTTGAACTGCCAGTTCCGCTTGAAGTGAGAATTCTGCTTCAACTTTAACTTCAGCCGGAACATAACAAAATTGGCATTCAGTTGGAAACCTTCCAAGCGCAATATTCCTTACACTTGCCCCTTTTTTCATTTTATCATTTTGAGGTTGCAACATGTATCCTATTTCAAAGTGTTATCTTCGAAGTTTATCAATTACCATGCGTATGTGATCTATGTGTGAATTATGTGTTATGTGACTTCTAGCATGATTTGTCCATATGTGATTTTCAAAGGCTTTCATGTTTATCAAAGGTTTTCATGTTTATCATTGAATATCAAGTATGTCATGGTTGTCATGTCTGTCATGTCTTTCACATATTGGCTGACAACCCACTCAACTTGACCGGTTCGACATTGGGTGTTTGGAGCCTATTTCATTATTTCATATAGTCTAACCTACGGGTTAGGGTATCCATCATATGTCATTGAGGTTTGTTTATGCCTAGTCTTTCATGTTGTCATTTTATACCAACAATTTTGGTTATGCCTAGTCTTTCATGTTGTCAATATCTTCTAGCATGTTTTATTTCACTTATTCTATCATATGATACGTAACGCATGTTTTTCAAATATATGTTATGTATCAAACTTGTGGTTACTCACCAACTATTTATAGTTGACCCCTCTTTATTTTATACATGTTGCAGGCTATGATGTTGATGTTTCAAGATGCTATCACATAGGGCTTCTAGACCTAGTTTAATAAAGAAATTGTATTTGTTACCAATATGTGGTGTATTGTCTTATTTTTTCGATGTTATCAATAAAATTCATTATTTAACTATTGTCACTAATTTAGTTGTCATGAGCTTATGGGCAATCTAATCATGCCCCGACGTTTCCACCGTTGGTTGGGGTGTGGCACAGTTTCCATCATATCAGACCGAGACGCCCGATTTACATCCAAATGTTGGGAATCGTTACATGAAGCATTAGGATCGCATCTGGATATGAGTACTGTATATCACCCTCAGACCGATGGTCAAAGTGAACAGACCATTCAAACTCTTGAGCACATGCTGCGTGCATGTGCGATTGATTTTGGTGAAAGTTGGGATAAACACTTACCTTTAGTGGAATTCTCCTATAACAACAGTTACCACACCAGTATTGGTGTAGCTCCGTTTGAAGCACTTTATGGGCGTAACTGTAAATCACCTCTCTGTTGGGGGAGGTTGGTGACAGTCAACTCACAGGTCCTGAGTTAGTACTCGAGATAACGGAGAAAATCGTACAAATTCGTAATCATATGGCAGCTGCAGGGGATAGACAGAAAAGTTATGCTGATAAACGGCGAAGACCTTTGGAATTTGAGGAAGGAGATAAGGTCTTGTTAAAGGTCTCACCCTGGAAGGGTGTAGTACGTTTTTGTAAACGTGGTAAGTTAAACTCGAGATATATTGGGCCATTCAAGATTGTTAAGAGAATTGGTCTATCAGCTTATGAATTAAACTTACCAAAAGAGCTAAGTGGGGTGCATAACGTCTTCCATGTGTCAAATTTAAAGAAATGTTTAGCAAATGAGACATTAATCACTCCACTCGAGGAGTTGCATGTGGACGAACAACTTCGATTTATCGAAGAACCGGTAGAAATTATGGATCGAGAAGTCAAACAATTAAAACGTAGCAAAATCCTAGTCGTTAAAGTTCGTTGGAACTCGAGACATGTTCTTGAATTCACTTGGGAACGCGAAGATCAGATGATGAAGAAATATCCCAGACTGTTCAAGGATCAACCTTCATCTAGTTCAGGTACTGGTTAAATTTTCGCGGATAAAAATTCTTCAACAAGGGGACGATGTGACGACTGAGAATCTTTCTTTTCTTTTCCTTGTGTCTAGCTCATTAACTTTTACCGCGTTACGCAATTTTCAAGGACGAAAATTCTTCAATAAGGGGATACTGTGACAATCCGACTTTTCAGGTCATTTCCTGACATTAACTGAACGTAAACCGTATTAAATGTTGTGTGAACATTTATGTGCTTAACTGTGTTGACTTTAGCAAATTAGGGTTTTGTGTGATCAATCACTACGAGCATGCACGGAAGTTTAAACGTTTGAAATTTTATGGTTCGTATCTTATGCTTTTATGTGATATTTGTATATTCACATATTATTCGTTGATTATGTGAACTAAATAAGTATAGATGTAATTATATGATTTTATGTGGAATTAAATACATATGTATATAATATGATTTAATGAGATTTATGATTTTATGTAATTAAAGTGTTTTAATTACAAGTTATTGATAATAGAGTTATTATTCACAAATTTAAGTGATTTAAATAGGTAAGTTATGATTTTATGTGGTTTTAAATTTATAATTGTGGACTTATATTCCATAATTTATTTTAGTAAAACGAGATTTGTATTTTCCTATTAACGTTATACGATCTATATATGTTGACGTCCTTCGTATATTCATCGTTAAAAACATTTCTTGTTAGCTCCGTTAGAAATCCGTTAACACTCTTAAACTTCGAGGGATTATTCTTGTCAATTCCTAAACTCATTTTTATTTAGTCAAACCTGCAAGGACCCATCCTGTAATTGTCCAAACTTGAGTCCTATTATGGATTAATTGCAGAGACCATTTCTGTCATTTAGTTAAAGTCAATTTAAAGTTAATTTAAAGTCTCATTTACACCACAATCAGAAACCGTCGAACCCTCACCTCCATATTGAATTCGGAAATCAACTCTCCCTTCGGTTACACCTAAAGACCGATCATTTAGTCCAATTAATACATACCTCGATCATTAGGCAAACACACAACACTCTCGCAAATCTCTCGCTCGCTCTCTCTCGTTTTTTTCTCTTTTTCTAAGTTTTCCGGTGAACTCGGAAATCCGACCAACCACCACCGTTTCACCACCCTTGTCGTACAGCACTGAGACCGTCGTCCATCTCTGAGTAACCCCGACGCATCAGTTTTGAGAATCGAAGCAAAGTGCGGAGTTGTCGTCAATGTTTCGGGATTGGTCTCAGTGTCAAAAACTTGTTTTCTCTCATCTCCGACTCGAGGTAATAAATCTTTAATGCTAATTGCACATTATTATGAGGTTTGTTTGAGTTTCGCGATTTTCCGGTGACCGGAATATAGAACTCCGGCCACAGGAGTTCTTGGGTGAGGAAGCTGAACCCAGGCGGGTACTACGTTATATACATATCGCGCCGAGTTGTGTAACAGACGCCAAACTGGCACGAGTGGTTAGGGCGCTGGGTTCTTCGCTGGAGGCGCGGGTTCGAGTCCCGGCCTCACTATTTATAATTCGCTATTTTCCTGGATTTGGTTTTCTGGGTACTGTCTGTACACAAAAGGATTTTTGCTTGGGAATTTAACGGATTGCGCCGCTGGCCGGATGGCTAAAACTTGACTGTTGGTCCGGGAGGTCACGGGTTCGAACCCGATGACCTCCATAGTTTTTAGTTTTGTTGTTTTTGTATTGTTTTGAGCATTTGGTTACTAGATTTTGTACCAAAATTGTCCCTTGTCATATCTAAAACCCATAAAAATATATTTAAGACATTTAAATCTCGTAAATCACGTTTAACTTGTTATTCTAGATAAAAATATATTTCCAACATCTATATATATGTTGATATAAAATTCTAGTTTTTACAAAAAGGTAAAATATATATATATATATATATATATATATATATATATATATATATATATATATATATATATATAGGTAGAGGATCATTTGAGAACCAATTGGGTTTGAGAACTAAAAAGAACTAATCTCAGCCACTAGTTTATATATATGGAAAACCCCCCCATGAATTATAGTGGTCCCCACCTGAAATTAGTGGTGGAGATTTAGTTCTTAAAAGTTCTCAAAATAAAAAAGTTTTCATTTGAACCTAACCCATATATATATATATATATATATATATATATATATATATATATATAGGGTGGGGTTCATTGTAGACACTTTCGCATGTGAAATAGCTCTTTTTCACATGTGAAAGTTTCTAATTAATGAGAAAAAAGAAAAAAAGAAAAAAGAAAATTAATCACAACCATTAGATCAAGAGATCTAATGATGAAAAAGGGTGTCTACCTGTCTACACTTATGGGGGTGTCTACAATGAACTTTTCACTATATATATATATATATATATATATATATATATATATATATATATAGATTTGGGGTAAAATACATCAAGCAAAAACGCTACATCAATGCGGATTGATCTGGGGCGTTCATCAAGATCATCCAACAGCCAGGATCTATGGTGTTTTCCGCCTATGGTGTTTTTTTTTCCCCCGAAAACGCCATAGGCGAAAACACCATAGATCTTGGCTGTTGGATGATCTTGATGGACGCCCCAGATCAATCCGCATTGATGTAGCGTTTTTGCTTGATGTAGCGTAACTCGACTCTATATATATATATATATATATATTGGGTAGATTAATATATCAACTTATGCCGTTGGATTTTTATTGAAATAACCGGATATTTTATGATAACCTTTAATATATATAAATATATATTGTCCTCGCAAATTCACTATTAACGTTACTTGAACGTTTGGTAAATACATATATTATATATATTTATTTTTAGAATAGTTAAACTTAGAAAATATACAATATTGATATATATTGTGTTTCCTCGCGTTATTTCGATAATCGCTCGGATTTGGCACACGTGCCATCCTCGACTTGTTTTGAATTCCACGATCCTTCGTTTTTGTTGTTTACGTTAGACTTAATAGTTTATAGAACACACACTTATACATTTATGCTCGTTAGGTGATTGATTGCTTCACAAGACTCGTTCTTGCTACTTGAATTAACTGTTTATCTGGAAACTTTGCTGTGCAACCTAAGGTGAGTTTCACGGCCCCATTTTTATTGTTTTAAATCCTGTTGGGGGAGATTAACATGCAAACACTTGTACTGTTAGATAATTATATCACCTGAATGATACTGGCACACTTATTGAAAAGTCCTCACTTTTAGAGTTACTATCAATGTGACATCAGTGGGAACTTATTTAGTAGATCTACTGGGTTTGACAACCCCACCCGGGTCACTCGCGCTGGCACGATCGGATATCGAACGGGTGTAATATACTTCTTAGTCTTAACGAGGCACGATTGAACATGTCGAGCTTCAGCAACTGGATAGCTAGTTTAACTAGTCAATCGTGCACTGATTTCTTGAAAATAGCCTAGCTAGCTATTGATATATTATCTAGATTTTACTGAACTGTTAAACTTATGAAGTGATTAAACCTGTGAAATCACCAACCTTTGTATTGACACTTTAGCATGTTATTTCTCAGGTCACTAAACTGGATTGATTGCCACGAGCTAGGATGCACCACTTATGGATTTTGATTACCATGCATGCATATTAGACATTAAAACTTTTTGAACTAATTATCTTTTGGTTTGCGCATGTTTTGGCGCTTAAACATTTATTACAACTTTTGTCGTTTAAGCTTCCGCATTTCAAAACGCATTTACTTTGGTTTGACATTTATATTGCATATAGACTGTTCGTATGGCTAATGTGTTCGATCCTGGTTTGTCACGCTCCCTGCGGCGCGTTGTCGCGTGTGGGATTTTTGGGGGTGTGACATTCATTTATGTTTGTTTATTTATGTTCTATTATTTGTGTTCGTTTATTATCGATTATGTTTGTTTATTTCATTAATAATATATTATAAAAGAATTTTTTTCAATTGATAAATGAGTATATATATATATATATATATATATATATATATATATATATTTGAATGCCATACACATTTCTCGTCCCTCAATTCCTCCCTTTCATTAGGGTTTTATTTTCAATTTTTTTCATTTGGAGCACAACACAGCCGCACAGGAGCAGCCGTCACATACCACCGGTGGAACAACATCATCGGTGGTTCAAAACTGGAAGTTTAGTAATGTTGTTCGTTTAACACACATTTATGTTAGCTTATTAATCTGTTCGTTTATGTTCATTTATCTAGCTGTTCGTTATGGTTTTGTTCGTTTATGTTCGTTTATGTTCGTTAATGTTCATGAACCGTTCGTTTAGCGTTAAACGAACGAACATAAACGAACACGGACATTTCCATTTTCTTAACGAACAAACACGAACAAGAAAATTGTGTTCGACTAATGTCCGTGTTCGCTTAAAAGTAAATAAACGAGCACGAACATACCCTTGTTCGTGTTCGTTCGGTTCGTTTACAGGCTTGTGTTCAGACATACGTTGAGGGCGAATCAAAGATGATGGAAATCGAGGTTGATAAGATGTCTCTATTCGAGATCGCTGATTTTGTTGTCGAACTTGCTTGCATCAAAAAAGGCCCTTTCTTATATATTGTTAGATTCCACATACACCAATAGAAGATCATTTGGTAAAATTGAAAAATGATGAAGATGTTAAGCAAATGTTGGACATTTATGGTGATAACTATGATTTTGTTCTTGATATTTTTGTTAATACATTAAAAAGCCAAAGCGCATTATAGTAAGGCCCATGGGAGCGCAATAAGGTCCAATGACAGCAGTAGTCTTGAGTCAGTTGATGAAAACATTTGTCTTGGGTCAGTTGATGAAAACAATAGTCTTGGGTTAAGTATATTTCTGACCAGGAACAGGGCCTATGACAAGAATATATTTTGATTGGGGCAATAGCTCTAAAAAGACAGATTACCCGTCTATTCTTTTATCTTGAGAAATACGATCGGGAGGGGCTAATTCAAACCCCTCTGGACCCACATTCAAACACCATTTTTACCATTAGCAAGAACTTGTATTAGTTGCATATCATAAGGAATTCAACAACTGCTTCAAATACAGTATCGGGAAGTACCGCTTGCGGAACCTCAATATCTATTGGTTTATTAGCTAAATGGCAATTGGCGCATACAATACGCCCAGTCGTTTCTCGTGGGTTTTCATAACCCTGTTGTGCAAAAATGGGATATGCATTTGAAATGGATGTACGAGTTATTATATATATCATGAGCGATACGGAAATAGATCGAGTAATATGTTCCGTTAACCAAGAAAAGGTATTTTTAGTTTGCATGGTCCAAACGAACAACGTGGCTCCATACCCCTGAAAACAGTATGGAGAGCGTTTGTTTTTGTAAGGATTTCCCGGATTTCAGACATGAAAACTCAAAAGGTCGATCAGTTGATTGTACTTTTTGAATAGTTTTAATACTTTAAGAACATGACAGAAGAGAGAAAGCTCCTGACATGACATAATAAACAGAGATCATGACATGACATATTAGAGAGAGCTCACGACAGAAGAGAGAGAGATAGCTCGTGACATGACAACAGAGAAAGAGCACTTGACAGAATAGAAAGAGCACCTGACAGAAGAGAAAGAGCACATCACAAGTGATCACCGACACTATAGCTCAAGATGACTAGTCTCCTTGTCTGTAGCCACAACTTTCGCGGTTCTCTACGTAGGATAAGACCCTCTAACCTCAATCTTGTAGATTGGATAGATAATGCTTTTTTAAATAAGTAAAAATCCCTCCCCAAGCCGTGCTTGCATTTTTCATTGCACACGCCTTTCTCTCTGTATACATCTAAAACCAGATGTACATACAATATGCATGGGATCAACCCTTAATGGGATCTTTTATCCTAGTTGAAGGAGAAGAGTTAATACGATTTGCGTCCCTGAGGTTTGCCAATTTGAGATGTTTGAGTCCATTTTCCGAATTATTAACAAATATTGCCTGAGGTATGCATTTCGTTGCAAATCTAACCCGAGGTTTGTATTTCGTTGCCAACTGATTCCCTGAGACTAACGGATTTAGATTTTTTTTGTTAAGTACAAAGGGTATTTCAGTCAATATACACATCAGGGACTAGTTTTACACCCCCAAACAATTTTAAGAGACTGTTTATGTAACTTGTAAAAAAAAAATTAATAAAATAATTAAAAAAATTATGTAATCAAAACTTAACCGCCACCCACCACCACTCACCCCCCACCCGATCCTCCCCCATCTGCCACCGAACCTAAAACACATCGCCATCAATCAGCCACCACCACCGCCAGCACTGTCGTCCTTCTCCATAGCACCAACATCGTCGTCCCGATCCTCATCTTTCTCCTCGTCCGGCTATTGCAACACCCAACTAGGGTTCTGCTAATCCGATTTCATCCCCGGAGGCTGCTAATGACGCCTCTTTTCTGCCCCTGATCGTTCATCCCATTCGCTACAAAAAAATTCAGGGAAGATGACGATTGTCCCCTGATACGACTCCTACCATCTACACCTCCGATCAATGTTCTTTGGGAATAAGTTTTGAATTTCCTCATCAAATATGGAGATAAAAACGGATCTTTAACAAACCTTGGATACGATGGGGGCCATTGTGATCATCGAGGAAGAGGTATTTAAAGAAATCATCAAGGATAAAATAGTAGAGAGTGAAGTTAGGTCGAAAGCGGTGCAACACTAGCTCCATTATACGATTGGAATCATCGATTGTGATATCTTTTTCGCCCTGGAAATCAAACGGAAACCATCGAAAGTGATCCGGCGACAACTTCGACTCGCTAATGAGTTTTTGCCGGAGAATAAGGAAACGATGGTAGGGCGGGTGAACGGTAGCGATGTTATGGATGGTGGTCGCCGGTGGTGGGAGATGGCGAAGGAGGGAGAGACGGAAGGAGTTTGGATGGGAACGAAGAGGGGGTGTTTATTATTATTTTTTTTTAGTTTTTAATAACAAAAACAACCCCTTAAAAATTAAGATTTGTTAATTTGTTTTTGAAATATTTACAGATTAGTCCCTAATCTGTAAAAAGACTTAAATGTCCTTCATCTAACAGAAAAAACTAACACCGTTAGTTCTAAGGGCTCAAATGGCAACAAAAAGCAAACCTCAGGCGAGATTTATTGATAATCTAGAAAATTGACTCAAATAGTTAAAAATGTCAAACCTCAGGGATGCAAATCATATTTAACTCGAAGGAGAAATTACCAAACGTCTAGCATTCCCTCACGCTTGGCGCCAATAAGGCTTCTATTTGAAAGAAAAAAGAAGTCTATACCTTCACTATATGAAATATGAATATTAAGTAATAATAGCATGGTACTTTGAGTTCGATATAAATAAGAAATTTTGTTTTCAAAACATTAGTGTATCAAAAGAGTAATATGATAAAAAGGTATTTCCTATTTGATTATTGGAAGTCCAGCTCAGCGCACAAACTTTTTTCACACCAGAGGTCTCTTAACAACATTTGTAGAGCAAAAAAAAATATCTTTTTTTCTTAATTTATTTGATCAAATATAAAAGCAAAATTGGGATTGCTGAATGACTGACAAATCGCAGATAAAAAAATATAATCAATATACAAAGCAATAGAGCCATCATAGTAGAATCAATAAAATTTGATCAATTCTTTTTTTTTTTGTCGTTAAGGTGGAGAAATGAACCAAGAATTCTCTTTTTTTCATCATCAATCAAATCACTGTTTGCAACACAGGTTTCTATTTTATCATCAATTCAATCCCATTCACGTTTTTTATTTTTCTTATCAATGAATAGATCTCTTACTTGTATGACTTAGATGTCTCGTATTTCTCGAAAAAGTGATAGTATTGATGGGATTTGGTACGATACTTATGAGATCGATGATATCGACGAGATTGATATTCATGTATTTCTTCTTAGAGCGTATTGATTGTACCCCATAAGCGGGACCATCATCCAATAGCATGTTGCCACCTAGAGAATCTCCTAATTGTTTTAGAGAAACTAGAAAGAGATTCTTTAACCAGAAAGAATTCGTTTCAGATGTAGGATACCTATCCAAAATTTTTCACAACTCAATCATAGATGATGGAATCATCAAAGATTTACCTTTTCAAACTCTTTCTGTAACTCATTAGGGGCCCGAAAACAAAGAGAAGATGTGTGCGAACGAGATATGCAACAACAACAAGAAGAAAAAGGATTGCATAGAGGAACTCCTGAACATTTGTTAGATGTGTCGATATCAATGGTGACTCATTATTTTCGATGAATAATTTCTTCGAACATAAGAAGATTATGAAAACACTTACTCAAAATCTCACTTTTCAGATTCCATTGTGGAAAACAAATGTTTTCTGAAGAATTCGCCATGATATACCTGATCCATGCATAATATCATGAAAAATGGATACAAATTTTTTGTTGCTACTTAGTATCGGAAATAGGTCTGAAAAAGATCTAAAAAATAAAAACTTTAGATATCTGTACCCTGTCAAAGTAAGGAACCATGGCATATATGTTTGGAATAGTTCCATTTTAATACTTTTATGCATAACTCTTCTGGTTGATCCACGCCACTCTATTCTAGTAAGATGATACACACTAGCCAATAGTCTGCATGGTGCTACATCATAGACACAATGGGAGTGGAGATAATTGTAATCATATACATATAAAATGACAGCAATGGAATGCGAATCCTCGGGTTTGATTTGTAAAGTCTTTATTCCTTGGTAATCAAAGTCCAAAGATCTATGAATTAGCGCATGCTTAATTAGCCAAGCAGACAATTACCCTGCAACGTTTTTACCTCTCCCGCATTTTTTTGTATAAGTATTTCCGATTTACGATGAAATTTCTGAAGATTGAGCCATGACTTTTTATTCTGTGCAAAGGAATCCTGTCTAATTTACTCTTTTGTGGGAAGATACTGAACTTTTGTATTTGAAAAATGTTTAAGGAGGAATCTCTGAGGTAGATGGTGGTTGATAAAGGAATCCTTGATTATAATTTCCAATATGAATACTATGTCCAACCTGAAACTTGTGATTGGTACTAAAACACCGATTCTCTCGCTGAGACATCATTCTATCTGGATAGATTTCTCAAGATATTTTCTTACGAAGTTTTGTTATAGTATCTATAATAGCTTCTGGTTTAGGTGGACAACCCGGAAAATATACATCTACAGGAATTAGCTCATCGACTCCACGAACAGTACTATAAGAATCGGTGCTGAACATCCTCCTATAAATGTACATGCTACCATAGCAATAACATATTTTGGTTTAGGCATTTGCTCGTATAATCTCACTAAGGAAGGGGCCATTTTCATTGTTACTGTTTCGGCTATTAAAATAAGGTCTGCTTGTCTAGGACTCGATCTTGGTACTATTCCATAATGATCAAAGTCGAATCGTGAGCCTATTAGTGAAGAAAATTGAATGAAGCAACAACTGGTACCATAGAGAAGTGACCATAAACTATAGAGTCTTGACCAATTTAAAATATCATTTAATGTAGTTGAAATAACTGAATTTTGGGTTGTTCAATGAAATAAGGGAAACTCAATGGAATTCATAACTATCTCAATTTTTTCGTTTTTCTTTTTATTGTTTGAATATTCGAGAGCTAAGACCATTCCAATGCTCCCTTTCGCCATGCATAAACTAAACCAACAATTAAGATAAGGACACAAATTAAAGCTTCTACAAATACAGATACACCTAATACATCGAAACTCATTACCCACAGATAAAAAAAAACCGTTTCCACGGCAAAAACAACAAAAACTAGAGCAAACACATAATAGTGGATTCTAATTTGTAACCAAGCGTCACCTATTGGTTCTATACCTGATTCATAACTAGAAAGTTTCTCTGGTCCTTTGCTACTCGAAGCTAAAAATCCCGAAATAAAAAAAATACCAAAATAGGAATAAGACTTGATATTATAAGAAATGCCCAAAAAATATCATATAGCAGAAACATAGATGCACTCCTATAAACGTGGAAAAAATACCAGATTAGTCAATTCGACTTGAAATATTTAAGTCGTTCATAATTGTTTAGTTAAAGTAAGAATTTCTTTTGGTCGAACCATCTAGTTTCCTTTCAAGATTCATTGATTATCATCCTATTTTTAGTACATAGCTTTTCCTTTTTATAGTTATAGTTCAAACTAACTATTGCTCTTATCCAAATTCTATATATATCTAATTTTCAACCCAATCAATAAAAGAACTTAATTGTTGCAATATTATATACAAAAAATGTGTCGATTTGAAGTAATCCAAAATAGACATATTTAAAATTCATGGATAACACTGATTTATTTATTTTTTATTTTCAAATTGATGAAATCAGATAAACCAGAAATAATGACAATAAAAGTAAAAAATGAAACTAATGAACCTTCAAATTGACTTTTGAACTCATTTTTTTTTATCAATTTGAATCTTTACTAAACAATTGATTTGACTTGTTCAATCTCGACGATTGTATAAAAATAGGCTATTATTAGTTCGAGAAAGCCACTATGGTAAAATCGGTAGACATGCTGCTCTTAGGAAGCAGTGTTATAGCATCTCAGTTCGAGTCCGAGTGGTGGCATGCCATCTTCTAAAAGAGACCCAATAGATTCAATAATAATAATAAAAATAAATAAACTTCCTCATTTCTATTTCTTAATTAGTATAAGGGATTCCCTCCCTTTTTTTATTCTTATGATTTTTTCAACTTTAGAGCATATATTAACCATATTTCTTTTTCTATTGGAGTAAATTACATATTACGTCCTTTACAAATTACCCAAATTTCAAATTACGTCCTTTAAGTTTAAAAATAGCACAAAACATCCTTTATGTTTGCAAACTGTTACACGTTAGGTCCAAACACTAACGCCCGTTAAAATTTTCTTGTTAAATGATGTCACGTGCCTGGCATGCGAGGGTAACCTCGTCATTTGACATGCTACCTCCTCTCCCTTTATTGATATCCCGCTCACTTCACCGGATCTTCATCTACCTCCTCTCTCTCACCCGACAAACCCACAATTCCGACCTCAACAATGGGCGACGACACTATGTTCATACGAAAAAATGCTGAACAGGAAGAAGTTGAGAAACTTTACGGTACGAAATCCTTTCCATTTACCCCATTATTGTTGTTTGATGAAATTGATTGTGATGAAATTGAGTCTGATGATTTTTTTCCGTATAATGCAGTGGGTTTCCCTAATCTTTTTTCCATCAAGCTTCAACATGGGGGAACATTTACCCACTTCCCTCCACGAAGGTATAAGAAGGGAAAGATCGATTTCATTGATACAATCGATATCGACCTTTTCTCCATTCACGAGCTTGACGATGTTATGCTCAGGTTAGGGTGTACTAAAAAAGGTAAGGCAATTTTTTATCATTACTTAGAACCGGGTAAGGATTTAGATTCTGGTCTTCATGCCCTAGCTAATGACAGTGATGTAGTAGCTTTATGTAAACTTGTTCCAGAAAACAAGTTAATACATATCTACACTGAACATGGTTCAACACACAAATTTAGTACTTCATCAAGTGTGAGGGTTGAAGAAATAGATGATGATGCAGCTGTAACTGTGAATGTAAGCTCTAGAACTAAGCAAATACCTCGTAGATTAGCTTTGGAATTCCCTGATCAAGATGATGTGGTAGTTAATGCAAGTTTTCATCATCAGTTTCTTGAATTAGGCAGTCAGGATGAGTTGGATTTGGGAAATGTTGAGAAACAACATGAGGTGGATTTGGGAAATGTTGAGAAACAACATGAGGTTGATTTGGGAAATGTTGAGAAACAACATGAGGCTGATGTGGGTGTTGAACCAAGTGATCACAATGAGGTGGAGGCACCTAATAATGAGCATGTGGGTGTTGAACCAAGTGATCACAATGAGGTGGAGGTGGAATCATTTGATAATGAGCATGTGGGTGAGGGTTCTAGTAACTATGAGGATGCTATCAGTGATGAGGGTTCTGGTGAGTATGAAGATATTAGACAGGGGTCTGGTGATGATGAAGATAGTGAATTTATTGCTGATGAGGGTAATATCATGGAGGAGGAGGAAGTAGACATGAGAGATTATGAGATGAATGTTGATTTGGATGTAGATGACAATCTAAGGGATGAAGAACCTGTCCTTGATGATGTGTTGGACAATGATATATTTGGAAGTGGTGATGACTCTGATGATAATGAAAATAGCATTAGGAAACAATCATTGAAAAGGTTGAAGAGAACTAATGAGAAAGAGGGGAATTTCTATCATGGTAAGATGTTTGGAAGCAAACAAGAAGCCAAAAACATGATACTAGCACATGCTGTTGAGAGTAGGAGAGTTATCAAGTTTAAAAAGGATGACAAAGACAGGGTAAGGGCAGAGTGTAGAGGGTTACTACCTAACTTCAATGCTGGTGGAGAAGGGGCCCACAGTCAAAATCCAATAAAGGAATCAAACAGGGAAAATGGTAAAGTTAAGGGCCCAGCTGTGAAACAAAACAAGAGTAAGGGTAAAGTTAAGGGCCCGGCTATGAAAGAAAACAAGAGTAAGGATACTATTGAAAATAACAAAAAAGGTAAGGGGTAAAGTGGTAAACATGTGGGTGGGAGAGGGCATAAAGTAAACCCTAACAGTCTTTAATGCCCTTAGACTTTGTTAGTTTCAAAGCTTAAAGATGTAGAGACTTGGATGGTGAAGACTTATGTTCCACATCATAAATGCAATCCTACTAGAGATGTACCTGCTTGTACCTCAGCTTATTTATCTCAGCAAATGTTAGAACAAATTGAGGAGAATCCAGGAGTTCCTGTTAAAGCAGTGCAAGAACAGTATCAGAGGCAATTGGACATTAAAATATCAAAGATGAAAGCATATAGGGCCAAGGCTAAAGCTAAGGAAATGGTTCAGGGAGATTACATATCCCAATATGCTTTGTTGAGGGATTATGTTCATGAGCTGATTGATAATAAATAGGGACTACTGTGAAGATAGATGTTGAACCCCCAGCAGATCCAAATGACCAAACTAGAAAATTCAAAAGGCTGTATATCTGTCTTGGTGCTTTGAAACAGGGATTTAAAGCAATTGGGAGGGATTTGCTTGGCCTAGATGGTGCTTTCATGAAAGGCCCCTTCCCAGGGCAAATACTATCTGCTGTAGGCATAGACAACAACAATGGAATATACCCTGTGGCCATTGCTATAGTTGAAGCAGAAACATTGAGTTCATGGACTTGGTTCCTTGAACTACTTGGAGATGATCTTGAGATAGGCAGAAACTCAAACTTCACATTTGTGAGTGACAGACAAAAGGTATGATTTTCATTTCTGCTTTGTTAAAAACATGATATTTCTTTATTGATTTATGTTTAATAAGTTGATATTGGTTTATGGTTAATACAGGGAATTTTGCCAGCAATTGCAAATCTTTTCCCATGTTCTGAGCACAGGTACTGTCTCAGGCACATCCATGAGAACATGAAAGGTACTTACAGGGGGAAACTGTATAAAGATCATATATGGAAGTTGGCCACATGCACTACAACTGTCCAATTTACTGCTGCTATGAATGATCTAAAGAAATTAATGAAGATGCTGCCAACTGGTTGTTGCAGATTCCACCACAACATTGGTCCAGGGCACATTTCTCAGGTATTAATTGTTTTGATCTTGCATTGGTCTGATGTCTAGAAATAATCATAATAGAATATGTTGATTTGGATGCAGGAAGGGCAATGTCTGATGTCTTGTTAAATAACATGTGTGAAGTATACAATGGGAAGATTGTTGAAGGCAGAGACAAACCTATCATATCAGCACTTGAGTATATAAGGGAGTACCTTATGAGGAGAATTGTCACTGTGTTGAAGCTGATTGAGAAACATGAAGGCCTACAAACACCATTTGCCACCAAACACTTGAAGAAGGTGGAGAAAGAAGCTAACAGGTATCTTGTCTCTTGGAATGGAGGTGAAAAATATCAGGTGAGTGGAAGAAGTGGAAATCAGTGTGTTGTTGATTTGGAACAGAAGGTATGTGCTTGTAGGGCCTGGGAAATTAGTGGAATGCCTTGTAGACATGCTGTTGCAGCAATTTAGGACAAGGGTCTTCATGGAGACAAGGCTGCTGCTCCTTTGGAAAGCTGGTTTCATCCTATCTATTGGATGGAAAGTTGGAGGAAGGTGTACAACTTCAAGCTCAACCCAATAAATGGTAGGGCAATGTGGGTCAAAGTGGATGTGCCAACCACACTTACCCCACCAACTCATCACAAGCAGGTGGGTAGACTAAGGAAAGCAAGAAAAAGATCAGCATTTGAACTGGAAGACATGACAGCAGGTGGGAAATTGTCAAGGAAGAATACCACTGTCACATGTGGTAAATGCAAGAACAAGGGACACAACAGTAGGACTTGCAAGGGTCAGCCTCAACAAGTAATGCCAACAGCAGGGTAGTTTGTGTAATTGCTTCTTTTGAATGCTTGTCTTGGTGTTTTTAATATTTGCAAACAGTTGGTTCTTTTGGTATTTGGAACATGTCATGTACTTGTGTGTGGTATTTTGGAACATGTTTAGTAAATGAAATGGTATGGTTAAGATCAGTTTTTGTTCATGTCAGTTTTTGTTCATGTCTTTAATTGTTGGCTGCACGAACACTATTGATCAAACAAAAAACTGTTAATATCTTATGAAAAATCACCATTGCACAAACACATGTGTTGATACTAGTACAAACACCATTTTACATTAAAAGTCATTAGAAATCATTACAGCCAAAAGTCACAAAAGTCACAAAACATTTCATGAAATAAACCTAACACAAACTAGCCATCACTAAATTCTGCATCCAAGAAAGATAACTGTGAATGCTAAAACAGTGACCATGAGTAGTATCTTCCACTTTGCTGCCTCAGCTTCACTTTTTTCAATTTTCCCTTTAAGCTCTTTGATGATATCAACACACCTTTCACACACTGGAGGATCAAACCATCCAATGAAGCGGCAAGTTGATCCCTAACATACATACAACGAATTATCAGGAACAAATTAAGTATTTTTTTCTTTTTGGATAGTATTACGTACCTGGACGGGACAAGCATAAAATCGCCGGCCTGGGTTTCTAGTAGTCTTGGAGGTGAGTATTAGAGCTGGCTTCCCGCACCAGCAATAAACCATTTTCAATTGTTAGGACGGGAGTAGATGAAATCGATGATGATGGTGGCTAACTGAGCTCGATCGAACAAAAACCCTAGATGGGATGAACACCGGCCAGTGGGAGGGAGAACAAGAAGTATTTAAAGGGGCCAATGTTTAGTTCGTATGAAATGACGAGGTTACCCTCGCATGCCAGGTACGTGACATCATTTAACCAGAAAATTTTAACGGGCGTTAGTGTTTGGACCTAACGTGTAACAGTTTGCAAACATAAAGGATGTTTTGTGCTATTTTTAAACTTAAAGGACGTAATTTGAGATTTGGGTAATTCGTAAAGGACATAATATGTAATTTACTCTTTCTATTGTTTCAATTGTAATTACACTTCATTTAATAAGCTTATTGGGCAATGAAATCATAAAACCATATGTGACTCTGAAGAGGAATTAGGTGGATCTGGGTCAGATAGTGATGAACTTGTTTTTGAGGTTCAAAAGGATACAGTACTAGGTCATCAATCAGACACTGATAATGATGAGTGGCATACTTCAGCTGCTGCCATAGACAAGGAGCATAAGACTGAAGATTTGGAAAAACAAGAGTTGGTCCAGTCAATATTGAAGCAGACAGATCCAAGTCCTGATGTTGGTTCTCATTCTATAACTGAAGGAGATGTTAAGGATGCATACTATAGAAGCTATGAGGAATCTGATGGTGATGTTAATTCACTTGGAGATAATGAAGATGATGATATAAGAGGCCTCAAGTATAAGGTTAATGTTCCCATTGTTAGTGAACAAGCAAACTGGAGTAAGTGGAAATGGATAGTTGGTACCAGGTTTGCAACAAGAGCTAAGTTCAAGGATGTTGTTAGACGATATGAAGTTGCAAATGGAAGAGATCTCACAATTGGTGTAAGTAACAAGAAGAGACATGACAGTGTGGGTGTTAAATGTGTAAGTGGATGCCCTTTTAATGTTTATATATCCGTTAGTGAAAGTAAATCTTGTTATATGGTTAAATCTGCTAAAAGAAATCATACATGTCAGAGGAGTAT
The DNA here is from genome assembly GCA_039602395.1 of Deinandra increscens subsp. villosa. NCBI lineage: Eukaryota > Viridiplantae > Streptophyta > Magnoliopsida > Asterales > Asteraceae > Deinandra > Deinandra increscens. The sequence goes on along the minus strand of JBCNJP010000025.1, from coordinate 17,187,902 downwards.
GTCAAAGAATAGGCAATTAACATCTGATTTTGTGGCTAATGAGTTTTTAACAATATTCAAATCTAGACCCCATTGGTTAGCCAAGGAAATACAGGATACAGTTAAAGAAAAGTTTAAGCTTTTTATAGGAAACTGGTTTGCTTATAAGGCTAAGAGATGTGCTCACAACAAACTTCATGGGTCAATGAAAGAACAATATAGTAAGTTAGGAGCATATTTGGAGATTTTAAAGCATGAAAATTCCACATTAACTTTTGAATAGGTAAATGTCGCAGCCTCTTATCATGGCCATGATAGCCAAGTTAAAGTCTTCTTTAGAATATTTGTTTGTTTTGATGGGGATAAGAATGGGGTTCTAGCAGGGTGTAGAAAATTGTTATGCCTAGATGGTTGTTTCTTAAAGACATTTCTTGGAGGTATGCTTTTTGTATCCATTAGCAGGGAAGCAAATGACCATATGTACCCTGTTGCTCGGGCAGTTGTTGAAGGAGAAAATAATGACAGTTGGGGGTGGTTTATGAAGGAACTATACAAGTCCTTAGATGTTACAGAAGTGTACTATTCTATTGATTTAACAGGGATTGCTTAATGGAGTAGCACAGTTTTGGGTTAATACTGAGCATAGAAACGTGCCAGACATATCTATGCAAATTGGCATGAGAAGTATAAAGGAGAGGATTTTAAAGGTGCTTTTCAGAAAGCAGTTAGAGCATACTTTAAACCAGATTATAACAAGGCAATTGAGGAGATGAAGGAGTTGTCATCTGATGCAGTTACATATTTCATTAAATCAGAACCCCAAGTGTTTTGTAGGTTTTTCCTTGTGACTAATAGTAAGGCAGATGTGGTTGTTAACAACATAGCTGAGACTTTCAATGGATTTATCATCATCAATATGTTAGAGGACATTAGGGTTGCTATAATGACCAGGCTTGTTAACAAGGAGGAAGAAATGGATGTAAATGCGTGAGCGTTGGATCATCTACTTAATCTAGCTATTTCGGATATGAAATAAGTAATTAAAGATTGTTTATTGATCACAAATGAAAAAGTTACAATCTACAAATCACTCAGAGAAACACCTCACAAAACACACACTTAACACTCAGACAGATACTTCACACGACAAACCGATCATGCACTAACAAACTCCCCCTCGACGTGTGTAGTATCTGTTCATCCATTCAAAATGTATCTTCAATCAAACTCCTCTTCAACTTGATTGTTAGCTCGATCTTGAATACTTAATGATGCACAGTGTGTTTCTATCTTGATCAACAGCTTCAGAAGACTTCAAGTTGTGGCATTCTTCCTCACTAAGTACCTGTTCAATCATAAATAATCTTGGTGCAAAACGTCTCTTCGAGGCTCCAAGATATAATTTTTGAAATTTATAATATGTATCCAGTGTCGATCAGATCGAAAACAAAGCTGAAATAAGAACTTTATGGCTTTTAGAAAGTTTATATCAAACCAAACCTAAAATCTTTTTGAATATTCTGAATGAAATGAAATTGCAATACAGAATCAAACTCTATTTTTGGTTTGAGAAAGATCATTATCTAGGATCATATTGGACATAATATATTAAACTAAACTTCAATTTCAACTAATTAAAGCACACAAGCCATGTTGATTGTTGGTATAATTTGTCCATCTTAAACTCAAGCCATACTCATAACATCTGGATATGTTAAGGTATTGATTAGATTTTCTTTGACCAGTGTATCCCACACTATTAGACAAATTCAGACATTTCTCTTTTTCTTGTGTGATTACACTTGTGATTAACACATGTTGTGATTGTATTCATGATATTGTCAACTGTGATCCATGTAAAAAGAAATAAGAACGTTAAATTGTCTACCTTAAGGTCGATCTTTCGATACGCAGATAAGGCCTCGGATTTAACAAAATGAGAAAGGTAAAACAAATTGAAATTGTATAATTCAACAACGATCAGGTATGTCTTATGAATATGCAGAGAAAGTCCGATGAATTATACGAAACACCAAAGAAAATAAAGCAGAATCTCAAACGAATAACAATTAGGTTGATCTTTTGATACGCAGAGAAATTCAGATCGTTTGAGAAAAGAAAGAAAATCAAACAAGTTTAAATCATTGCAAAATGAACACATATATACACAGTGACTTCTCATTTTTCATTTTCACACATTTTTTTCTTTTTGTCATGAAATATGCTTAAAAATGTTATCCACATGGTCAAGCATAGTATTTAGTGTATATCACATCTGAATACTTTCTGACTTGCTGAGCCTACCAAGCAAATCAAACAATGATCTTATGGCTTTTTCATCTACTCTATCCATGAGTCAGAGATGTAAGCCAATGTACCATCATTTCCCAATGATCAGTTTTGTAATATCCCGATTTTTATCAGATGTTAAGAATAACGAGTAAATGCATATGAATATGATAGATATGTGTGTTTATATAACTATATATGAAAGTAACCATGTTTTATACGTGTTTATGATTAACATGTTAAAATATTAAGAAATGCATAATTGATAGTTAATATAAAAAATATGCATAATTTACGCGTTAAGAAGTTAAATTATTAGTAAATACATATTTATATGTTATATAAATTATATATGAGTTATATGTATATATGCATAATGATATATGTGAATACGTAGTTGCAAAGTTAAGCAATGGATAAAAACGTATGCAATATCGCTTTAATAATTATATAATAGCTACGCATTTATATTTATCATTTTGCGTATCTCGGGGCTTAGAAATTCATGAGAAATGGTGTTAGGATGTTTAGAGACCTAAATTATATGTTTTATAATAGTTCGGGGGTTAAAAATGGCATTTGGGGAAGTTCTAAGCTAGTTTTGCACTTAATAGAACCTCAGGGACTAAAACTGCCAAAACAGAAAATTGAGAGACCACCCTGTAAATAAGGCTGGTGGTACGCGAAGGTCTAGGAGGGTGGACGTCGCGTACCTCCACCCAAATTGCACCAGAAAGTCGGTTTTGCGTGTTTTGTCAGCTTACAGCCTCGAATTCACCCCTATACGTGTTGATTTCAACTGATTATCACCCCCTATCATGGCATAAGACCCTTGCACAACTGATGGCTATAAATACCAAGCCATTCCATCGATTTATATCACTAATTTCATGATTAAAGATCCCAAAAACCCTAGAAAACGTCCGAATATTCATCAGTCAAATTGGAGCTCATGAAGAGGTGTTAGGATTTGATTGTCTGCAGTTAGGCATCATTTGGTAAGATCTAAAATAACCTCTTTCAGTTTTTTATAATATTGTCTTTAAGTATGGTTTCTAAAAATATGTAAAAACTAGGGTTCTTGAGCTTGGTTTGCTAAAATTGGGTGATTGGGTGGGAATTAGGGTCTGAATTTTTATAGGTGATCCTAAATTAATGTGTCTTAGGAAAGCCCTAAGTTTATTTCATATTTGGAAAAGGTTTGGTAAAGGTTTTGTAAACGGGTCAAAATTAGGGTTTTCGTAACGTTGTTCTGCCCAAATTGAGTGAACGGTGTTGAGTTAAGCTTTGATATTTTAAAGTATATTATAAAATACAATAATGGATAATACCCTAAGTTGGTTTGAAAGGAAAATGAGTTTTTTTAAGAAACGAGAAAAATGGGAAATTAGGGTTTTGAAATATGATTACTTAATATAAAATAATCCGGAGGGTATGGGGACTTGATTTTTGGTATAGTAACTTGTTTATATTTATAATAAGTATATATGGGTTTAAAATGGATAAATATTAAAGTATTGAAGATACCAAGTTAACCGGATATTTAGAAGTTCGTGCGGACCGGAAGGATAAACGCCTGTACACTGGGGTTTCTGGCAAAGCGATAGTGTCACATAAATCTCAACTGGGACCTGGCACACCTCACTGGGCGATCCCGACGTGAGCGTTTACTTATAGAAATGCGTGTCTTCATATTATCATTAAGGAAGGATATTTTTCCTATAAGGGCATTTTGGCCATTTTGACCTATAGAAATGGTTATTCTTAATAATAGATATTATTAAGATTATAAAATGTAGAGAGCAACATAGAAGTGTTTCTTATATGAAATCTTGTGTAAACGCCATACGATACGCGAATTAGCTTTTAATCGGGGGTTAACAGAGATTCTGTCCGAGTGAACCGGATAAAGAGATAAGGTGAGTTCTTTGAGCCTACTCTTAAATGTTTTAAATGTTTCAAATATTTTCGGGCTGATATACATACGAATGTTATAAAATGCATTTAAATGATTTATAACTGAAATGTTGCCTATCCGAATGGTTAGAGTATTAAACTGTTAAACTACCTTTGAGTGAATATATATCAAACTGCTAAAGTGTTAGTTGTTAAGTGGATATATTAAACTATTAAATTGTTGCTGGATTGATATATATCTCTATAATCTATAATACTTTATAATAGATATTGGAGAGAGAACGTTGAAAGTTGAATTTTTAAGATATGTACAAGATTTGATGCTTTGTGTACAACTTATAAAGCATGAAACTCAAAAAGTGAAATTCGGCGGCCAAACATAAATTTCAAATCAACTGAAAGTATCAAAAACCCTAAAACCTGCGAGCCCTCGGCTCTCTCCCAAATCCAAAATGTGACAGTAGCGCTCCTCTTTCTCTCAAAGCCACCTGCAACATCTTTTTCCTTCGCTAAGATATTCAATACCAACCATTTTGGTTTCTTATACCTAGCTCTCAGAGGTACAATTCATCATTTTTAGGGTTTTGATTTCTGGTTTCCGTTATCCGCTCATGAATTCGTTTTTAGGGCTTCGATTCTGGAGAAAAACAACATTTTTGAGAAACCCTCTAGCAGAGTGCAGAGAAGAGCGAATCTTGAAATTCAAATACGGTATCTCTTTCTATCTCAAAATGAAAAACGAAATTTTGAAATTCAAATACTCTTTCTTTCTCAAGCCCTCTTTCTCCTTTCTGCACTCTAATTTCATAGATTCATGCCTACTTGCTTTATTTTTTCTTCGATTTTGCAGGTTCTTAAAAGTTTATAGCAAGGCATACAATCCGACGGGATGAGACGGCGACAGCAGGACCCTTAAGCTGGTCGCAGATCTGTAATCTTAAAGGATAATCTGAAAGGATCTGAGTGTCGATCGGTTCGTGATATTAGGTTTTTGTGCGGTGAATCTGCGTGCGGATTGATAAAGCATTTGTCGCCGATCATCTCGATTTTGCAGTTCCCGAGGTACACGATCCATCTGCGTTTTTATTTTGTTAAAAAAATATGGTTGTAGGTTTTCAATTTATCATCCTTTTTAGTAATCGGAGAATGTTTTGCGTGTCGATGTTGCTTGATGATCGGATGATGTTTTTGTCGTACTTTTTTTATTTATTTTTGAATTAATGGTGGTTTAAAATTATCTATTCTTTTCAAGGAATAGTTTTGCATTATCGGACTAAATTTGTTTTTTATTTTATTTCTACTTTTACACCTGACAAATATAGCTGTGCAAGTTCTAATTTTGTTGGATTGAAATGTGATGTATATGTCATATTACTATCGATGTGGAGTAGAATTAGCGTGCATCATAGAATCAAAACGCTTGAAAATAGAGTTCAGAATCTGCAAAAATATCTATTTGGAAGTTTTGCTAAATACTACCTTTTTTACATTTTATTATGCTTTCAAAGTAAACAACTTTCCACTCCTTCTTGCCAGTTTCCACAATTCTTCTGATTTGCTAGGTTGTTTCTTTCTTCTAATTCTTTTCTACATTTGATAAATTTTGTATTTATAGCTAATCAGAGACTTGAAATGGCTGTTTGGGGGAAATGAGTTGTGTATAATTTGTATGGGTGAGGATGCCACAAGTGTGTAGTGGGGCCTGTAAATCATGACGGCTCGGAGAACTCTAGCAGCCTGTGACTCTACCTGTTGATCAAGCTTAAAATATTGTTGAGCCAGCTCAAAACAGAACAACGAGGAGGAAAACTGGTGGAGGAAGAGGAAGAGAAAGAGGAAGGGGCAATGCTGCAGCTGTAGGAAAAGGGAGGCCGGCTGGCGGTGGTGGTAGAGGTAGTCTTTCCATCTATACGTACCACCCTATTTTCTGCTTTTTTTCCCTGAGTTTATATATTTACCTTTTTTCCATTTACCAAGATGATTCTTGATATCTGCTTCACATATGAAATACCAGTAATATTAGAGTCCTTTTTTTTCTGTCATCATAGTACATGTGGATTCTTAGTTCATGGTTTTCTAACTAATTAATAGTATTATTATTATATTATTATAATTAATGATGGATAATATATTTGGCAAAGTTATAGACAATAGAACTATGAGGTTGGTCAATGAATATGCAGCAAATTCTTCAGCCAACTTCGACAAAGTAGATTCTGATGTTCATGGTACCTATAAATAGATTATGATATTTTACTATTTTATGTACATATGATATTGATTTAATGGCATTTAATATATGGTTAATCATGCTCTCATGTATCTACCATGAAGTGTCAAATGAAGTGCATGCTAATCAGTTATGATTTCAGTAATTATGACTGAGTTTTTGGTGTGCTTCTATTTTTCATGTTATGCAAGTTCTAAATACACGATTCTTAGTTTGTGCTTTCTTTGACACTTTTTCATTCATAATCAAAAGAGTATAAGAATGCCATTTGTGTTTTTTTAATGCTAACAAATTTGTGTATCAGCAATTCAAATCAGTGATAGCATTTAACTTTTTGTGTTCTGTTTTTTTTTCTTTTTGAAATAGTCCTAGCCTAGCATTCAACAAATTTTGTTATTAGTCAGGTTACTCTAAAGAGGAAAGGAAGACAAGAAGAAAAAGCTGGCAACAAAAATAGGTAAAAGTCAAACCTATTTTCCATCTCTGACCTCTATAAAACCACCTAAAACATGATAAGTTTTCGTAGTTCCTAAACCATCTATTTTAGCTATCACAAAAAACGAGTACTCAAAAGGTTTTGGGAACCTCCACCATGACTTTTTCTTTTTATGGAGTTAATTTGTATATAAAATTTGCCTACATTAAAAGTCAAATTTCATTTGTCTTCTTGGTTGTATGTAATATATATCATTAATTCATTTGAATGCTTTTGTTCGACCTCTGAGCTTCAATATAAAACACAAAAGTAGCTGTTCATTCATTTGAATGCTTTTGTTGACCCGTTTATTTAGGTCAAATCTCATTATATTTCATGTTTTGGGTATTCAGGTTGGATAAAAATAGAAGCCACTGATGTTATTATTTTACAAGGTTGAGGATCCAGATGATGACCTGATGTAGAGGTAGTGAAATCAAATAACACGTTAGTGGTAATTTATTAACTTATGAGGCAAATCCAGCTCAGCATGTTTGGATGTGCAGATGTGAGACACTTGAGGATTTATATGCATCACAAATATATGCATATTAATTTGTGAATCCTGATTCTATGATTCAGATAAGTATCTGATTTCTTGCTTCCGTTGTGTTTTACTACCTATACTGTTCTAGAATTTTTATATGGTTAGGAATTGTCAATAAATTGTTTTTATTTTTTAAGTTTCTAGTTGAGTTTTAGTACTTATATTTGTGTCTTGGTTTGCTCATTGTTCAGATGTTGTTTTGAGGTCTTTGCACTGTTGCAATGGCTATCTATTGAGTTTTACTAAGAAAGATTTATATGGTCAGCAATTTTCTAAATTGGCCTTCCTTTTTTAGTTTATAATTGATTGATGATTTATTTTATTTCTTCCTTCCATTGATTTTTAGTACTTTTATTTGTCAGAAGGTTTATATGGTTTGGAAATTCCAAAAAATTGTTGTTATTGTTTAAGGCTTTTTTTTAGTACTTATATTGATGTGTTTATTTTATTTCTTCCTTCCATTGATTTTTAGTACTTTTATTTGTCAGAAGGTTTATATGGTTTGGAAATTCCAAAAAATTGTTGTTATTGTTTAAGGCTTTTTTTAGTACTTATATTGATGTGTAATTTTGGTTCCTTTAAGGCAACTTACAGATAATCGTGCCGGAGTTCATTGTTTGTTGGATTTTTTGACTGCTTCCTCATCTGCCCTGCCTTCTTTTGTAGCTTCTAATCAATCCATTTCCGATTATCCTCGATTTGTTCTGTCAGGTTATATGGATTCCGTAGTAGTAGAGGACCTGCATTGGTTATCCCATCCGTTGTTAATATCACAACTTCATTATCTGCTCATGCGTCACTTTGTAAAGGACTTCTTTTGGTGGACAACTTAGATTTTATGAGTACTGATTCATTACTTATCACGGCTTCATTAATTGAATATGAGTACTGATTCTCAAATATAAGTTTTACTTTTGTTAGGTTTAAAACTTATCTATAGCAATTTTACTTTCATATATATAGGTGCAAGTCTTGGTGACAGGTTTATGGTCTTTTTTTTTTAATTAGGTTCTCTACGAAATGTGTATTTCTAAGAGTATAAACTTATTCTATGTAATATAATTTTTATGGTAAGTGGTGTACTGTCAATTAAAATGCCATTGGTTTTAGTTCTACAAAATAAAGTCAGATTTTGAGGTTATAAGGTTAGGTGTTATTTCTGATCTTGACGGCAAGAAGATTTTAAAGTATAAGGTTGGGTGAACTCTTTAATATTAATGATATTGTTTTTTTTTTTGTAGGTAAAGCACCTGATTTTTATCCATATGTTTCCTTGATCTTTGTTTAACCATAATAAAGTGTACACGTTGTTTAAATGAAAATTTAATTTGTTCATATTAGAGTTGTGCTATACCAAGAGTAGTGTAAAACTCAATTCACAAAGAATTGTTACATAAAGTTTGTGGTTTTAATTTAAAGAACTCATTTATTTCACTCTTCCACTCAATATGCTTCCATAAGCAGCTGAAGATGTTCTCTAATGGGAGCGTGGTTGCTTCGTGAAACTTGAAAACGCGCAAAACACCGCGCCCTGGACGTTATGGGCCCTTTCGTGACTAGAACAATGGGGGTAATTTTTTTCTCCGCCAATCAAGTAATTACACATCATACTCACCTTTATAAATAAAACTTTACATTCACACAACCACCATTCACACTATCACTAACCCACTACACCACTTTTTAAAGTTCACACCACCTCTTGCATGACACACTTTTCAGCTTTAAAATTTCATACGACTACGAATAGCCTAATACTTAGGCCATGAATTGTATGTCCTGTGTCACTATCTTTGTTTATTGAAGTACAAAACTAAGAATAGGCGAAATATTTCATCTTATAAAATGAAATGGTTAAAACAAGTACACAATAAATTATATCTATATGTAATTAAAATCAAAATAGTTAGAGAAAAAGATTATATCATGAGAGGATTAATAAACTAACAAAAAAAAGTATCATGTTGGCTGTTGTCGCCGCTAAATGCGTATATATCCGATTATAAATAGTCATTAGTCGCATTGCACTAACATAAACGAATACCGCAATGTCAATGGTCGCGCTGCCATAACACGTAAACAAATGGCGAATAACGCGCTATAAACTGTCGCCGCCGCAACGCGCGGGCACTATGCTAGTATATATATATATGTGAACTATTATGGAAATGCATTGAAATGCATATACGTGAAATGTCTTAATTTGATAAAAGGCTTTTGGCACATATATAAATATACATATATATATATATATATATATATATATATATATATATATATATATATATAGGGTTATGTTTAAATGAGAACTTCTTGTTTAGAAAACTTTTGAGAATTAACTCTCAACCACAAATTTCAGGGGGGACCACTACAATTCATGGGAGGGGGGATACATGTAAATAAACTTGTGGCTCAAATTAGTTCTTTTTAGTTCTCAAATCAAATTAGTTCTCAAATGATCCTCTCCCTATATATATATATATATATATATATATATATATATATATATATATATATATATATATATATACTAGTCGTGTGCCCGCGCGTTGCGGCGGCGACAGTGTATAACGTGTTATTTGTCTTCTGTTCGCGCGTTGCAGGGGCACAACAAACTACAACGTTGTTCGTCATTTATAACAAAGATGAATATATAGTTGGGTACCCGCGTGTTGCGGTTGTTGACAATTTATATCACATTATTTGCCTTATGTTCACACGTTTGGCATCGACGACAATTCACATTGCAATATTCATTTTTGTTAGTGGAATGTTGCGCGGTGACAATTTATAATGCGGTACAAGTGTGTGACAATTTACAAGACTCGTAACATAGAGTGCAACCACACCTTCCAAATTTACCTCAATTAAAAATAAAAAGAAAGTTATCTACATGATTAGAGGCGACACCAATAGAAACACAACATCAACACAACTTGAAGATTCATTTGTTTGTTGTTTGAAGTTTGATAGCATTTGTATGCTTCTAGTTCAAAGGTATGGTTAAGGATTAAAAGTATAGTTAATAAATACCTTCAAATAGATTATAACGTCAAATAATTGATAAACCTCCAGGGTTGGGTTCTATAGAAAACCAATATTTTATAAAAAACCAAAAAACCAAGGAAAAAAATTATTTTTTTTAAACTTTTTTTATATGTTTCTTTCATGATTTTAAGAATATTGGAAAAAGAAAAAACTTTAAAAACGTTTTCGAGTTTTTTTTAAAAATAAAATAAAATTCGAATTTTAGCTTGAAATTAATATTGCACTATGCAACAATAATATAAAATTGGTTTATGAATGTCAATTCTTTGTTTTTTACATTATTCGCATAAACCACATTCATATTTAAGTTAAGTCTCTTGTTTTTAAGTAGTTTTAATTATAATGCATTATGCAATACTATTGGTACTATTGCATGATGCAATAATAAAAAATCACTAAACTTTTTATTTTTTAAATTTTTTTTCCCATAAATAAAGCTAATAAAATTATAGAATTTTTGGTGAAATTATTTTTAAAAAATATTAATATATGAAGAAGTTATAGAGAAAAAAAGGTTGGTTTTTTGGTTTTCTGGATAATTATTGGTTTTCTATAGATCTTTCCCCTAAACCTCCACATACAAGAAAAATAAAAATGTGTAACCAACTGGACTAAGAAAAACCATTATGAAAACAACAACATTAATACAATGATCACAGCAACAAACATAACATTCAGCACATAAGATTCTTTAGTGACATTCCAACAATTATACTCAGTAAACTTTAATAATACCAAATCAAATTTAAAAATCAATCCAACAATTGCACTCACTAAGAGTCAAGCAGTAAATAACAAAAGACAAGTGTACACCCAAAAAAAGTATTGTTCAAGACTGTAAAATAAAACTGACCGTGGGAACTAACCTCTAAGAGTTCATAACGTCCCCTAAGTGACAAACCTACATATAAGAACAAAAGTAAATGTATGAGCAATCGAAAGAAGGAGATCTATTTCACACAGGTAAATAGCTTAAGAAATCACTACAATGAAATGTTCTAATGACAACAATCACAACAAAAAACTTGCAACACAGGTTGGGGTCATGAGAAATTTAGTAGACCTCTATTCTACCATATGAATACACACAATACACTCACACACACACACACACATATACATATTCTATCATGTATAAAATACAAAATGTTATGCTTTCTAATACCAAATTCATTTAATATGAAAATAAAGCAGTTTAGTAAAAATTTTAATATGAGTTTGCCATTTACCTGATGCATGTATACCCATATTAAAATGAACCCCTTTAACCCAATACGCAAACACATTCCCAAATAAATAACTAAAAAAATGACAACAATCTACATAATTTTCATTTTTGAGTTTAGGTACATTAGGTACGTTTATAAATAGTTTTGACTTTGTTCTATATACATCTAACATATTCAATTTACCCTACATCTAGCCTAAATGTACCTGAAATCAACACATGAATAAAGCCTGAATAAATTGTAGTCTGTCAAAAGACAGCAACAAAGTTTATACACTTACAAAATGCTTTTACATGGTAGAATTTATAACTCCTGGATTTATATAAAAAATTTAGTAGTTAAGTCTAAAAAATATCTAAGTCTCACTTGGGAAAACCAAGTCCAAAACAAACCAAATATAGAGACCTTTTACTAATCCGAAATGTCATAATGCCCCCAACCAAACCAACCCCCGGCCACCCTCACAGTAGAAAAAAATGCAGGAGATTAGTATACAACTAAAACCAGCCCTACAACAAACAAATCAGAGAAAACTAACCTTTATAAACACGCAAGAGCGAATAGCAAAGCAATCCTACAACAAAGTGTAAGGACAATGCAAAATATGAGAATAAGGTCTGCAAATGATCAAGAAATCATGAGTGAACTCATACCGAAAATAAAGGAAAAGATAAAGTTATAAGGCTACAAAAACATATAATTGCAAAGGGACAAAATGTCCACCAAAATAAGGAAAACGTATAACGGGTTTATACATTGAGTTTAAGCAAAAGGTGATAATATCATTGATTGATGACTGTTATAAAAAAAATCATAGACCATAGAAGTTTAAAAGTAACAAATGATTTGAGCAAAAGATCATACTTGATAGAGTTTCATTTGAAAATTAGTTAGTGATGCAGTCCCTAAATGGTATTTCACTATTTCAGTAGCCAAATTGAGTTCCTGAGTAGTATTTCAGAGTAGTATTTCAGTAGCCAAATTGGAACTCAGTTTATGTTACCTTTCTGTTTCAACACAATGCAGACCACCACATAGTGTTCTTTATATCAACTGCCTAATGGTATAGCAACATCTCCAATAGATAACACATTTTAGTACAATATATAAGATACAAGAGTTTTATATAAAACAATTAGTAATACCTGGCGAAGCAAAACATCATTGTTCAGTATCTTAGAAACATAAGTTTATGATGAAATGACTTCAAAGACTTGATCTGATCTAGTTCTAAAACCAAAGAAAACTCAAATGTCCTGAACTTTAGTGTTCGTATGTTACCAAAAGGACTACATCAACACTAAAGATTATGTATTCAAAACACAACAATGGCCATACCTTGATGTTGTTTTAAAACCAAGGCAGCCTAGCTTCATTCTCTTGAACTCACATTTATCCTGCACAAAAATCTAAAAGCCAAACACTTTATAAGCAATCCTTGAAAGGCGAAGACAAAGAAACAGCAGCCTTAGACCTGCAAAGAAATACAAAAAAACTGAAACAAATTGGAACCAAATCGAAACTGAAAACAACAAATTAACATTATAAAATTTGGAACAAATTGGAGATTTAAAGTAACATAAGAACGGAGAAAACTTTCACACCTCTAGATCAATGGAATAAAAACTTTACATGAGGCTGGTACATTGAATTTTTGTTCACATTGAAGAATTAAATCTACATATATGCATAATCATGTATACTATTGAATCAACAAAAACAAACTTTACATGAAGCCACTATATGAAAATTCCTTACAAAAGAAACCTCCAAGTGTAGCATGTAAATATATGTGTGCAAAAACGAAAGAAAAGGAACAAAACCAACAAACATCTAGGGTTCCCGAAACCGTAAAACCGAAAAAATGCACAAGTTATCCATTCCAGTTCTGAAATACACAATAAACATAAAAACAAAATACAAAAAAGGAACTTACGTATATAGCCCAAAGTTAACCATGTTTCATAAACAATGATCAAATTTGAAGGAAAAAAAAAACATTACGGATAACAAAGTTACCTGTCCATTCATTGCTTTTAGTGAAATCAATACCAACAATGAGGTTAGAAAACTCAGAGCCTTGCACCTGCACGTACAAGAGCCTCAGTCACCTGCAGATAAAGATTTTTTAGTATAAACTTCACATTAATTTTGTGAGAGACCAATCAAAACGAACATGAGTATTCATGAGTATTGTAGGTGATGTTACCTGTTCCAAAGAAGTGTAAGTATCTCTAATTCTTGAAAATTTCTTTTCAAACGTCTTCTGTGGTCTATATGATTAGGATCCATAGGCAGAGCTAGTAGCAGGATACACATCCTGGAAAGGATAATTTTGATCTCCCTGTGACAGAAAAGAGTAAAATGATTCTGGAGAATAGCTGTCAAACTGATTTCCAGAAAAGGATGAAGTCGATTGAAACGATGATGAATGTCTATATCCTGCCCCTTCTTCCCGTGTACTCCAGCCCTCCCATCGATTAACCAGATATATTCTTCTTCGTAAAACAACTTATCGAAAGCAAATTGTGAGCGCAAAATCTAAAATCTGAATTGAAAACCTTAATTTATAATGAAAAACGCGGTTGTTTGAACTTTGAAGATATCAATTTCTGTACAACCTTACGAAGCCGGTAGAAAGGCGGAAGCAAATCCAGTGACACCTTTAAAAAACATGACATTAACTAACCTTCAAGCAACAATCACCGTCAATCGACGTCGATTAAACGGCGTGTGGCCGTAAAAGGGCCGGCAGTGGACAACCGCATGCTTCTAATGCGCGAGATGGAGCTCGTGCTTCTAATTTATAGATGTATTACCTTTGCAAAATTCCCGAGGTCAGCCGTTTCAGCCATTTTAAGCCTCCAAAAGTTGCAAAAATCTATAAAAAATTATGCTCAGTGAAGGCCCATGGTCAGCAATGTACGTCATTAATGTTATAACAGAATCAATTTTGGAAGGAAGTGCTGCCAAAAATCAAAACAAAATGCAAAAAGAAGCAAGCATTTCATACCTGCATTAAGCAACCAATATCATCATCACCACTTTGGATTGATACCTGCAGTAGGAAATCCTCATAATCATTTACCATAGATTAAGTAAAGATATATATTATACATAAAACAAACTAAATCAGAAAATGTTTAGCTCATTGTGACGCCCACTTCCAGACTTGGCTCCAGAAGGGGTCACTAATCGGATTTACTCATGAACACAAGGTAATAACAGAGATTACTAAGCAGCGGAAATTTTAAACATTTATTTAATTGCCAAGTACTACAAAGTAAGAGATAATTTACATAAGGAAATACTAATTACGTTTTATTGCTATAACTATATCTATGCCAGCTTGCCATAACATTCCTTCCTTCCGATAGCTTGCCCGTCTAATCCCTTATCACCAGGGCCTTCTCATAACTAGTCGAAGCCTCACCCTGACCTGACATACATACATTTTTGGAAAAGGTCAGCTTACGCTGGTGAGTTCTATATTTTAAAAGCTTTACCTCGGTGTGAGGTTTAAAACCCTTGGACCTGCAAGATCCCTTTTTCACAGACATTTATCAAGTATAATATATATCACAAATATACAACACGTAATATTCCTTAGGGAAACACCCCCTATAAAACCATTTATCCCGCTATCCCTTCCTACAACCCCAGCATTTATTACCAGTGTAAACCCTGCTAATGTATAAGCAGAGAAACCATCTTTGTCGACTGCCGAGTTTACCCCTCTAGGGTATTCCCTATAACGGTCAGTCGCCCCGCTTTCCCTTATTTGCTAACTGCCGAGTTTACCCTTCTAGGGCATTCCCTATAACGGACAGTTGCACCGCCTTCCCCTATTTGCTTACTGCCGAGTTTACCCTTCTAGAGCATTCCCTATAACGGACAGTAGCTTTTTCCCTTTTCTATTTGTAGTGGTCTCTAATCCCATTGAGCAACACTACCTCCTAACTCCCTCTGTACTACTACCCGCCCCTTAGTTAAATACCCAAGAGACTTAAGATTATTAGTAAACAGTGATAAGGTCTTCATATACTGCAACAAGTGGACATCTCCCAATTTATCGTTAGTGTATGTATACAGGGCGTATCCTCCACACTTCTGATATACTGGGTAACTAATATTATTATGCTTATATATAGGAAGTACCAGCGGCGTATCCACCACATAATAATAAAGTGAATGCATCACCTGTTCTCATATAATCATACATATTCACTACAACGTTTACTAATAATTCCTTTATCACTTGACTATTTAATTTCGAAGCAAATATAACACATATCATATCACAGTCATTATAATTATGTTATAACACGTACAATGATTTAATATCATTTTCATAACATATCATATATATATTTCTATATATATTATCCCAAAAGCCTTTTTAACAGTTTATCAATTCAAGATATTTCACGTATATGCATTTCCATAACAGTTCACATATATATATCAATCCAACAATAATTTAACAGTTCAATATATCCATTTATCAATTAGCACCTTAGCAATCTGATATATATTTACTCAATGGTAATTCAATAGTTCAGATACACAACATTTCAGTTATAAATCATTTAGATGCATTTTATAACATTGGTATGTATATCAGCCCGAAAACATTTAAAACATTTAAAATATTTAAGAGTGGGCTCATAGAACTCACCTTATCTCTTTAACTTGTTTACTCGGACAGAACTCCGGCACGATCCTTGATTTAACCTAATTTGCGTATCGTATGGCGTTAAGCAATGTTTCATACAATAAACACTCCCTATGTTTATTTCTATCTCTTATTATCTTAATATTATATATTTATTAAGATTATCCTTTTAATAGGTCAAAATGACCAAAATGCCCTTATAGGCAATTATCCTTTTCTTTTAATGATAATATGAAGACGCGCATTCCTATAAGTAAACGCTCACTCCGGGATCGCCCAGGGAGGTATGCCATTTCCCAGTTGGGATTTATGCGACACCCTCGCTATGCCAGAAACCCCAGTGTACAGGCGCTTACCCTTCCGGTCCGCACGAACTTCTAAATATCCGATTAACTCGGTATCTTTAATACTTTATTATTTAATCAATTTAAACCCATATATGTTTATTATATATATAAACATGTTACCATACCAAAAATCAAGTCCCCATACCCTCCGGATTATTTTATATTAAATATCTATATTCCGAAACCCTAATTTCACAAAATTCCCATTTTATTATCAAAACTCATTTTTATTCAAAACCGTCTTAGGGTATTGTACATTATAACATTTTATAATATCCTTTAAAATGGCAAAGCTTAATTCAAAACCGTTTGCTCGATTTGGGCAGAATAACGACACGAAAACCCTAATTTTGACCCATTTACAAAACCTTAACCAAACATTTTCCAATTGTGAAATAAACTTAGGGTTTTCTTAAAACACATCAAATTAGGATTACCTACAAAAATTTAGAGCCTAACTCCCACCCGATCACCCGATTTTGACAAAACAAGCTCAAGAACCCTAATTTTTGCATAGTTTTAGAAAGCATACTTAGAGATCGATTTAGCCAAAACTGAAAGAGGTTATTTTAGACCTTACCTAATGATGCTTGACTGCAGAAATTCGGATCCTAACTCCCCTCCGTTTATGCGTATTGCTCCGACGAAGATTCCGGCAGAAATAGGGTTTTTAGATGATGAATTCGTGAATTGGTGATCAAATCCGGTGTATTTCGATCCGTATTTATACTAGAGAAGGTCGCCCTAGTGTTTAGACACGTATAGGGGTGAGTATTCAGTCGAATTTGACGCGTATACGGATCAAACGTAGCCCCCAAGTATGAAAACGTGGCTCAAAATCGCGACCTGTCAATTTTCTGCACAGGTGACCGGCTCGCGTATCGCACCAGGTAGGGGCTGGGTCCGCGCGTACCGCCTGGCATCTTTGCCAGAATGACAGTTTTAGTCCCTCTATGTTTTATTTACAATTCAGCCCCCAGACTTCTACCAAACTATTATTTTATGCACCGAAGTATTATAAAACATGTTTAATAAAGTTTCTAAGGGTCGGGACACTCTCGATGATGTACGTATACATACGTATATATTTTTATATATATTTATATATATTTTTCATTATTTACACCTTTGGCCCTTCTAACTTTACAACACTTATTATTTTATGTTCCGAACCACTTTAGGATATTTTTATAATACATTATAAGCCTCGGGATACTTATAATAGTTATAGATACGTATAATATCCGTAAGTATTCATAACTTTACATAAATTACACTTTTAGCCCTTATACTTTTCCTTTAACTATTTAACTTGTATTTTCACACGTTTAACTATTCTAACACGTATTTCCACATATATATTCATCAAATGAATATTTCACATGCATTCATACTATTCAAACATATTTTTACACATGTATTTAATATAAGATAATCACGTAAAGGCATTTTCTTCCAGTTTTCATTCATTCCTATCATATAAACGTTTAGCTACGTTTTTCATGCCAATATCATATATATTAATTATCTTTGATATAAAACATGTATATATATACCTCATTTCCTTATCTCTTTTATCAATCAACACGTATAACACCACCTTTTATCGATTTATTACCTAGTAATGGGTAAATATGAAAATTTTCAAATGTTTTAACATGTTTAGCTATCTAACACATATATCATGTGTATTAATCACATTAATCATATATTTCTCAAAATTCGGGATGTTACACTCATTAGTAACATCAAATCCTAAGAAAAATATCAAGAGTGCCCATCAAAACCACTACTCTATGGTACACATAATTCATGTCAAAAATTTATAAATTGTTAGGTCCACTACCTATCAGAATCACTCTAGCATCGTCAAAGGCTTATATAGTCCCCTGTATTACAGTCATCATCAACTCCTGTAGAGTAACACAAGGTAAAAGGGTAACGCTGAAACATCAACAAAAATAAATGTTAGAACTTAGAAGTATGAAGTGAATTATCATCCAAAGATGATGTTGCGAGCAACTACCTTCTTGCTACTTAAGTGCCTTGAATCCCAATAGCAAGACCAACATCAGCCTAGAATGTTTGAAAATATATGTTAGAACTTAGAGGTATGAATCAAATCTGATGTTGACTTTAAAAAGCTACAAACCAAGATGCATTTACCTGACAAAGTCTAAACACATACTGCTTGATCAGTTTTGAATATTGTAGTTATGTTGTCAATAAACTTGAATACTAACAATAATCTGCAGCAAAGTTATTATAAAAAAGGTGTGTTAATTTTGCCCAAACGTGATATTGAATTCTTACAAGACGTGGATATAACTTAAATAGAGATATTAGTGTGTTACTTGTTCTTTTCTATTAAATTGGTGTTGCAGCAGGAAGATAAAATCAATTGCTTGTCTATTTAGTACCTGCAACGAATAAGCAGATTAACAACAAACCTTGATTGCCAATGTTATACACCCGTGTCATCAACCGAACTAACAATAAGAGCTTCGTCCCATGATAATCCTCAATGAATGTTTCAAAGGTCCCTATGAATAAACAAAACAGGAAATCACTCATGATTCGACAACCAAATTAACTATGAGTTGAAGTCAGTTGGAGACCATATTACCTGAGAATCTGAGATTGTCGCTTATCAAGTCCATGAAGATGAAGCTCAGAGGTTTGCGGAAGCGGCCTTCACGGATACGACAGGTCTGAAAAATCTGAAACTTTATTAGGGATGGTGGCGTCTTTGATGAACAGATCTGAAAAATGACCATGAAACAACAGGTCGGCCATCAAGCATTTAAACTAATGAAACTTTATTAGGGTTTGAGGATTACCTTAGTCGATCCGATCTGCCAGAAAGAGGAACACACCTTCGATATTGGGCGCCTTCAATTTGAATCCCAATTCCAATTCGTAGAATCTAACCTGAATCGAAACCGGATTTGAATGAATACCGAACATGCAGTCCCAATCAGAGTTTAACTCCAACAATTCTTAGCCTCGCCTGCAACGGGATTTGGGAGAGCTTTTGATTGATTTGAGAAAATTTGAGAAGTTGGGAAATATGGTTTTGAGAGAGAGATGCGGTCGTTTGGTTTTAGATCTGAGGGAGAGGTCGATATAAATAGAGATAATGAGATTTGTTTTCTCTATGTGCATGCTCGCTTGGTCCCAATAAAAAGCAATCGCAGAGATAAAGTAGATGTGTATTTGAATTTTAAAACTCCCAGCTTCTCAAATCTTCTCAGATCCTTTATTTTCAATGGTCTAATGGCTTGAAACACTTGTACATTTTGCATAATTCATTGTACGCGTCTTAAGGATTAGGCATTTTTCATGACGAAAATGCCCTTTAGGGCAATATGTATATATATATATATATATATATATATATATATATATATATATATAGGGTAAGGATCATATAAAAACAACTTATTATTGTGAAAACAAGAAAACACACTTAAGTGAGGGGTATAATTGTCAGATCCTAGTTTTATTTTTTAACATCAATTTAAAAGATATTGGTGATCTCCTCTCAGACCTCCCATTCCTTGCGACCTCCGCACATGCGACTTCTCTTAATCTCCGGTGATCTTCTTTCCAACGAACTTCCTCTCCGGCCATCTCAGCAGATTCAGACCTAAATCTAATTTTAACATCAATCTCATATGATGCATCGAACCTCCATTCTTTGCGACGTCCCCTGCGACTTCTATTAATCTCCGGCGAGCTCCATCTCCGGCAATCTCAGACAGAGTCAGAGTCACGAACATTCATACGGTACGTTATTTTGTTTTTCGAATCCATAGTCTCTACTCCATGGCATCTAGAAAAGTCGATCTTTTTAGTTTCTTAGATACATTTTTCATCAATTAATCTCAGATTATTCCACTTTCATCTCCACTATCCGACTCTATAAACAGCAATTCGAGTGTTTATTGAAGACTCCTAGTTGCGCAATTCGACTATAATCGATTTTTTTGAAGACTCTCAATAATGCACGCAAGGTGTTTGATGAAATGTCTATGCGAAAATTAAGTACTTTGTTTATGTTTTTGTTCCAATTTTGATGATTTTTCATTGTATTAGGAGACTGACTAACGAGATACGTATCCAATCGACACTTATACTCATAAGAACGACGATGCTGCACATGTGCAATAAAGTTTTTAGGTGTGTTTTACAAACTTCTAAACTTTTTCATATAAGTGTCTTATATGTGTAATATGACTACATGTGGTTAACTTTGTTAACACTTATAATTTTATAAGTATTACACAAGTGCAATAATCTCATAATGGTATCATTTCATGGATTATAATAATATTGCACATGTGTAGTATAAGCATGCCATGGATTATAATAATATTGCACGTGCAAAAAATCTCAAATAATGGTATTATGTCGTGCAGTATAATCATGTCATGGATTATAAGAATATTGCACATGTGCAATAATCCACAAATAATGGTATTATGTCATGTAGTGTAATCATCTTATGGATTATAATAATATTGCACATGTGGAATAATCTCGAATTATGGTATCATGTCATGGATTATAATAATATTGTACATGTGCTTTAATGTTGTCTTGTGTGTGTGTGTTTTTTTACAAACATTATAAGTGTTGCATAATTTATTCTATTTTCAGAAGCTATATAGCCATCTATCATTACACGTTATCTTAAGTAATTTACTGATGCACACGTGCATTATTAACAGTTTATATCTTCATCATTGTATTGCAGGTGACATATTAGAAAATACACACCTTTATAAGTATGTTGTTTTTTGGAAATTAGTAATTGACACGCCGATCTATGAAGGAAAAAATGGGAAGCGGTTATGGATGATAATGGTTTGACCGAGCAAGCTTGGTTGAGTGATATGTATGCTATACGTGAAGATTTGTGTTACGGATGCTTTAGATTTATCTTGATGTGCTGTTTGATGAAGATTACATAAAACAATTTGTATTTTTTATTTTATTACACATGTGTAGTACATATGATGTTTTAAACCTTTTAAGTTGTTTATTGAATGTATTATGCCTAGATGTGTTAAAGTCACTAAGCAGTTTGTACATTTTAATGATGTATTGTGTCTAAATGTGTTAAAGTCGCTAAACAGTTTACACATTTGATTTTATTGCACATGTGTATTAATCTTTCATAATTTGTTCCAACAACTTGTGTGGCATATCCACTACCTTTGTCCTTATCCAACAAGTTGTAATTCAATTCAAATCCATAAAGAGTTCATTGAATCTTCTTGCATTTCAGTTTGTCATATGTAGTGCACATGTGCACTAATACGAAATTCATATTTAAGCGGAAATTCATATGTATTATCTGAATGTCAACTGTAATTTACATGTGCACCAATGTGCTGTTCATATATATGCTTATTCATATGTATGTTGTGCATTACAACTTTAATACACACGTGCATTAAACTTATAGTTGCCACATAATTCGTACGGTCCTGAAAATATGTAACAACCATTCCGGTTAAACAAGTTGTAAGCATTAATAAATATAGAACCAGAAACCAACATAAATCCATATGAACCCTCTTACAATCTTATCATGATCATAAAAAAAAATAACACTTTTGTGCATTGTGTCCTTTTTTGCTTCTTCCCAATTGCTTGTTTTATCATCTTGTTTGTCGTCAATGAACCTGCAACCAAACCCTTTAGTTCGTCCAATCGATCTTGGAATAAGCACGAATCCACGACAATTTTATATTATTGCACATATGCAGTAATGTTTAACAGTCACAATAATTGTATCAGTAATGTAGTTTTAATCACATTTTAAGATTACTACACATGTGCACCTATATTTACAACCCTATTATCTGTTAATTTAAGATCATTGCACATGTGTAATAATATTTTAAGATTATTACACATGTGCAATAATCCTAACAGTTACACTATTTGTGTTATTAGTGCATTTTTAATCACATTTTAAGGTTACTGCACATGTGCACCTAAATTGACAACCACATTATTTCTAATTTAAGATTATTGCACATGTGTAGTAATATTAAAAGTTCCATTATTTTTTGTCAGTAATGTAGTTTTAATCACTTTTCAAGATTACTACACATGTGCACCTATATTTACAACAATGATGATATTAATATAAGGATATGTATCACGATACTTACGAGAAGCCTCACCTTCCTATCCCTTTCGTGCTTGACCGATTTTACATCCTTCGTCACAACTTCAGGATCTGTGTTAGCGCAAACATGTCACACTAAAAGCAAATTACAATAATGCACATAGAACTGAAGATTATTGTCGTGCAGTGTAATCATTTCATGAGTTATAATAATATTACACATGTGCAATAATCTCAAATAATGATATTATGTCATGCTTTGTAATCTTGTCATAGACTATAATAATATTGCACATGTGCAATAATATTAATACATTATGAGTCATTTAATGGGTTATAATAATATTGCACATGTGCAATAATCTCAAATAATTGTATTATGTCATGTAGAGTATTAATGTCATGGGTTATAATAATACTGCACATGTGCAGTAATCTCAAATAATTGTATTAAAACTCATTTAATGGGTTATAATAATATTACACGTGTGCAATAATCTCAAATAATGATATTATGTCATGCAGTGTAACCGTTTCATGGGTTATAATAATATTGCACATGTGCAATAATCTCAAATAATGATATTATGTCACAAGTTCAGCTATACTGCATACGTGTTGCCTAATCAATACATATCTTATAACCTTATTGCACATGTGCATACTTATAGTGCATATGTGTACCATTCACAAATATATAAAATTAGGGTTTGGAAACATTACCTAGCGAAGGAACGAAGGGATATGTGGATGAGAGCTTAATGTTCCAGTTTCCGTCTTCTCCGGTTAAATTAGCTGTTACTAATTGTCCTTTTGTTTTATCTCTCATACGAACTACAAACCTGTAGAGAAAGATCAAAGAAACGATCTGGTATGAGAATCTTCGCCGACGCGTGCTCGTTTTTCTCCGACGTGCTCGTTTTCCTCCGGCGTGCTCGTTTTCCTCCGGCGTGCTCGTTTTCCTCCGGCGAGTCTAGGGTTTTCTTGTCGTTAGTGTGTGTGAAGGTAGAATTTTAAGTCTGTAGGTAGACTTTTCTAATTTCCGAACGTGCCCCTCCTTGTTTTTTAGACAACAGAATTGTGAAATTACACTTTCAGTCCCTCCCCTTAAAAAACAAGTTGTTTTCATGTTTTCGCAATAAGGCTTGTTTTCGCATGATCCCTACCCTATATATATATATATATATAGGGAGAGGATCATGTGAGAACCAATTTGATTTGAGAACTAATAAGAACTAATTTGAGCCACAAGTTTATTTACATGTATCCCCCCTACCATGAATTGTAGTGGTCCCCCTTGAAATTTGTGGTTGAGAGTTAGTTCTCAAAACAAAAAGTTCTTATTTGAACCTAACCCTGTATATATTTATATATATATATATATATGGAAAGGATCATGCGAAAACGCATATATCTTGTGAAACGCGAAAACCATCTTAAAACCAACATAACATTTTCATATGTTAATATATTTTTTAAAAATTTTCACCAAAAGTCTTATAATTATGTTATCTTTAATTCTATAAAAACAAAAAACAAAAATTAATGTTTTTTTATTATTTATTTTTTTCTGTGATACACATGTGTACCACAAAAAAAACTCATACTTTAGTATGAGTTAATATTTGTTTTCTCTAAGACGCACCATATGTGTTATATTTCTGTCATTTTTTTTGTGATTTTTTAATGATACACATGTGTACCACACCAAATTAAAACCCTCATATATGTGGTATACATTACTAGTTTTAAAAGGAAATTGCACCATAAGTCTTATACTTATGTTATCTTTATATCTAATGAAAAAAATAACACTTTATATTTTTTTTAATTATATGTTGAACATGTGCACTATGTTTCATTATCATTAGTACCATAAATGTTTTAGTGTTTTTAATATGTTTCTAACATAAGCAGTGTTTTTAGACATGATAATTCGTTTTTGTGTAGTAGTAATGATGATGATACACATGTGTATCACACGGAAAAAAACCATTAATTTTTTTTTAATATTTGTTTCCAGAATTGAAGATAACGTAATTCTAAGACTTTTGGCGCCAATTTTATGAAAAAACATTAACGTATGAAGAAGTTATGTAGGTTTTAATATTGGTTTTCGTTTTCGCAATATAACGGGTTTTCGCAGGATCCTTCCCCTATATATATATATATATATATATGATATGTTATGAAAATGATTTTAAATCAATATGCGTGTTATTACACAATTATGATGACTGTGATATGATATGTGCTATGCTT
>JBCNJP010000025.1:17147230-17162259 GCA_039602395.1 Deinandra increscens subsp. villosa | reverse complement strand
TCAATGAGAATAAAGGAACCCGTTATTGATTTGGGGATGAAGAATTGGTCCACCGTTGAAATCCCTTTGATTCCTAGCTCTTCTCTGCTCCTCAAATCGTCTCTGAGTCGCCCTCTGCCGTCTGGAAATCGTAGTATATGGAATTAGAACCCTAAAATCGGATTTATACTCGAATTGCTTCTTTTGCGGGTTTTAGACCTCCAAGCGTATCGCTTGGAGGTATGTTCTCTCTAGGCGATACGCCTACCTCCTATGCAGCGACAAAACAGTCGGTCAAACCGACTTATGACCTCTGTTGACTTCCACTTTCCGGGCGTATCGCCTACTGCTCATCATGTCCCAGGCGATACGCCTGGGACTGCTTGTTCAGCTCTTTTCCTTCTTTTCTTGTCAACTTCTTTCTTGGCCTCGAGAATTCCTCAAAACTGCAAAACTTACATAAAAATATAAAAAGGACCCACAGACTCAATCTTAACTGAAAACAAATGGAAACTAATGAAAACTGACTCAATTAGACTCAAATACAAAACAAAAGACTTAGGAAAATCGGATGTGTTTGCAACACATCAACTCCCGTATACGCAGAGATAGTCCGATCATCTAAGAAAATAAAGAAAATTAAACAAGTTTAAATTTTTGGAAAATGAACACATGTATACACAATGACTTCTCATTTTCTTTTTCACATATCTTTTGCAATATCTTGACATACGCATTAAGATGTTGTCCACTTGGTCAAGCGTTAGTAGTTAATGTATATGACATCTGAATACTTTCTGATTTAATGTCGAGCCTACCAAGCACATCAAACAATGATCTTATGGTTTTTTCATCTTATTTATCCATGAGTCAGACACGTAAGCCAATGTACCATCATTTCCCAATTATGTCGGATACAATTTCTCATTTTTTAATGTTTTTGTATTTTTCTGCTTTTCTCCCCCTTAAAATGAAAACTCTATTTTTGGATTTTTCATTTTAACAAAAACACAAAGACACTATTTTTTCGATTTTTCAATTTTTCAATTTTCTCCCTCTAAACTACAAACGAAATGCATTAAAGAAAGAAAATTTACCTTTCGACATGATACCTTTCAGTTTTAGCTTTCAGAAAAATTTTAGTTTTTGTAATTTGATATCATTTCTAATATTATAATTAAATCAACATAATACTCCTCCATCAGCAACTTTGCAATCACTGATAGTCTTCTAGAAGTACCTGCACACACTGGTCAAACACTTTAGTTTGTAGATACATGGTTCCTGATCGTCATGTGAAGTATCAAATACAAGATAAGATGATGCAAGTTTGTTATGGACCAAACCCTAGGTGAACTCAGAGTTCGGACCCAGACGAACATGGTCCGAACCTGAGGTTCGGCTGATCGGGTTCTTGTCTAGTATAAATAGCATGTCTTGTATAGGATTGAGGACTTCTTGACAAATCTTCTATGTGTGTTTTGACTGTGTAATCTCTCTGTGGTTAATACAAGTTCTTTGTATTTACTCTTGTATTCATCATTTTACATTGATTTCATCACGACCAAGTAGACGATTCGCCGCTCACGCACTATCAAGTGGTATCAGAGCATTCGGTTCAATCTACTGGTCGGAAATCTCTGTTTTCATCGGTTTGAGTCAAAAACCCCAAGTTTTGCGAAAATGTTATTCATTTTTTAGTTTGTTTGATCTTCGCGAGTGTGATGTTTATGAAAAGTCTTTCCCTAGATTGTTTCTATTGAGTTTACTTGAATTTCTGTGGAAATTTTCATCCTAAAACACTGAAAATCGCGAAAATGGAGTTGAGAGTGTTAGAGTTCGTCTGAGGTTCGGCTGTAACTAAAAAGTAACCGCTCCGAACTCTAGGTTCGGCTGAAATTCTAACGAAGTTGAGGTTCGGATAGTGTTCGGAGATAGTTTGGATAAGGTTCGGTTGAAGTTCGGTCAAGTTCTTTCAAAGCCAAGTTCGGTTAAGGTTCGGAAGAGGTTCGGATCGAGTTCGGCTGAGGATTGATCACAATATCGATTCGGATTAGGTTCGGATGAAGTTCAGCAAAAACAGATCAAGTTCGGCTGAGGTTCGGGTAAACAGTAATCGGGATATTTGGAAGGTATCACGAAAACTGACGTATCTTGAGAACCGTAAAGAGTTACGGAACCCAATACCAGCAAAAACGATCGTCTCGAAAAGATCTATACTTATGGTGGCCTAACGTCCTATACCCTCCGTTTTGGTACCCAAAATTCATTTCTAAGACCCTCATTTTTTGTTTAAAGTTTTTGGAGTGTTAGTTTTCGGTTTTGGTAAATAGTGATTCAAGCGCATTGAGCAGATTTTTTCATGAATTGTTCGAAAATGAGTGAATTTCAAGCATTTGCGGCAATTCAGAATTCGATGCAAGCTACGAGGCAAACAATGATGAACTATGATAATGAAATCGGAACAAGTCAGAAAGTTCCCAAATTGCTCAAATTGGAAGATTATCATAGTTGGGTTAAACGGTTTGAAGCGTATGTGGATACAAATGATATTGATATGTGGTTGGCATTTTCTGATCAATATGTCTATCCTAAAGATGAAACCGGGGAGCCAATTCTTCAAAGAAAACTTACTTCTGAACAAAAGAAAGCATATCAAGCTGAGAAAAAGGCGTATGGTACTTTGACAATGGCATTACCTAAAGAATTGTTACATCAATTTTCTGGAAACTATTCATCGAAGAGTTTATGGGATGCATTGGAAAAGAGATGTGAAGGCAATGACAAATATAAGAAAAGTCGACAAAAGGTTTTGAAGAAGGAATTTTGATAGCTTCAAGCATTATCAAAATGAATCTATTCCAAATCTGTTTGCAAGATTCGCTTACTTAATGAGTGAAATGCGTTTGGTGAATCTTACAAAAGAAGAAGCTGATATAAAAGAGAAGATTTTGGAGGCTTTGCCTGAGAAATGAGAGAATTAAGTAATGATGATCACTCATGATAAAGAATATCTAGAATTGTCATTTAATGATCTAGTTCAAAAAATTCAAGCAAGGGATATGGAGTTGATGGTGAATAAGTCACTTCCTGCACAAATTCAAAATCCTCCTGTATATCATGGAGAAAATGATTCAACAATTAATGTTGTGACATCTAATATTGTTAGTTACGCACCTCCTACAGCATTCATTGCAGGTAAATCTGAAACTCCTAGTTATTCTGCTGTACTGTTTCAATTCCTAGTTCTTCGACTTAGAATGCTTTGTCTGCTCAAACTACCGATGATTATACTGCTTTAATGTCTGCTTTGGTATCTTCATTTTTTGGTTTTGTTACTGGTTCGGTAAGTAACACAAAATTAACCAATGAAGATTATGACCAAATCGATTATGATCATTTTGGAAGAGATGGATCTGAACTGGCAATATGTTATGTTGGTTCGAAGAACGAAGAAATTTTTCAATAGAACTGGAAAAAAGAGACTGAATCAGGATGGAAAAATTGGACTGGATAAATCAAAGGTTAAATGTTATAAGTGTTCTGTATATGGACATTTTGCACGCAAATGTCCAAGTTCAACTGAAAATAAGTTGAAGCCTGGTCAACATGCTCATTTAGTTATTCATTCACCAAATGAAGTTCACAAGACTGAAAACAAATCTGTTTCTTTTGACGAAAAACTGACAAAAATATTCTGGCATCCCAATGAATTTGCCTGGAATGCAAAATCTAGTGTTTCAAACAAATCAAATGTTCCTATCACTGTTGCATTGATTGCTCGTCATGATGATGATAGTATTCTGACTGATTCTGATTCCAATTCGATAATATCAATGATCAAAGAAGTAAAGGTCGAAGAATCAAAATGTTTTGAATGTATAAGATTGGGTAAGAAGAATGCAAATCTTGAAAAAGATTCGAATTATTATTTGAAGAAATTGTGATATTAAAGAAAGAATTGGAAGAAATTCAAAAGAAATATTATGAATTGGTTCATGTTCATGAGGATGTTTTGAAAGAAAAGGATCAATTGGCTGAGGAATATGAGAAAGCCAAAGCTGAAGCTTTAGATGAAGCACGAGATTTTGAAAATTTGTTTGAAAAGAGCTATCCGGTTCAACTAAAGTATGAAAAAGCTAATGCACTTGTTGTTGAATCGGCTGCTACTATTGAGAAACTTCAAAACAAGATTTCTACACTTCAAGATGAAAATGTTCTTTTTCGTGATAAGAATGAAGTTTTGACTAAAGACATTGAGATTTTCAAGAAGAAAAGAGAAAGCGTGCTTGAAGAATTGTTTGCTGAATGTGAAATCCGGAAGTTACAAACATACGAGTATGATGATCTCAATGCAAAGTTCATCAAGTCTCAAAAGGAAGTGTTTGATGCTCAATAGAAAATTTCTGAATTGAAGTTAGAAATTTTGGAGTTAAAAAGGCAAGTGAAGAATTGCAATTTATCGCCGACATTGCTGAATTTCTTGTATAAACAGGATAGGAGTGAGTATAGTTCTAAGAAGAATGATATTCACATGGTTCCTCAACCAGTGGATTTGACTTAATTTACATCTGCTCCTCTTGATCCAAAAGATGAATTGCATGATTATTCAAAGTTTGCCACTCCAGCAAAGAAGAAGAAGACCAAATCTGAGAAGAAGCAAAAACCTTTGGGTGAAGCTCCAAAATTTAACTAAAAGTCTATTTTTTTGGAAAATGAACAGATTTTTGATAAGGTTGCTTCAAGTACTTCATCTGCAACTGAAGAAGAAAACTCTTTGCTTGAAAAGAACAAACTGAAAGACATAAAAGCTAAATTTACAAGAGAAGCTAAAGGGAGAAAAGCTTCTATTTCTTCTTCAAGTTCATCACAGATTCCAGGTTATAAGAACAAAGGTTTGGGTTATGAAGTCAAGGAAGCACCGGTTCAAAATACGAAGCCAGAAAAAGCTGCACAGAGTCCCAAAGTTAAGATTCCAAAGAAATCACCTCCTCTAAAGGACAAGTCTTATTATTCTAGAGGATCATCATCTTCAAGGACTCCATCTCCTAGGTATGATTCCTATGATGATTTCTTTGATAACTTTGATTCTGATCATATTCTTTTGGTTTTCAAAATTCAAAGAAATTTTCAAATGTTTTTCAATTTCGAGAAAGACTTTGTTATACATGTCGTCAACCTGGACATCTTGCTGCTGATTGTCCGACGACTGCATATATCCACAACACTGCTAAATATGTGGATAACAAAGGTCAGAATTTTGATGAACCATGGTCTCCAAAGGTCAAATCAACTCCTAAGTCGTCTTGGTTGAAATCAAGTACACCGACTGATTCTGGTTCTGATAAAAAATTAATATCTTTACAAATTTGGAAACCAAAGGTTGTTTCCAAGGCCAACTCTGACTATGTGGAAGACACCGGGCGACCCAACGCTGTTGAATCGGGTCAATCCCAAAGCGACTAATGTTTTATTTGGTGTCAGCAGGTATTTTAGGAAGATCTTTCGGTGATTGGAAAATTGTTGATTGTGAAATATTTGTGATAACTTAAATTGAATTTTCAAATCCATTTGGTTTTCAAAATGCTAAACTGCGAGTATTCGTGTTGGTTGATCAATTTCTGTTTTGTTTTTCACTCCGTATCCATTTGAGGGGAGTTTGGTTTTGCAAAAATACAAAAATAATGTGTTGTTTTTCAAATGTTAAAAATGAAAATATAAAAATAGAGTTTGTCATTTTTAGGGGGAGAACTTTGAAAATTTTGAAAAAGACAAAATCATTAAAAATCCAAAAACATTGAAAAATGAGAAATTGTATCTGACATGATTGGGAAATGATGGTACATTGGCTTACATCGTCTGACTCATTGATAAAATATATGAAAAAGTCATAAGTCCATTTGATCGATGTGTAAGGTAGGCTTGAGAAATCAAAAAGTATACGAATGTGATATACATTAAATCTGATGCTTGACCTAGTGGACAACATCTTGATGCGTATCTCAAGATATATCAAGAAAAAGATATGTGAAAAATAAAATGAGAAGTCACTGTGTATACATGTGTTTATTTTGCAAAGATTTAAACTTGTTTGATTTTCTTTATTTTGTCAAACGATCGGACTTTCTTTGCGTATCGAAAGATCGACCTGATTGTTGTTCGTTTGACGTTCTGCTTTATTTTCTTTGGTGTTTCGTATAACTCATCGGACTTTCTCTGAGTATGCGGGAGCACCGACCTAATTTTTGTTGAGTTATATAATTTCAACTTGTTTTTATTTTCTTATTTTGTTAAATACGAGGCCTTATCTGCGTATCGAAAGATCGACTTTAAGGTAGACAATTTAACGTTCTTATTTCTTTTTGCATGGAACACAGTTGACTATATCATGTATACAATCATTATGTGATAAATCACAAATGAAATCACAAAATGTGATAAGCAAAACATATCTTAGTATGTCTGATAGTGTGGGGTACACTGCTCAATGCAAATTTAATCAATACCTTAACATATCCAGATGTTATGAGTATGATTCTGCCAGAGTTTAAAGTTAGAC
Organism: Deinandra increscens subsp. villosa; assembly: GCA_039602395.1. Classification (NCBI taxonomy): domain Eukaryota; kingdom Viridiplantae; phylum Streptophyta; class Magnoliopsida; order Asterales; family Asteraceae; genus Deinandra; species Deinandra increscens. The sequence goes on along the minus strand of JBCNJP010000025.1, from coordinate 17,155,721 downwards.
AAAATATATCTACAATCGACATGGCTTATGTGCTACAATAATCAAAATTGAAATGTAGTTCAGCATGTTATATCCAGTATGATCCCAAGTTGTGATTTTTCTCACAAAAGACAAAAATAGTGTCTGATTTTGTATTGCATTTACTTTTCATATCAGAAAATAGCGAAAAGATTTTAGGTGTGTTTTGATGTAAAGTTTCTAAAAGATCAAAATGATTTTATTTCTTATTTCTTTTCGATTGATCAACGCGGAATACGAAATCATTTTCAAAATCAAAATATCTTGGAGTCTCAAAGAGACGTTTTGCGCCAAGATTATTTATGTTGGCAGGTTTCTAAGTGGAAAGAGAACATCACAATTTCAAGTCTTCTGAAGTTGTTGATAAAGAGTTTTCACATGCTGTAATATCAAGTATTCAAGATTAATCTCATCGTCAAGTCGAGGAAGAGTTTGATTGAAGATACAAGATACAAGTTTAAAGTGGAAGTTGATACTGCACATGTCGAGGGGGAGTTTGTAGATACATGGTTCCTGATCGCCATGTGAAGTATCAAACACAAGACAAGATGATGCAAGTTTGTTATGGGCCGAACCCTAGGCGAACTCAGAGTTCGGACCCAGACTAACCTGGGCTGAACCTGAGGTTCGGCTGATCGGGTTCTTATCTAGTATAAATAGCATGTCTTGTATAGGATTGAGGACTTCTTGACAAATCTTATATGTGTGTTTTGACTGTGTAATCTCTCTGTAGTTAATACAATTTCTTTGTATTTACTCTTATGTTCATCATTTTACATTGATTTCATCACGACCGAGTAGACGATCCACCCTCACGCACTATCATGGTTTATAAATGACCCGAAGCGAATCGCTTCTGGTCGACCAGTGTCCTAATTTTGTTTAGAAACCACTTTAGGTTTCCATTGTTGTTGTTATTTAGGTAAATCAGTATTTGATGAACCAGTCACGGTTGATTATGACGAATAACTGACAGATGAATCATTTTGAAATTTTGGTAAAAACCTTCCTTGACGGTTGAAAAATGCCAGTTGAAATTCATCAAATACTCTGCCATATTCATCAATATATTTGTATTTGGCAGATTTACCAACAGATGACACTTTTCCTTTCTTTGAAGTAGAAGCAGCAGTAACAGGACAATCTTGTGCCATATGCCCTTGTTGTCGATAATTATAACACAAACGATTGTTTATGTTCTTTCGTTGGGGAACCTGCATAGCTTTAAAAAAAATAAGCATCTCCAACATGTATCATATACCTGAAACCGATGGTCATGTACCCATTTTTGATGTTGGGCTTTTTGGAGTATAATTAGATACTCCAGAAGAATATTTAGCAGTTTGATTCTTCTTCTTCTTTTTCTTTGTCGGATCAGCATTCTTCACAAAAAACTTCAGCAATTTTCTGAGAATCAACACAATGAAGTGGAAATTCCTTGTCAGAAAATATTTGTTCCGAACCCTTAAGCTTTTAAAATCTCTCGGGTTTAACTTTTTCAGCTTTAAACACTTCTTTCTTCATTTGCTTCAAATTAACCTTCTTCAAATCTTGGTGCTTTTGAACTTGAGAAGTATCATTATCAGTAACTTGCTTCTGAAAGCCTAAACCCGCATGTTTTCTAGAAATCTTTTCTTTAGATTCAAATAATTTATGCCCAGTCTTTGCAAGACGAGAAAACTCAACTTTGACTAGATTAACACCCTTTCGAGCATAGAAAATTGTCTCATCAATATCAGTAGGAGAACAAATCTTCTCAGGTGAACTTGCTGATTTCTCTTCTATAGTGGACAAAGAACCAGACACAAACTTTGGAGCTTTAGAACTTTTAGCAGTCTTTACCTCCTTCTTGGCATTCTTTCTATGTTTATTGTCATTCACATTCTTTTCTTCATCCAATTTGAGATCAGCAAACTTAGAATAATCTGAATTTTCTATCTTTCCCTTCACCTCATTAACAACTTCTATGATACTACCTGGGGGTGTCACTGTCTTGTCAAACATTCTTTCAAAATTTTCATCTTTTGCTAAAAAGCCTGTGAAAGATTGTAAATTGGTGACATTGTTCAAAAGACAATTTGCATCAATTACTTGAATCTTCAAATCGGAAATCTTTTGTTGAGCTTCATCCAATTTTTTTCTGTAGCTATCAACCTTTTAGAAACCTTGTGTGATTCATATTTTTGCAATCTCAAATTATCAAGCTCAGCAAACAACTCTTTCTTCAACCTATATTCATTTCTTTTCTGAATATCAAGATTCGTATTTTGCAATTTATTCACCCTTGCTAACTCCCTCTTTTCATCTAGCAACTTTTCCATATCAATCTGATATTAAGCAACTTGAGCAGCTCGTTCATCAGAAGTCTTGTTGAGCATATCAAGCTTAACCTTCAATTTTTCAAACAAATTATTGAAATCATTGGCAGCATCCTCAACTTCATCCTTCCATTTTTCAACTTCCTAGACTAATTCAGCAATTTCTTCAGATAATTCTGTAAATTTCTGTTCAAATCCTTTTCAACACTTTGAAACTTTAACTCTTTCCCAACAACTTCTGCTTGAAACTCTAAAAACTTTTTCTTTTGAAATGACAAATCTTGAATTAAATCTTCCAACTTTTTTTGTTTATCTGTCAACTCTTCTATCTTCCTTTTATTTTCAGCAACCAAGAACTCATTCTCCTTTACCAAACGTTGAATTCTTTTATCCTTTTGTGAACAAAATTCACAAACTGATTCATAACCACTAGTTTCAGATTCAGAATCATTCTGATCAATTTGAACCATAAATGCATGTTGACCACGAATATATTGAAGTTCTGCTAGCTTAACATGAAATGAATCTGCTGGATTATCATGAATTGCAGTCAAAGAAAAAGGAGTTTCAAATTCTTTCGACCAGTCATATCCTTGATCAAGTTGTGAAACTAATGCCTTTGACTCTGAATTACTTGTTGAAGACTTTGATGAAAAAGTATTTGACTTTGAACATTCACGAGCAAAATGTCCAAAAATAAAACATCTGAAACATTTTACCTTTGATTTTTCTAATCCAACTTTACCATCTGGATTTAAACTTTTGAATCCTGTTCTCTTCCTGAACCTTTTAGCTCTTTGGGCTATCATAGCAAGTTGCCAATTAATATCCATTTGTTCGAGATTATCTGGATCTATCTGATCAAAATCTTCCTCAATCAGATTAGCTGTTGGCAAACCACCATTCAACAATCCATAGTATGAAGATAACAATGCATATATTAATGCCAAATGTTCATCAGGTGTTTTTGCAGAAAATGAAGTCTGACTGGAATGATTTGGAATAGTGAAACTGCACCCTCTTGATGAACTTTCAGAATTTCCTGATCCATGGCTAGCAACAAAAGTTGTTGGAGCTGGATTTGATGAATCAAAACTAAATGATTTAGATTTTGCATTGATACTTGCAGAATTTTGACCATGATATAACTCAGGATTTTATAGTTGAGCAGTTGATTTGTGTGAAGTCAACATTTTCATTTCTCGAGCATTAAGCTTTCCTATTAAATCATGAAATGATAATGTTGAATACTCTTTGTCATGAGTAAGCAACAAAACATAATTTTCCCACTTCTCTGGTAACGCTACTAACAGTTTCTCTTTCAATTTCTCCTCAGTCTTCTCAATGTTAACCACTTTCAATTCACTAATTAGATGTGAAAATCTGGATACAAGAGCAGTGATGTTTTCCTTATCATAGTGTTGAAAGTTTTCAAATTCTTTATTCAGCACTTTTCGTCTACTCTTTTTGTATTGATCATTGCCTTCACATCTCGCTGATAACGCATCCCATAATTATTTACTTTTCTTGCAAGTGCAGAATTGATGTAACAATTTAGTAGGTAAAGCCATCATAAGATAACCATACACTTTTTGCTCTAGCTCATAGCTTTTTCTTTCAGCAACATCAAATTTGTGAATTTCTTTAAAATCTCCTTGATCAGTTGGATGCATGTAAAGCTTTCGAATTAGAATCCATAAATCGATCTCATTCATGCTAATGTAAGCTGAAATCTTTGTTTTCAATTATGATAATCTTCCAATTTCAAAAACTTGGGAACTTTTTGACTTGTTCCAATTTCGTTATCAAAGTTAATCATAGCTTGCATCGTGTTTTGCATAACCGCAAATGCTTGAAAATCAGACATCTTGTGATAACTTTTCGGTAATGAAAACTTCGGATGCAAAAACAGAGGTCTTAAAGACGGATTTTGGGGGTCAAACCGGAGGGTACTCACCGTTAGGCCAGTAAAAGTGTCGATCTCGTCGAGACAGTCGTTTTGGCTGGTATTAGCTCTCGTAACTCTTAACGGAACCCTCAAGTTACGTCAGTTTTAGTGAATACCACTTTTTGTCTGCGTACCAATAACACTATCAGCGGACTAAACCGTTAACCAACTTACCAATAGCTTTGATCGGATCAAGCACTCAGCGTACCATAATTCTCAGCGTACCAATGAACAGTAACGGACAAACTTGGTACGGCGTAACTGCTCCGGCCAATGTTAAAGATTGCCTTGCGTACCAATGAACGTACCAATCAACGTACCAACATATTCATCCAACAGACCAACACATTCAACTGGTGGACCAAGCTGAAATTTTTGAATTTTCACGAATTTGAAGGTTTTGAACTGTGCAGCAGTAGTCAACGAAAACACACTAGGAACGTTTAGAAATCAAGTTTGACATCAGAAACACTTGGAATTGAGAAAAATTGATGAAAATCACAAGAAAACCCAACTTTCTCTCATTAGAAATCCGAAAATGATCAATTCAAATCAGCAGAACAACCTGGAATTACTCTGATACCATACACGGAACAATCTTACTACTGCATGAATCGATCGGATCTAGTACACGAGAAAGTAAATAAGAGTTTTCTTATTGAATCACTTGAAGATTACGATGAAGACTCTCTGGTTTCTCTCTCTAGAACACACACACAGAAAGTGTATAAATGACAGAAGTTCTTAGCTCATTCTAACGCAAAGTATTTATAGTGAGCTACTAACCAGCATACCAACCAGTGTACCAATTGGTATGTTGCAATGTACCATCAGGCATACCAATTAGTACGCTGCCCTTCGTAAGTTGACACCAGACTCACTAACACTCTCTGATCTAGATACAATACACGAGACACATTGCAGCATAGGATTATGCTCTAACAGTCTTCGACATTTTGCCAGAGAGTGTCAACAATCTTCAGTAAACAAAGTTGATTCAAAAACTAACAATGGTGTTCAAGCTTCATCGAGTACTAAAGCGATGGTTGTTCAAAATAAGAAGGTTATTGATTGCGGTAAAGTGTTTGATAAATCAACATTGATTGTCAAAGATGTTTCAGATGATTATTATTCTGATTCGAGTTCCTATGAATTAGCTGAGAATAAAAATTCTGGAGTCAAAATTGAAAAGTTTGGTTGAAAGAAAATGATTATCTATTGAATGAAGTCGGAATTATTACAGCTGAACTTCAATCTGTTAAAGAGGAATTAAAGGTTTCTAAGAAGGAAGAGGGTTTTGAGTTGAAAAAATGCGAAGTTAGTCGAAGAAAATGTTGCATTAATTCAAGAAATTGAAAATGGAAGTTTGAAGCAAAGGATTTATTTGAAAAATCCAAGATTAAACTTGATGTGCTCAATAAAACTTCTGATGAACTTGCTGCTAAAGCAAAAAGTTATTCTATTGAGAATGAAACATTGTTGGAAGAGAAGAAGAAATTGACTAGAGTCAACAAGTTGTTGAATATCAACATTGATATCCAGAAACGAAACGAAGATAAATTGGAGAAATAATTGTTTGGTGAGTTAGACAATTTGAGACTTTAAAAATCATAAACAAATAGGGTTGCTAAGAAGCTGATTGTAACAGAAAGGAATTAGCTGAAGCACAACAGAAGATTTCTAATTTGAATATTCAAGTAATTGATACAAATCGACTTCTGAACAATGTCACAAATTCACAATCATTCACCAGTTTCTTAGCAAAAGATGAAAATTTTGAGAGTGTTTTTGATAAGACAATTACACCTCCACCGATTATCAAAGAAGATGTCAATAATGTGAAGTAAAAGGTTGAAGACTATGATTATTCCAAGTTTTCATTGTCAAATTCTGAGGAAGAGAAGATTGTAAAGAAAACGAAAAACAAAAAGGCTGGTAAAAGAATGACAAGAAATCTAAAGTTCCTAAGTTTTCAAAGTTTGTGTCTGGTTCATCATCAACTGAGAATGAGCAATCAGCTACTTCTACCGAGAAGATTCGATCTTATACTGATATCGATGAGACAATTTTCTATGCTCGAAAGAATGTCAATGAAGTCAAAGCTGAGTTTTCTCGATTAGCAAAGAATGGGCATAAATCATCTGGTTCCGAAGAAAAGAGTTCTGGAAAAAGTGTTGGTTTGGGTTTTAAGACTAAAATTGTTAAAGATGGTGGTGGTTAAGCTTTAAAATCACAAAACTTGAAGAAAATTGAATTGAAGCAGGTTAAGAAAGGTTTTTTAAGGCTGAAAAAGTTCAACCCGAAAGGTTTTACAAGCTCAGGTTTCGGGAAAAATATTTTCTGATCAAGAATTTCCACTTCTTTTTGTGGATGCTCAGAAAATATCTGAAGTTTTTGTGAATGGTGATGCTCAGAAAAACAACAAGAATCAAAATGCTAACGTTTCTTCTGGAAGTTCAAATTCTATTCCAAAAAGCCCGACTCGAAATGGGTTCATGACCATCTGTCACACCCCGGTATTTATTGTGTCGGGTGCGAACGAGATGGATCATAGTCAACATTACATTGAACGACCTCTGGATGATTAAACAACTAGAGCCGTTTAAAAGATTAAGTTAATTCAATATGTGGAGTTTCATTCAAAGTTGCAGCGGAAATAGTAGTGAAAGTACATTTGTTTTAATTGTTACAAAACAATTACATTTCAAAAAAAGATTTGAGAACATGACACCGTTAGGTGTTATGCAATGAAATCTCCAAAAGTGCAGCTCGGTTTGACCATGACTCCAGAATAAGAAAATGCAGGTCCTAAATGATATGATGTCCTGAATGCAGCAAGTTTCAATCACCTGAGAATTCATATACTAAAACGAGTCAACATAAAGTTGGTGAGTTCACAGGTTTAGATAGCATGCATGTAAAGTTTGATAAACAAGTTTGATTAAATCATACCATCGTTTGACAATTTGTTTAGATACTGTTTTATAAATTACCATGAACCTTGAATACCGAAACTAACAGATTACCCACTCATGATACTATGTCCAACAGTACCGCATGGCCAATTATAACTGTATGTACTCTTTTGACTATTAAAATGGAGTCAGGATTGGAGCTACCAATTAGAGCAGGGGCGTTAACCCAATAGATCTATCCACGAGTCATCGTTTCTGTTTGTAAATTAATCGGATTCAACTAATAGTGGGGTTTCATCATAACATGAACAAGCATGATACAACATGATTTGGACTAGAAAAGCTCATGTAATCAATAAGATAACAAGTAATCTATTTGTCAGGTAATGACTTATGTTTGTAATGAATTCTCCCCCAAGTATTAAAACTGTAAAAGAAAGGGGTCGTGAAAACTCACCTGAATGCAAAGGATTCAGTAAGATAGGCAAGTAAGCAGTCCTATACAATGTTATAAGGAAACTTAGAAGATAGAAATTGGGTTGACATCTAGGTCACTCCAATTTGGTTGGTCAAGTCTTGGCGTCATGGTAACCCGGTGTTATGATACGATATCGTTGACCTTAGTGAATATTTATTGAAAATAAATATTTATTATGCAATAAATAAAATATTATTTATTTTCAAGATAATAATTAGTTTAGAAAAAGTTTATATTTCCCAGATAAATATCATGTGACTTCAAATGACTTTTAAAGGGAAGTAATGACGGTTTAAGATTAAAACGAGCTTTTTGCCAGTTTTAGCCGCATTTCACGTTATTTGTAATTATGACTAAGGAAATGATCTAATAAATAAATTACCCATTTATTTCCATCATAGGATCATATCAAATAAGAAAATTAAGTTCAAAAGTCCAAGTTCCTAGTTTTGTCGGTTTTGCCGGTATGTGTCCGATTTAGTCGGTTTTGATCCTGTGACTCGTTCTAGGGTTTTGTAAACTACCAAAACAATTTGTAAACTTATTGTAAGTCATCTTAAGTCCCTGAAAGTGTCCAAGATCAGTTATAACATTCATTTGCATATCTTTACAAAAACGAGGTTTCCGGGCCCGTAAAGTGTCCGTTTTTGGTCCCGTTTTTTCCCAAATTTAGCTATTTTCAAAAGGGATCTTGTACTAGGGTTTTTATGACTAAAAACATATTTTAAATGAACTTTAAGATGGGTCAAAGTTTCTGACCTAAAATGGCTCTAATTTAACTATAGTTTCCGAGACTTTTTAGCAGGTTATTTTT
>JBCNJP010000025.1:17096167-17146730 GCA_039602395.1 Deinandra increscens subsp. villosa | reverse complement strand
CACCAAAGGGGGAATTGTTGGAACCTGGAGGTTGGTGATAACACGAACACACGAACCCTAGAACAAGATCACAAGTGAAGCTGCAGAACCAACATGAATTTTGTTATCTATGTATTTGAACATTTCAGTTTGTAATAACTTAGTTTATGCTGAACTTTGAATACTTGTATTGTATGTTTGCTTATTATCTTATGTTGGTTCAGCTTGATTTACATATGTGTTAATCTTGTGTTTGTATGTTTGTTTGGTTGTTCAAACACTTAGAATATTTTTCATGTTTGAGTTGTTCTTAACGATCAGGCAGATTTACTCTTAACGATTTGACCCATGTTGTGCTTAACGATCTTCCAACAAAGGTCTTAACGACTTGAGTGTATTAGCCTTAACGACTTGCATGATAAATATACTTAACGATCTAATTGTGTTCTCTTTAACGACCTGCCTCCTCTTATCTACTTAACGATCTGCCTCCTAACGACTTGCATTCATATGCTTAACGATCTGACAGTCTGAAAGAGCTTTAACGGCTAGATACTTTGGTTAACGATCTGACTATTAGTTAACGATCTGACTATTAGTTAACGATCTGGCTATCTGACTGTAAGGTTAACGACCTGACCAAATGGCTAACGACCTGACTTGTGTATCTTAACGACCATCTTCTGAGACTAACGGTCTGACCTGTACAACTTAACGATCTGACAAAAGACTTAGACAAATTTAATGATTACTTGATGTGATGTGTGATTCTCCTTGTATTCTGTGCATTGACACTTGTGCTCCTCATTGGGTATAAATAGGAATCCTTAGGAAACCCTAAACAAGCCTTGAGAGAACCTCCTGAGAAGCGCTGTGTGTTTGTGTGTGTGTTCTTGGTGTTTTTCTTTGAGTTTCAGAGGCGAATGGTGAGGCAATGTTGCTGATCCAAACAAGAGTGATCATCAACACGTGATTTCCACTCGTGTGATGAATCAAATGATGATCTTTGGCTTAGAAATCGGTCCTGACAACAAAGAAGCTGCTGAAGTCTTTCATCATGCATTCATGGCAGACATAACTCCAGGGTCCCCGGCCAGCAGCAATGAGGTATGTTCTAACCCTAAATGCCAAACTATATTTAATGAATCTCAAGATTGGCAACGTAAGTTCTTTAATGGAACGTTAAATCATGAACTATCTGATAGAGACATGAGAGAATACAAAGGTAGGAGTAAAACATTAAGTGAAAAACTAGAAGCTGCCAAAGTCGATATTAAAAATCTTCAAAGGCAATAAAGTGATAAAACTACATATCTTAAAATTGCTAATGAAGAAATTGACACATTAAAATCTGAAGTTGAACAACTTAAAGGCAAATTAGAAACTTCACAAACCAAAGTTGAGCGAAATGATAAAATTGTGTCAAAAATGATGAAGGCTAGTTCTCTTTTCTATAACACAGATGCTCGAATGCGACATCTAAAACCCAACTCTGGTTTGGGACTCGGTACTGAGGTTAAAGATGAAAAATCCACTCATACAGTACCGATGCCCTTGATGCATGAAATGATCTCAGACTATGAGTGTCCAAAGACCTCCTTAGAAGCTAAGGCCGAGATAGAAAAGAAACTTGCCACTTGTCCCATTAAAATTTATGCTCCTGTTTCTAACATTACTAACACTTTTACTTCTTGTGCAGATAAAGGTAATAAAGAAGCAGGGGTAGTGAATTGCAAGGAGTCCCCTAAAAGTCCCATGAAGTCTGATTTTGATTTTTGTTTTAAAAACTGTGATTTGAGAAACCTGAAACTTCTATTAAGTTTGAGTCAACAACTTCAGCGTCTGATTTGTGTGATAAACTTTCTGAATGTGGTGTGTTTAACTTTGGTAAATGTGATTTTAAACCTATGAAACCCCTAAGAACTGTTAAAATTTTAAGAAGGGGTAAGGGACCATAGGTTGATGGTCCCAAGCCTACAGGAAATGTGAATTATCCTATCCAGAATGTGCAGAAAGTACGGGACACAAGACCCCATGACTTTGATAGTACCCAGAAGTTAACTCTGCATATGACCAATTCAAGCCGATACAACGGGAGTATATTCTGACCACAAAGCCCCACGGTAAGGCCCTTTGGATCCATAAAAATTCTTCAAAGCCGACTTGGATATCCACTGGGCGTAACCAACAACAGGCTCCCGTGTATCCAAAGAAACAGTCCTGCCATGTGTGTGGCAGACCAGGACACATGGCAAGAAACTGCCTGCACCGACCTTATGAGCCTTATTATCCTGAGAAGGTCCAGCAAAAGACTGTCCCATTGGGCCAAACACGTGTTGGCCCAAAACCAAAATCTGGGCCTTAAGATTCCAAGGTGCAGCAGGCCATACCACGACCTTCTAAGGTCCACAAAGGGATTCAAAAGCCCAAGTCACCTAAACAGGAACCAACATCCGTGAAAAGTAAAGTGAATCAAAATGCTAAGAAGTATCCAAAGCATTCAAAGACATTGACTAAACCAGCTTGGGCTCCAAAAGTTGTTAAACCTTCAAAATCTGTCTCTCGCCCAAAGCAGGATACTTTTTCAAAATCACCAGTTCATCCAAAACCTGTTTTAAAATCTACTTTCAAATGTTTTTCAAAAACACCTTTCCACCCAAAACCAGTAGGACTCACTAAATCAACCAATTGGTGGAATGATGATAGGTGGAATGTCCCAAAAGTTGTGAATTTGTCCTTCAAGCCTACTGGAGTGTATAAAAACACTCCATGTCTTTTCAGAAGTCAAAAGTTCAAAAATAAGTAAGAATGACCAACAGTGGCTTGGCAAGGAAAATCAATCCAGAGATGTCAACAAGAAAGACATTCTCAGTCCAAACAAGGACAGACCAACATCACCTAGACCAATTAAGGCCTGGGTACCAAAATCTAACTAATCTCCTTTGAATGCAGGAACAGCCAAGGAGGACTGTCAGCAACCTATGGTATGTTGAAAGTGGTTGTTCCAGGCATATGACGGGCAACATATCTCTACTACAAGATTTGGAGAAATTTGATGGAGGATATGTGTCGTTCGCTGGAGGAGTTGGAGGATATATCAGTCAGAAAGGCACAGTACGCAATGGTTGTCTCAGCTTCCACGATGTCAATTATGTCGAGCAATTAAAGCACAGTTTGTTAAGTGTTTAACATATATGTGATCGGGAGTATCCAGTCCTCTTCAACAATTAAGAATGTCTCATTCTTAAACCTGGATACTCCATCCCTGATGATTGGGTGTTAATGAGAACACCAAGATATGGTAACTCCTATGTGCTCAACATGCAGAAACCCCCCACATCTGAGGTGGCCTGTCTCCTCTCTAAAACGGCTGAGAACCACGCTCAGTTGTGGCACAGACAATTGGGGCACATGAATCTGAAGAATCTGAATCAACTTGCTAGAGGAGGGCTTGTGAAAGACCTTCCAATCAAAGAATTTATGCTCAAGGAGAAGTGTGTGGCTTGTGCTAAGGGGAAGCAGCACAAACGTCCACATAAACCGAAGGTGTTCAACAGAATTTCATCTGCACTGGAGCTGCTTCACATGGACCTATATGGTCCAGTCAGTATGTTAAGCCTTAACCGATGTGCATTTTGTTTAGCTATTACTGAAGATTTTTTTCGTTTCACTTGGGTGTTTTTCTTGTCAAAGAAAAGTGATGTAGCAGGTATACTGATTGCTTTCATCAAGCTCATCGAAAACAAATTGAAGCTGAAAGTGAAGGCCATCAGGAGCGATAATGGAACGAAGTTTAAGAATCAAAGTATTGATAATTTTTGTGCTGAAAAGGGAATTGAGCATCAATACAGTGCCCCCTACACCCCTCAGTAGAATGGCATCGCAGAACGACGCAACAGGACCCTAATTGAAGCTGCTCGCACTATGCTGTGTGATTCAAAGCTACCAATCGAAAACAAACAAGAAACAAAATCTTTTTGGTTTTTAGAAATTTTATATCAAAACACACTTAAAATCTTTTTGGTATTTTCTGATAAGAAAAGTAAAAACATTACAGAATCAGACACTATTTTCGTCTTTTGCGAGAAAGATCACAAATTGGGATCATATTGGTCATAACATGCTGAACTACACTTCAATTTCGATTATTGAAGCATACAAACCATGCCGATTGCAGATATAATTTGTCCAACTTTAAACTCTGGCACAATCATACTCATAACATCTGGATATGTTAAGATATTGATTAGATTTGCATTGACCAGTGTACCCCACACTATCAGACATACTCAGATATGCTTTTTCTTATCACATTTTGTGATTTCATTTGTGATTTTAATCACATGATGATTGTAACCATGATATAGTCAACTGTGTTTCATGCAAAAATAAACAAGAACGTTAAAACGTCTACCTTAAGGTCGATCTTTCGATACGCAGATAAGGCCTCTGATTTAACCAAATAAGAAAATAAAATAAGCTGAAGTTGTATAACTCAACAACATCAGGTCGGTACTCCCGTACACACAGAGAAATTCCGATGAGTTATACGAAACACCAAAGAAAATAAAGCAGAACGTCAAACGAACAACGATCAGGTCGATCTTTCGATACGCAGAGAAAGTCCGATCGTTTGACAAAATAAAAAAAAATCAAACAAGTTTAAATCTTTGCAAAATGAACACATGTATACACAGTGACTTCTCATTTTATTTTTCACATATATTTTTCTTGATATATCATGAGATATGCATCAAGATGTTGTCCACTATGTCAAGCATCATATTTAGTGTATATCACATTTGTATACTTTCTGATTTGCCGAGCCTACCTTGCACAACGATCAAATGGTCTTATGGTTGTTTCATCTATTTTATCCATGAGTCAGACACTGTCAGCCAATGTACCATCATTTCCCTAACATGTCGGATACAGTTTTTCATTTTTCAATGTTTTGGCTTTTTGCATTTTTTTCAATGTTTTTGTCTTTTTCAAATTTCTCCCCCCTAAAAATGACAACTCTATTTATAGATTTTCATTTTTACGATTTGAAAAACAACACATTATTTTTGTATTTTTGTAAAAACAAACTCCCCTTCAGAATGAGACGGAGGTAAAGCAAAAATAAGAAAGCGATCAAGCAACACGAAAACGTTCAGTTTAAGTCGTCTGAAAACAAAATTTGATTTTGAAATTCAATTTAATTAGAACAGATATTTCACAATTAGTAATTCCTCAATCACCGAAAGGTCTTCCTGAAACACCTGCTAGACACCAAATAAATCCTTAGTCGCTCTGGGAATGACCCGATTCAACAACGTCGGATCGCCCGGTGTCTTCCACATAGTCGTTGTTGGCCAAGGAAACAACTATCAGTTTCCACATTTGTAAAATCTTTAAGTTTTCATCAGAACCAGAATCAGATTCAACCAACGTACTCGGTTTAGACCAAGAAGATTTACAAGTTGATTTAATCTTTGGAGACCATGGCTCATCAAAAATTTGACCTATGTTATCCACATATTTGGCGGTTTTGTGGATATATGTAGTCGTTGGACAATCAGCAGCTAGATGTCCTGGTTGACGACATACATAACAAAGTCTTTCTCTAAAATGTTTGAAAATTGTTTTGATTTTGAAAAACCAGATGAATGTTTAGAACTAAAATTATCAAAGAAGCCATCAGAAGAATCATACCTAGGAGATGGACTCCTTGAAGATGACGATCTTCCAGAAGAATAAGAAAATTCTTTCTGAGATGGTGGTTTCTTTGCAGCCTTTGTTTTAGAAACCTTCTCAGCCTTCACTGGTTTCTTAGCTTGAACAGGTTCTTCCTTCACTTTGTAACCCAAACCTTTGTGTTTAGATCCTTGATTCTATGAAGAATTGGAAGAAGAACTTGAAGCTTCTCGTGACTTAGCGTCACTAGTGAATTTAGCTTTGATATCTTTTAGCTTGTTCTTCTCAATTAACCCTTTTTCTTCGTCGGTTGCAGATGAAGAACTTGACACAACATTATCAAAAACTTTTTTATCTTCCCACAAAACAGACTTTGAAACAAATTTTGGAGCATCACCTAAAGGCTTCTCCTTCTTCTTAGAATTGGACTTGTTCTTCTTGGGTGGAGTAGCAAATTTTGAATAATCATTTAATTCAGCTTTTGGTTCAATTTGAGCAGAAGTAACTTCAATCAAATCCACTGGTTGAGGAACCGAGTGAAGATCCTCCTTCTGAGAACTTTCTGAACTCTGATCCTGTTTGTATAAGAAGTTTAGCAATGTCAGAGACAAATTGCAATTCTTCACTTGTCTTTTTAGCTCTAAAATTTCCAATTTGAAATCATTGATCTTTTGTTGAGCCTCAAATACCTCTTTCTATGACTTGATAAACTTTTCATTGAGATCATCATATTCATAAGTTTGTAACTCTCGAATCTCACATTTGGCATACAATTCTTCAAGAACATTTTCTCTCTTTTTCTTATAAATGTCAACATCCTTAGATAAGACTTCATTCTTGTCTCTATAAAGAACATTCTCATCTTGAAGCATAGAATTCTTATTTTGAAGCTTCCCAATAGTAACAGCAGTTTTAGCAATAAGAGCAGTAGCTTCTTCATACTTTTTCTGAACTGGATAACTCTTCTCAAACAAATTCTCAAAATCTTGAGCTGCATCTAAAGCTTCAGCTTTAGCTTTTTCACATTCTTCAGCCAATTGAGACTTTTCCTTCAAAATATCCTCATGAATATGAACCAACTCATAATACTTCTTTTTCTAACTATTTCTTGAGCACCACAATCTCTTCAGTTGATAGTTGACAACGTTGTTCAAAACTGGAAACCGTCTGGAGCAATTTCTTACATTTAAGACATTCAAACTCGTCAACGTTTGAACTATTAGAAACTTTGGGCAAATCATCTTGAACCAAAGATACACTCGAATACAAATCAGAATCAGTCAGAAAACTGTCATCATCAACATGACGTGCAGTAAAAGCAACAGTAATTGGAATATGATTTTTCGTAACTTCTGAATCTGCATTCCATGCAAATTCATTTGAATGCAAAAATGTATTGGTCCAATCATGAGCAAAAGTAACAGATTTCTTCTCAACCTTTCAGCTTCATTTGATGGATGAAAAACTAAATGTGCATGTTGACCAGTCTTCAATTTACATTCCGCAGAACTTGGACATTCTCGAGCAAAATGACCATAAACTAAACACTTATAACATTTCACCTTTGACTTATCCAAACCAATATTCCCTTCCTGATTCAGTCTCTTCTTACCAGTTCTATTGAAAAATTTCTTTGTTCTTCGAACCAACATAGCATATTGCCAGTTGAGATCCATTTCCTCCAACAGATATTTCACAATTAGTAATTCCTCAATCACCGAAAGGTCTTCCTGAAACACCTGCTAGACACCAAATAAATCCTTAGTCGCTCTGGGAATCGACCCGATTCAACAACGTCGGGTCGCCCGGTGTCTTCCACATAGTCGTTGTTGGCCAAGGAAACAACTTTCGGTTTCCACATTTGTAAAATCTTTAAGTTTTCATCAGAACCAGAATCAGATTCAACCAACGTACTCGGTTTAGACCAAGAAGATTTACAAGTTGATTTAATCTTTGGAGACCATGGCTCATCAAAAATTTGACCTATGTTATCCACATATTTGGCGGTTTTGTGGATATATGTAGTCGTTGGACAATCAGCAGCTAGATGTCCTGGTTGACGACATACATAACAAAGTCTTTCTCTAAAATGTTTGAAAATTGTTTTGATTTTGAAAAACCAGATGAATGTTCAGAACTAAAATTATCAAAGAAACCATCAGAAGAATCATACCTAGGAGATGGACTCCTTGAAGATGACGATCTTCCAGAAGAATAAGAAAATTCTTTCTGAGATGGTGGTTTCTTTGCAGCCTTTGTTTTAGAAACCTTCTCAGCCTTCACTGGTTTCTTAGCTTGAACAGGTTCTTCCTTCACTTTGTAACCCAAACCTTTGTGTTTAGATCCTTGATTCTTTGAAGAATTGGAAGAAGAACTTGAAGCTTCTCGTGACTTAGCGTCACTAGTGAATTTAGCTTTGATATCTTTTAGCTTGTTCTTCTCAATTAACCCTTTTTCTTCGTCGGTTGCAGATGAAGAACTTGACACAACATTATCAAAAACTTTTTTATCTTCCCACAAAACAGACTTTGAAACAAATTTTGGAGCATCACCTAAAGGCTTCTCCTTCTTCTTAGAATTGGACTTGTTCTTCTTGGGTGGAGTAGCAAATTTTGAATAATCATTTAATTCAGCTTTTGGTTCAATTTGAGCAGAAGTAACTTCAATCAAATCCACTGGTTGAGGAACCGAGTGAACATCCTCCTTCTGAGAACTTTCTGAACTCTGATCCTGTTTGTATAAGAAGTTTAGCAATGTCGGAGACAAATTGCAATTCTTCACTTGTCTTTTTAGCTCTAAAATTTCCAATTTGAAATCATTGATCTTTTGTTGAGCCTCAAATACCTCTTTCTATGACTTGATAAACTTTTCATTGAGATCATCATATTCATAAGTTTGTAACTTTCGAATCTCACATTTGGCATACAATTCTTCAAGAACATTTTCTCTCTTTTGCTTATAAATCTCAACATCCTTAGATAAGACTTCATTCTTGTCTCTATAAAGAACATTCTCATCTTGAAGCATAGAAATCTTATTTTGAAGCTTCTCAATAGTAACAGCAGTTTTAGCAATAAGAGCAGTAGCTTCTTCATACTTTTGCTGAACTGGATAACTTTTCTCAAACAAATTCTCAAAATCTTGAGCTGCATCTAAAGCTTCAGCTTTAGCTTTTTCACATTCTTCAGCCAATTGAGACTTTTCCTTCAAAATATCCTCATGAATATGAACCAACTCATAATACTTCTTTTGAAAATTTCTAACTATTTCTTGAGCACCACAATCTCTTCAGTTGATAGTTGACAACGTTGTTCAAAACTGGAAACCGTCTGGAGCAATTTCTTACATTTAAGACATTCAAACTCGTCAACTTTTGAACTATTAGAAACTTTGGGCAAATCATCTTGAACCAAAGATACACTCGAATACGAATCAGAATCAGTCAGAAAACTGTCATCATCAACATGACGTGCAGTAAAAGCAACAGTAATTGGAACATGATTTTTCGTAACTTCTGAATCTGCATTCCATGCAAATTCATTTGAATGCAAAAATGTATTGGTCCAATCATGAGCAAAAGTAACAGATTTCTTCTCAACCTTTTCAGCTTCATTTGATGGATGAAAAACTAAATGTGCATGTTGACCAGTCTTCAATTTACATTCCGCAGAACTTGGACATTCTCGAGCAAAATGACCATAAACTAAACACTTATAACATTTCACCTTTGACTTATCCAAACCAATCTTCCCTTCCTGATTCAGTCTCTTCTTACCAGTTCTATTGAAAAATTTCTTTGTTCTTCGAACCAACATAGCATATTGCCAGTTGAGATCCATTTCCTCCAAATGATCATAATCAATTTGATCATAATCTTCATTTTCTAATTCAGCATTATTCACAGCACCAGTAATAACACCAAAATATGAAGATACTAATGCAAACATCAAAGCATTATAATCTTCGATAGTTTGAACAGACAATGCACTTTGAATTGAAGAACTAAGACTCGAAACAGTACAACCAGCAGAAGACTAACTTGGAATTTCAGATTTACCTACAATAAATGCTGTAGGAGGTGCAGAACTAAGAATATTCGATTTTCTAGCATTCAAAGTTGAATCATTATTACCATAATACACTGCAGGATTTTGAACTTGCTCAGGAAGTGACTTGTTCACCGTTAACTCCATATCCCTTGCTTGGATTCGTTGAATCAGATCATTAAAAGACATTTTTGAATAATCTTTATCATTAGAAACCATCATCACATAATTCACCCATTTCTCTGGTAGGGCTTCCATGATCTTGTCTTTCTTATCAGCTTCATCTTTTGCAAGATTCACCAATTTCATTTCACTCATTAAATGAGCAAACCGTGCAATCAAATTTGGAATCGATTCATTGTGATAATGTTTGAAACTATCAAATTCCTTCTTCAGCACCTTTTGTTGACTTTTCTTGTATTGGTCATTACCTTCACATCTCTTTTCTAAAGCACACCACAAACTCTTTGTCGTGTAGTTACTTGAAAATTGATGTAATAACTCTGTCGGCAGTGCATCGTTAATGTACCATATGCTTTCTTCTCAGCTTGATATGCTTTCTTTTGTTCACCGGAAAGCTTCCTTTGAAGAATTGGTTCCCCATCTTCACCCTTAGGATAGACATATTGATCAGAATATGATAACCACATATCAATATCATTCGCCGAGAGATACGCTTCAAACCGTGTAACCCAACTATGATAATCTTCCAATTTAAGCAATTTAGGAACTTTCTGATTTGTTTCGATTTCATTATCATAATTCATCATCGATTGCATCGTAGCTTGAACCGAATTTTGAATAGCCGTGAATGCTTGAAAATCGGACATTTTGAAAAATCTGGTTACTGTTCACTCCGAACTTCCTCCGAACTCTCGCTGAACTTCCTCCGAACGTACTCCAAACCTAGTCCGAGATTAAAACTCGCCGAACTTCGTCCGAACCTAACCTTCGGACACTAAAACAACACCTAGACCGAACGAGCGCCGAACTATCACTAAACTCTGTCTGAACGTGGTCCGATCTCTCACCTAACCCTCACCGAACCGATATAATGACCGAACGCCGTCTGAACCTCAAGTTCGGAGCGGTTACACCGAACGTGTCCGAACCTCAGACGAGCTCGACCTCACTCGACACCATTTTCTCGATTTTCAGTGTTTTGGACTGGAATTTTCGACAGGAATTCAGATAAACTCAAAAGAAATGAAATAGAAATTGAATTTTTGACTTGAAGCACACTGGAGAATATCAAACGAACTAAAAAATGATTGACATTTTAGAAAAAACGAGAATTTTGAATCAAAACTCCGAAAAACAATGATTTCCGACTAGTAGAGCAAACCAAAAGCTCTGATACCACTTAAAATTGCTTGAGCGTATGGATCTTCTACTTTGTCGTAACGAAATCAATATAAACGAGTAAACACGAAGAGTAAATACAAATGACTTGTATTAACCACAAAGATGACCACAGAGTACACGGAGAAGATATGACTCAGAAGCTTATGAATTCTATACAAGACGACATATTTATACTAGCTAAATCACGACCGGCCGAACCTGAGGTTCGGCCACATGATCGGACCCGTCCGAACTCCAGGTTCACTAGGAGTTCGGACCTCAACTACTTTGTATGTTTTATCTTGTATTCGATACTTCACATGACGATCAGGACCATGTATCAACAATACTAAACCCAACCATCCGAACTGGGCTGTTACCCGAACTGGCACTTCGTGTTAGTTCGGACAAGTTATGTAGAATCTTGATTTCTTCAATCTTTTTCTTTGTTGTGAACCAGCATCTTGCCATTTCATGTATAAACAATAATTAACACTATCAACTTTACGCGGCTATGACAACTTTGATGGTAGTTAGGTCACCTCCCGGATTGTTCCTAACTAATGATTCTATGCTCGAACAGAAGTCCACCTTTTGAGTTCATCCTACCTCAACTAATCCTAACCACCTTCGAAACAATCTAGGGCACCTTAGGTTAGCAGGAGCTACCACTAATTACTATGAGTGACACCGAATAGCAAATTAACCAATTAACCTCGGGCACTCCTCTCTCCCGAGGACATGTTATCCTAAGCAACTAACTAACCTGACTACCTGATAATCCTATCACCTCCCGGATTATCTAGGAAAAGCAGCACATGAAAACCAATGCAATGATCAACAATCAATACTATGACTAACTAAAATAGCTAACCATATCAAGTAACAAACACAAAGTCACACTAGCCGATTACCCAACCCAAACCGAAAGACATTCGCAGATTGGACAAGTCTAGAGTATTAATCACAATCCTATTTCATATACACACATGCATTCAATCATAGAAATCAACCGAATTTAAATAATCATCATACATCAAACAAGTTGCATAACCAAAAATAGTCAATAATGTTAATTATTCATCGTCAAGGTTGAAAGTGACTGAGCGTCGGATCGGTTTGGTCGATAACAATCGTATACGTGAGAATATGTGAGAAAACAAACACAACAAGGTAAATAAACTCAATTTCTCATTAAAACGTAATTATAAGAGAATCAGAGTACACACACAATCTCACATACAAAAGTTCGCTCAACTCTCAAAACTCGTCTATTACAAAGACACAAACGACTTATATATAGCCTACGGGTGTCCGAACTCCTTGGCTTGTCCGAACCTCAGGTTCGGCCAAGGCTAGGCCAGGGTTCGGCCGGAGTTCGGCCACAAGACTCAAAACTAGAAATCTTTATGTCTTCGTTTGATCCAGCTCATTGCCATATCGTGTATCAACAAACTCCCCCTTGGCAAAAGCTGGACCGTTCTTCATCAGCTTTGAACATTTGTAGCAGCCCCATCATCCTTCCAAACCAACTCTTGGTTATTTCCAGCAAAAATGTTGAACGCAAAGCAAACCCTTATCACCCTTTGGAACTTCAACGCTTGATCCATGTAATCAGGGTGATACATGATTGGATTGTGATACAACTCGTCAATATCAGCCTTCGACAAGTTAATCAGCCACATAGGATCATAAATCTTTACAACCCGGTTATCTTCTCTCAACATAATTACTGTTTCTCCTGTCTTCTCATTGTAATACCACCATCTCAGATCTTTGATGAAATCATGTTGCATCTTCATCAATGGTATTTTCTTCATCACATCAGGCTTCTTTGGAAACACCAAGATTATCAGCTTCTTGCCAGTTCTTTCGTGAACTCTTGTTCGGGATCGCTGTCTATTTGGCTTTTGAGGATCCAAAAACTGAAATCCTTCCTGACGTTCCCTCTCAAGAGTCTTCTTGAAATGCATACCCAACCAATCATTGCCATAACAGCAAAATGGCTTTCTTGTCAACTCACGAATATCCCAAATCGGCAAACTGCTGAAATCTTTGGCACACTTGAAGTACTGGATTCCATGTTCACGTTTAATCCCGTAGCACTTCAAGCTTGAAGCATACATCCAACTTATAATTTCCCCTGACACATGACCCTTGAATTTGTAAGACGATCTTTGCTTGACTGGCTTTGGAAGCGGTACATAGTTGTCATGAAAGGCTTTCATGAACTCTTTAAAAGTCTGATTCTGTTTCTGAATCTTCGCCTCCTTAACCATTCGGTCTTCAGGTTTTTCAGACTCTTTCTTTCTCAATATTTCCTCAACCTCAGCATCTTTCTCCTTTGGAAATACTTCAAACTCATCACCAGCTTGATTATTGATGAAGTTGGAATACAAATCCGGATATTCTTCTTCTGTGATATCCTCTATTTCAATCTCTTCATCAAAAATACCCTCCACATCTTCACCAGACTCTGGTTCTGGATGTTTGAATTTTTCAGGAGCTTTTTCAGATGCTTTCTTCATTTCCTCATCATTCAAATCAAAAACCCGTTGTAACTCTTCAGCCGTTAAGTCTCCAACAAATTCCCCTTCTTCAAGCGTTTGTAACATTTCAGCAAATTCACTCATAGACTTTGCAGCTTGATCAGATGGAATCGACGTGATTGGCACAGCTTCTCTAGAGTCTTTCTCCATCTGGGAAGATGATGTTCTAGCACCCGAACCTGCGGTTCCAGATGGGCCTGGTCCTCCACCAACATTCCCTTCAGGATCATCGTTCAGAAATCGCAACGGATCTTCATTACAGCCCGAGCCATCTCCGATCTCCCCCTGAGCATTAAACTTCTCCATCAAGAATTTTTAATGCTCATTCATCTCCAGAAGCATCTTGGATTGATTCTGACTAACCCGTTTCAATCTCAGAATCTCCTGATCTTTGACTTCATCCTGACTTTGGAGAGTGACAACCCGTTGATTCAAATCTTCATTATCTAACCTCAGCACAGTAATCATTTTCTCTTGTGCTTCAGACTTAGCCTTCAAGGCATCAATCTGTGATTGCTGATCAGATAAAGCGCTTTGCAAGATACTGGCCTGAGAAAAAGAAACTGAGCCTTCTTCAAAGTTGAAATTCACATCCGGTGTAGAATGAGTAGAAGCAGTTGTAGTAGCAGTTGAAAACACTGGAGTTGTAGATCCCATTGGTTGATTAACAAACTGCACACCAGCACTTGCTGAAGGTGCTGTGCTAACAGTTGTCAAACGATTGGCATTCATCAGGTTTTGCAAGAAATCAGCTTGAACGTCAGACACTGAAGTCCGAACAGTTGTTTTTGCTTCAGATACAGACACAACAGGAGTAGCTGATGTAGAAACACCAGAACGAGGTTGTAATACGAACTGTTGTACAGCTTTTCTCTTCTTTATTCTACCTCCAGCCACTGATTTCTGCCTCTTTTTGCCTGAAGTAACTAACGACGAACCAGTAATAGTCTTTTTACCTTTGCCAGAAACCACATCAGCATTTGGATTATAATCTTTGTCAGATTCAGATGAGGCCACCACATCATACACACGATCCTTGTAATGATCGTTGTTTTTGTTCTTGCTGATCCGGTAGGAAAAATGCTCATCACTACCTTTCCTTAGCTTAACATACTTCGAGTTGATTAAGACTCCCACAAACGGATTGTTTGTATCAGAGAAGTCTTCAGAATCAGCTTCAGCATTCAGAAAATCTTCATCAGATTCAGATTCATCATCAAGGGTATTCACCGCTGGTGTCTCAGTCACAGTGATAGATGCTGAGACCACCGATTCAGTAATTGGCGGCTGAGATACCACTAGTTCTGGTTCCTGATTCACCAGTTCCTGAACCACTAGGACTTGCCTCTTAGGCCTCTTCACCCTGCCTTGTATTGGTATTTAGTTCTGTTCTTCTATCCAACTATAATCCAATTCCTCCGAATCACTTCAATCATCATGACGAGGCGCACCCGTTACTGGTGCCACATAATTGACATTGGCAAGATGTCCAATCAATCGCTTCAATTTAGGCTGAAACTCTAGTGCTTTCTTCTAGTAAGATGCTAGAGCACCAACACTAGCCTCCGTCATGTGCTTCAACTCCATTCTATGAGCAGCATTCTTTATCAAATGAGGATATTTGTCATTAAGCACCATTTGGAGAAATCTGGGGTAAATTGCAGCTTTCTTTTTACGTTGAGTCAGATTGTCTCTCATGTAATGAAAGATCATTCCAGAAACATTGTACGACCGATTCATCACTAACGCGTTCATCAAAGATAGGATAATCTGCTGGACTTCATCATGACCTGAAATTCTGTGTCCCAAGCAGACCAACAACACATGTGCAAGATACTTGTATGGGACGCTCAACGACGATTTGTACACCCATTCCTTGCTCGGATCATCAGTATACCAAATCCGCTTTAAAAACGCCACATTATCTTCATGAGGGAATTTAATCCGCGCGTTTGTTGTATCAGACTGTAATTGTAGAACTCTGCGAATGTTTGCCTCAGTTACTTCAACCGGTTGTCCTTGAACAGTCGCGACGATTCTAATCGGAGGATCAGTAATCGTATGTGCCGTGTTCCAAAACTCCAGAATAATGTCCCTATATACGTCACACTGCTGAGTAATGGAATAATAAATTCTCGAACGCCTCAGAAACTCGAATATCCCAGGTCCTCCAAACTTATCGAGTTTGCCCCGTGCAACCCCGATATGTGCACAAATTTTATGTTTATCTCCAATCTTTAAGTCGTTTGCCATATCTGAAAACACATAAAAGAAAATATTCATTAAATTCAATGTTATTAACAGATATAATCACCGATTTTGTCAAATCATTGTCGTTTTCTTAAACGAACAACATTTGATCAAAAATTTGAAATCCGCCGAACTTTGTCCGAGCTTCCTCCGAACCCCCAGTTCGGAGTCTCCGAACCCCAAGTTCGGAGCCTGAAGAACTCCGATTGGTTTGAATCTAAAAATCGATGAAAATGACCAAATCGGACACAACCAATCAATACCCTTGGTCGGATTTTGATAAGCAACACATAGAAACCAATTTTAATTGTTGAAAACACGTTTTCGATGGAGTAATTTTAGATCTAGAAACTAAGTTTAGTCCGAACGAGTTTTATAAACCAAAAACCAACCAAAACTGGATGAAAACCTAATCTAAGTCCACCAGTGTGTTCGGAATCAAGATATCTACCTAGAATCAGTCTTGAAATCGCCAAAAACACGTTTAATTGAAAATTTGAAAATTCGGCAGCAGTTCGGTGCAAGTTCGGAGATAAGAGTAACAATGATCTCCGAACTTCAGGGTTTGGCGTATTTATAGCTAACCAAGTTCGGACCTCCGAACTCCAAGTTCGGACGAAGTGTAGCACCGAACTCCCAATTCGGCCACCTCTAAACCCTGTCCGATAATGAGGTTCGGTCCTCCGAACTTCCATCTTCGGACCTCCGAACTCCACGTTCGGTCATCCGAACTCCAGGTTTGGAGATTTGACAATTTTTCAAAAATAACCCCTGATTTTGATGAGTTTTTCAAATTGAACTTCCAAAGTTTAAAATTTATCAATTTTCCTCAAACTTCATTCAATTTTACTGGTGAAATTTCTGAAATCAAGTCCATTTGGTTGTTTCCGGCATACTTTGAAATCTTTCACTAACGGTTGATCGAAAATAACGCAGAATAAAATCTTTTTGATTTTTGTAAATTTTCAAAAACACCTAAAATCTTTTTGAATTTTTTTCAAAATTATGCTAAAACATGCCTAAAATCTTTTTGTGATTTTTCAGATATTCAAATAACAAACCAAACAGAATTGAAACAAAAATTACTAAGAATTGATATAACTTAAGTATTTTTGTGAGAAAGATCCAGACGCGAAATCATATATCAAAGAGTTTGTTGATACACGATATGGCAATGAGCTGGATCAAACGAAGACATGAAGATTTATAGTTTTGAGTCTGGTGGCCGAACTCCGACCGAACCCTGGCCGAGCCTTGGCCGAACCTGAGGTTCAGACAAGCCAAGGAGTTCGGACACCCGTAGGCTATATATAAGTCGTTTGTGTCTTTGTAATAGACGAGTTTTAAGAGTTGAGCGAACTTTTGTATGTGAGATTGTGTGTGTACTCTGATTCTCTTGTAATTACGTTTTAATGAGATATTGAGTTTATTTACCTTGTTGTGTTTGTTTTCTCATGTATTCTCATGTATACGATTGTTATCGACCAAACAGATCCGACGCTCAGTCACTTTCAAGTGGTATCAGAGCTATCTCCTGCTGTTTGGCTCGATTTGTTGCAATTCGTGTATTCGAAGTTCGTTTTTCAAGTTGCTCTCTGGAAATTTACGTGAAAAACATCTTGTTTTGTGTCAAAATTCCTTGTTTCTGTTTGCTTTTGGTCATCTGAGTATTTTGAGTGCATTTGTGAGTGTTTTCTGGTGAGATCAGAAAAATTCCAAAATTTTTACGTTCGGCCGAACCTGTAGTTCGGTGAAACCGCTCCGAGTGTCGATTTCGGGTGAAGTTCGGTCACATTTTCGATTCGGTGAGAGTTCGGAGTGCTATCGGAGATAGTTCGGACCAGGATCGGAGAGAGTTCGGAGTTTCTGTGTTCGGTGATAAGTTCGTAGGGAGTTCGGACCTTGTTTTTAAGATCGGTGAAGGTTCGGAGCAAGTTCGGAGCTTACTTTAAGTTCGGAGATCAGAATCTTGAATTTTTTCAAAAATGTCGGATTATACCGCGTTTGCTGCTATTCAATCGCAGATGCAAACATTACTGAATTACGACAATGAAATCGGGACGACTCAGAAAGTTCCCAAACTTCTTAAGTTTGAGGACTATCCTAATTGGAAAAAGAGATTTGAAGCGTATATCGGTACAACGGATCCAGACCTGCGAACGTTCTCATGAATTATGGTCGACACTGAAAGAAAGATGTGAAGGCAATGAACAGTATAAGAAAAGTAAGAAGAAAGTGTTTAACAAGGAATTTGACAACATCAAGTGTTTTGATGGTGAGGGTGTTCCAGAATTAATTTAAAGATATTGTCACTTGCTGTCTGAAATGGACAATGTCCAAATCAAGAAAGATGATGAAGAGCTTAAAGAGAAATTGCTAGAAGGTCTACCATCAAAATGGGAATCTTATGTGCTGCTGATCATGAATGACAAGGATTATTCTGAATTGACGTTTGTAAAACTGTTGGGAAAATTGCAAGCTAGAGATCTAGAAATGAAAAATGTGAATACCACTCCAACAGCGGTTCAGAATCCGGATGTTTACTACGGATCAAATGCAGCAACAATTTCAGGTAAGTCGGCAAAAATAACAAGTTCTGCACCAGCCACGACGTTTGTAGCTGGAGGTCTACCTGGACATGTTTCTAATTCAGGAACCGGAATGGGCTCACATCATGCTGATTACAATTACAACTCTGGAGGAAGTAGCACATCAGTTCCCAGCAAGTAATTTGGTGAACACGGGGAAAATGGCTATGTCTGTGTCTACAACTGAAGATTATATAGCCCTTGTTTCTGCTTTAGTGTCATCTTATTACGGTTTGATAACTGGAAATGTTAGCAATGCTGAATTAACAGAAGAAGATTATGATCAGGTGGATCCTGATGATTTGGAGTTAATGGATATAAATTGGCAATTTGCCATGCTGGCTAGAAGAGTGAAGAGATTCTTAAAGAAGACCGGTAGAAAAGATTTGAACTCGGGTGGCAGAATTGGTTTTGATAAATCAAAAGTCAGATCCTATAATTGTTCTAATTTTGGTCATTTCGCTCGTGAATGTTCTCAGCCGAAAAAGCAAGAATATCAGAAATTCACTCCCAAATCAAATGTTTCTGGATCCAACAATCCTTCAAGTTCAGGGAGTACTTCTAACTCAAAATCTAATCCTGATTCCACAAAAGCTCTTATATCTCAAGCTGATAAGACTTATAATTGGGGTACTCAATTCGCTGATTCATCTGCTTTGATGGTTTCACATGTGCAGCATGAAGACATTATGACTGAATCCACTGAAGATGAAGGTGAAGTTCATGGTGAAGCGAATGGTGAAACTTTTATTGGAATTACTGTTGATGAAGAAGTCTCGGATTCAAGGATTGATCATAATTCTGTGTCTGAAGAAAAATTTGCTTTCATGGCTGATTTGTCTGATGAGAAGGTCGAGTCTGATGCTATTCTCTTGTTAGAAAAACAAGTTAAACTTCTAACTGAGGAGAAAGAAGCGTTGATTCGAGAATGTGAAGCAGCAAAAGCCGAAGCGCTTAATACAGAAAATGATTTCGAAAGCTTATATCAGAAAAGTCTTCTGCTGAAGGAATGATATGAAAAAGCTCAGCAGAATGCTGTAGAAATTGCTGATAAAATGCTTGCACTTCAGAAGGACATGCAGAAAATATCTGATGAAAACTCAAGTCTGAAACAGGAGATCGGTGCATTGAAAAGGAGCAATCTCACAGAATCAGTTGCTTTTATTGCCGATTCTTCTAAGGTAGTTTCATATCCTTTAATGTGTATGTCTTGTGATGATTTTGCTACTGCTAAGAGTACGCTCTTAGATGAGAAGACAAAGCTTAATGATCTTTTGTCAGTAGCAAAAGCAGATAAGAACATATATAAGGAAAGGTGGGAGGGAACAACCAAGGAGTTATTGTCAGTACACGAGCAGTTACGTTTGCAAAAGTTTGATTTTTCAACTCAGTCTGAACTGCTTATGTCTGTACAAAAGGATTTGGCTACCAGTCAGAAATTTGTTGCAGATTTGAAAATCGAGGTTTTTGAATTAAAACAAAAATTGGATTCTGTTCAAGTTTCCTCTTCTTTTACAAATTTTCTTTATAAAACTGAAAAGGAAGATGTTTCTAAGTTGAATCAAGTCCAACCTCCTGTGAATATTACACTTGGTCCTTCATCTGAAATTAAGTTAGATGTTCCTTCTCATGCTGAACAGAACAAATCTGTCAAAACTTCAACTGAAAAATCTATTTTGGATTCAACAGTTGATGAACTTTTCTATGATGTTTCAGATTTTGATAAGGTTGATGACTTAGTGTCTGAAACCGATGTTGAATGTTCGTCAACCACTCAGCCCAAAGTTTCTAAGCCAAATCACAAAGATTTAATTTCAAAACATGATTTTTCCACAATTAAATCTGAGCTTAAAAACTGAGTGTGTTCGAACAAAAACAGATTGCTCGGAGCAAATCTGTTAAAGGTAAGAAAGTCAAGTATGGTGGAGTCGGATTTGAGCCTTCGGCAAAATTAAAATCTGTTGAAAAAGGTTCTTCTTCGAAAATTTCAAAACCTGCACAAGTCAAGGCTAGAAATCCTACTTTAGACACCAACTGTGACAATTCTGAACCATGGGTGACATATCGATTAAAAGGATCTAATCGGATTTATAGTGACAAGGAGTTTCCTTTGGATATGGTTAATCCGAATTTAATCGATCAAATTTTTTTCGTGCAAATATGATCCTGCTTATGATCCCAAAATGAGAAATGTGCACATTAAGGGGGGTAATAGCAATGTTAATGTAATGGACACATTTCATTCTGAATCTGATTCAGGGTTGGTTAACAGAGTGAAAACTTCTACTCAAAAGTCTTTAAATAAGAAACCATCAAAACCAACTCTTCAAACACCACCAAGAGATTTTTATGATCAAAGACAACCAAATTTCAGAAAATCAAGTCAGTTTTTCAAAAAGTCTCAATTTTACAATGACGAAGGATTTTATGATGAATTTAGATGTGGACCGAATCAACCCGTGTTTGGGAGGGGTCCAAAATGGGTTGATTATGGAGGTCAAAATGAATTTGTTCCAAGGTTTGGTGGGCGAAGAAATAGAGTTCAGAATTACAGGGATCATCGTTTTTCTGGAAATTCGTATGTTAGAGGTCATGTTTGGTATTGTGACGATTTTTCAGGAAATGTGTCAGGGTATGAGTCAGGACATAATGATGAGTTTGAAAATCGTTATGTGCCTAGTAGAAAGGGTTTGAAACCCAAGACCCAAAAACGGGTTGTTGAGTCCGAAGTGGATGATGATACGAGTGAAAAGGTTGTAATTGATAAAAGAAAATGTTTTAAGTGCAAAGCTCGTGGTCATACATATCGGACGTGCCCGCTGAAGAAACCAAAATCTATCAAATCTGACACAGAAAAGTCTGATGATATGTCGGAAGGCTATCAGACTGATACAAAGAAAAAAGTCAGATTTGTGGATGAGCAAGGAAGAGTTCACTCTAATCTTAAATCATCAGAATTTCATAAAAATGATAAGAAATCAGAAAGTGAATTTTCAAAGATTAAATCAATTTTGAAAAACTCTGCAGCTAGCTCCACAGGTTCTTCAACAAATGGACAGAAACCTAAGGGTTTGTCCATGGCTGGTAATGACTTTGTTGAAGATGACAGTCGACCCAAAGCTTCAAGCTTGGGTTCGTCCCGAAACTAATCTTCTGTTGTAATTTATGCAGGAATCTTCGCGACAACTGATGAATAAAATTTGGGTTGTTGATAACGGAGCATCTCGGCACATGACCGACGATATTTCTTTGTTGCATGATGTGAAATACTTTGACGGCGGTAAAGTAACATTTGCTGGAAACAAAGGAGGTCAAGTCACCGGCATCGGTAAACTTTCAAATGGTGCTGTCACATTCGAAAAGGTTGAATTTGTTCGAGAATTGGAGTACAATCTTCTGAGTGTCTCCCAGATTTGTGATAAGCAATTCACAACTGCTTTCACGGGGAGTGAATGTTTAATACTGAAACCTGAATTCAAGATTCCAGATGAGTATGTGGTAATGCGAGCACCGAAATTCTCAAATTTGTATATGCTCGACATGAATTCAGCAAAAGCAACGGTCGCAGGTCAATGTTTCTTGTCAAAGGCATCCGAAAGAGATTCCGTTCTATGGCATCGTCGCATGAGACACATCCACTACAGGAAAATGAACGAACTGGTGCGGAGGGGTCTTGTCGAAGGGGTTCCAAAGCAACAATTTGTTTTTAATGATGTGTGTGTGAGCTGCAAGAAGGGAAAAAAGAAAAGAAGCTCCCATAACCGTTTCCCTAAGGTCCGTTTCTAGAGGGAGAAGTTTTTGATTTTGTTTTTCATGAAAGAACTTGTTTAGATCAGTGATTAGGAGCTACAATCGAGTCCATTTCATGTAAGAAAATCCCATCCACTGAAGAAATACCACTCAATTGAAGTCCCGTTAGAGCTACTTCATATGGATTTGTTTGGTCCAGTGAATCGAGAAAGTATTTCTGGGAATTGGTATTGTTTGGTGTTCACTGATGAATTTTCAAGATTTTCATGGGTTGATTTTCTGGTCTCTAAGGATGAAACATCAAGAATTCTAATCAATTTGATTACAACACTTGAATCTTTGTATAAATACAAAGTACGAAGAATTCGTAGTGATAATGGCACGGAGTTCAAGAATTCAGCCGTGAGGACATTCTGTTTGGAAAAAGGGATTGTGCATGAATTTAGCACCCCATACACACCTCAGCAAAATGGTGTGGCAGAAAGAAAGGACCGCACAATTATTGAAATAGCACGAACAATGTTGGCTGATGCTCAATTACCTGTTCCTTTTTGGACGGAAGCTGTCAACACTGCATGTTATGTTCTTAATCGAGTGCTTACTGTGAAGCGTCTTGGGAAGACATGCTATGAATTATTGAAGAATCGTAAGCCGAATCTCGATTATCTAGAGCCTTTTGGGTGTCCCTGTACCGTATTAGCTTCTACGGGAAAATTTGATGACAAGGCCTTTGAGGGGCTGTTTGTCGGATACTCAAATCAAAAGAAGCGAGTATTTAATAAGCAGAATGGTACGGTGGGTGAATATTTGCATGTGGATTTCCAATCCTATACTTTACCACCGAGAGGTGTTGGACCGGACTGGTTGTTCGATTATAAAGCTCTTTTTAAAAATCTTGAATCGAAGCCAGAGATGTCTGATGAGCAACTTACTCGAGTTGTTATTAAATTACTAGATGATACTCCGGTTCTAAACATACAAACTCTGCCAACTCCGATAGTGCCTATTGCTGATGAGTACATGATCGAGACTTCAAATGATTCGACAATTGCTGCTGATGATATGTCTTCAGATGATGATAGTGAATTTCATGAAGCCGTGACACATCAGGTGGAAATTCCTACTCAACAACTAGATTCACATGTTGATGCTACTTCAAACGAAGTTGAGGCTGATTCAACTGATAATGTGGTCGATCCACAAGTTGATACGATTTCAAATGATGTTGATGTCAATACAACTGAAACTGTGGTGGTTGAGGAAGATCCTGCTCCTGATATGGGTGAGACGGTGGTTGTTCCTATTCATCAAATGCTCCGGATAAACACCATACATCCGCAAGATAATATTATTGGTGATTTAAGTGAAGGAGTTCGTACGAGACATCAAATTGAAGAAGTATTTCATTCATGCTTTATATCCCAGATCGAGCCGACAAATGTTGACGAAGCTTTATTAGACGGTTCGTGGGTTGAAGCAATGCAAGAAGAGTTACTGCAATTTCAAAAGTTGGGTGTGTGGCACTTGGAAGATTTACCAGCAGGAAGCAAAGCGCCGTGTGGTACACGGTGGGTTTACAAATGTAAATGGGATGATTGTGGAATCGTTGTCCGAAACAAAGCCCGTTTGGTTGTTCAAGGTTTTTCTCAAGAAGAAAGGATAGACTTTAACGAAGTGTATGCTCATGTTGCCAGAATTGAAGCAATCAGAATTTTCTTGGCATTTGCTTCACATCGTGGGTTCAAAGTCTTTCAGATGGATGTAAAGAGTGCATTCCTTTACGGCAAGGTTAAGGAAGAAGTGTATGTCAAACAACCTCCGGGATTCTTTGATCCTGATTATCCGGAGAAGGTTTATAATTTGGACAAAGCTTTATATGGTCTCCATCAGGCTCCTCGAGCTTGGTATGAGACGTTGTCTACTTATTTACTCGACAACAGGTTCAAGCGTGGGTTAGTTGATCCTACTCTTTTCTGCCGTAAAACGGGGGAGGATTTGCTTCTGGTACAGATTTATGTCGTCGATATTATTTTTGGCTGTTCAGACGAGAAGTTATCGAAGGATTTCGAGACTTTAATGCAAACAAGGTTCGAGATGAGTTCAATGGGAGAAATGTCTTTCTTCTTAGGCTTGCAAGTTTAACAATCTGATAAGGGTATCTTCATACATCAGACGAAGTATGTGAGAGATGTCTTGAATCGCTTCAAGGTGGAAGATGTTCGAATTCTTGGAACTCCCATTCAGCTGTCACATGGCCTATGTCCTGACGAAGACGGTGAAAAAGTTGAAGTCACTCGTTATAGGGCTATAATAGGTTCACTGATGTATCTTACAGCTAGTCGACCTGATATAATCTTTGCTGTTTGTTTGTGTGCCAGGTACCAGGCAGCTCCTCGTGTTTCTCATATGAATGCGGTCTTGAGAATTCTAGCTTATCTGAAGGGTAATTCAGATCTCGGGATCTGGTATCCTCATGATGATAAGTTCGAATTATCGGCATATACAGATTCGGACTACGGTGGTTGAAAGATTAATTTCAAGTCAACCACGGCCGGATGTCAGTTTCTCGGCGATAGGTTGGTATCTTGGCAGTGTAAGAAGCAGACTTTTGTTGCCACATCCACTGCTGAAGCTGAATACATAGCGGCTGCTAGTTGCTGCTCTCAGGTTTTATGGATTCAACAGCAGATGCGGGATTACGGTTTGAAGTTTCTTACTACTCCAATTTACATAGATACTTCGGCTGCTATTTGCATAACAAAAAACCCCGTTCACCACTCTAAAACGAAACACATTGATATTCGTTATCATTTCATCCGTGATTGTTTTGAGAAACACCTGATTGATCTGCAAAAGATCCATACTGATTTTCAAAAACCGGATATTTTTACGAAAGCTTTTGACAAAACCCGCTTTCGTTATCTTTTGCAGATCAACGGCATACAAAAGTTACCGGTCGAGTAACTTTCGGTTGATCATTTTTGCTTATTGTTTTTTTCTTTTGTTTATTTCTTCTTTCTTGTTATAAAAAAAATCCAAAAATAGCGTTTTGTATTTTAGGGGGAGAAATATCAGAAAAAAAATAGAAAAATGCAAAAAGCATAAAAAATGGAAAAATTAAAAAAATTTGAGAAATTGATCCGACCAAGCGAGAAATGATATTACATCGGCGTGTGTTATCAACCATGGATAAAGTAAAAATGAAAAGTTGTAGGTTCTTGTTTGGTTAGTTAAATGCGTAAAGGGTAAATCTGATATATGCTAGTATGATATAAACATAAAAATTTTGCTTGATTAATTGTGAGACACATCATGATGATTACTGTGTGATCTTGGCATTAAATAAAATGAAAAAGCAAAAACAGAATAAGAGATGTTCTGGTGTACGCATGTTTTCATTTTGCAAAGATTTAAACTTGTTTGATTTTTCTTATTTTGTCAAACGATCGGCCTTTCTCTGCGTATCGAAAGATCGACCTGATTGGTGTTCGTTTGACATTCTGCTTTATTTTCTTTGGTGTTTCGTATAACTCATCGGACTTTCTCTGCGTGTGCGGGAGCACCGACCTGATTGTTGTTGGGTTATACAATTTCTCCTTTATTTTCTCTTTTTTATCTTCCTAAACAATCGGACTTTCTCTGCGTGCCTACCAGCCGACCTGATTATTGTTTGTTTAGGGTTCTGCTTTATTTTTGCATGAAACACCATGGACGATAAATCTTTGTTGAAATTCAAATTCTATGAAAAATACAAAAATATGAAATAAGCGGAATGCCAGTATTCCTGATTATGTGGGTACCATGTTATCTATGCTCGATAAATACACTTAATTTCATATCAGAAAGTTGTAGACAATGACCTACTTTAGCTGAAATAAATCAAATGGTTGTATTCTCAGTCAGCTTGTCTTGCATGCTTAGTATTTTGAAATTGCAGTGTGTATGATGCGTTATGTCTGATATGATCTCATGTTGTCATCTTTCTCACCAAAAACAAAAATGGAGTTTAATTCTATATTGCATTTATGTTTCAGTTTATGAAAAATCAAAAAGATTTTCAGTGTGTTTTGATATAAACTTTGTAAAATTCAAAAAGATTTTCTTTCTTCTTTCTTTTTGATTTGATCGACACGGGATACAACAAATTTTCAAATCTAAATGTCTTGGTTTCTCCGAAGGAGGAGTTTTGCTTCCAAGATTAAAGTTATGTTTGGAAAAGAAAAACCGCACTTTTCTCTTCTGAAGGTTGCAGGTTAAAATCATCAAAGTTTTCAAATACTGATCTCAGAATGAATTGCAAGCATGGTTATGAAGTTGTGAAAGAGTTGATTACTTTTAGAAATGGTTCAGTTGACACAGTCCTGTTCCTGTCATGCCTACCCTACATCAACTAACAACAGATTCAAAGAGTTTGAAGATCTGATTCAGCACACGTCAAGTGGGAGTTAAATATATCTTAAACTTTTCAGTTTATTTCAGCTTGGGTAGATTAATTTTTATTGCTTGAGTTCTTTGGCAGGAGAGTATGGATCTCAATATGAGATTCATAATATCATAACCCATATTGCTATACCTCACCTCCAACAATAGAATATTGACAATAACTACCCTAATCAAGATTTAACAATTCTAACCAAACCAACTAACGACAATAACTGAAATACATCACACGTCACACATATTTTGCACTAACAAAGGTCTAGGTGACACTAAATGTCTAGCCTACAATCATTTCTAAAGCAAAAAAAAAACAAAAAAAAAAAATTAGGTCTTTAACAACAAAAATGATGGTAAGTCTAGAGTTAACAGGATTACGACTCCTATCTTTCCGGAAGGCGATTACGGCGATCAGGGTTTCTGATCGGAAACCTAGTTTTTCCGGCGTTGTTGTGACCGTCCAGTACTCCACGTCGTTTCTCAATCGTTTGATTACGGGTCTTTTTTCTCTGATTGTTCAAGGCTACAACGGTATTTACCGTTCCCTTCCTTGACTATCGGATCGAACTGCATTCCTTTAATCAATCTGAACGAAAATCCACGTTAACTGGGAGGGGGTCTGTTCTTCGTTACGTTTGAGGTCTCAATCGTCTGATTACAGGTCTTTTTTCTCTGATTGTTCAAGGCTACAATGGTGTTTATCGTTCCCTTCCTTGACTATCGGATCGAATTGCATTCCTTTAATCAATCTGAACGAGTCTCCGCGTTAACGAAAGGTTTGGTCGTCGTCGGTGATTATGACGGATCCGGATTGGATCACAGTGGAGAGACGGAAGAAGAGTGGCAATCGAGATGAACAAAATAATGGTGGTATATGGAATTGGCCGGAGTCGGTGATATCGTTTTACGTTAGTAATTTGCCGGATGGGTGTTCTCGTCACCGATTATGGAATGAATGTAGTCATTTTGGGAAGGTGGTCGATGTGTTTATCTCACGGAAGAAAGGTAAAGGTGGGGTGACATTTGGGTTCGTAAAGTTTGATGCAGTTAAAGACAAAGGGACTTTGGAGAAGGTGTTGGGAAAAATTAAGTTGGGAAATCAAGTTATTTCGGCGAACTTGGTTAGGTTTGATAGGGGAAAAAGGCCTATTAATTTTAATACTACAAATAATGGTACACAACAAGGAGGTAAGGGGCCTGTGTGGTCTAGAATAACATGGGGTTCAAATAAAGAGGTGATTAAAAATCAGCAAGGGGTGTTTGGGAATGAACCACAGTTGTTCGTGGATGTGGTGAGTGGGAAGAAGCAAGTGAATAAGGTAATTATAGAGGACGTGAAGGATTCCTTGACGAAGGAGTGGTTGAAGATTTCATTGATTGGTAGGATCCCGGATTATAACACGTTTAATAAGTTGCATGTTCGACTAGAGGAAGAAGGTTATGCAAGAATCCAAATACGTCATGTAGGAGGATTGATGGTTCTCCTTACCTTTCATGGAGGGGAGGAAGCGGAAGCATTTAGAGATTGTATGTGGAAGAGGAAAGATATATTTGAATCTCTGGAATTCTGGGATTGTATGTCGATGAATAGGGAAAGAATTGTGTGGCTAAAGATTACCAGGGTGCCACCTAATTTGTGGGATTCGGAGGTGGTTGATAAAATAGGGTCCGTATATGGGAAGGTGATTTGTTCGTCGGAAGCGGATGCCTATGATGTTAATCTAGCTTGGGAAAAGGTGGGTATCGTCACGAACTCATTTGACCCAATCGATGGTACTATTCTCTTAGAGTGGAGGAAAACAATTCTGCGTTGTCGGGTTACGGAATTTGTGGATCAGGTGGTATCCGGATTTTGTGTGGGGTCAAGCCGGTTTGGCTAAAGAAACTAGAAAGTTACAATCGTCGGTGTCTCGGGTGAACGAGGATCATGTGGAGGAGGAGAGGTTAGATATAAATATAAAGGCGAAGTGCATGGGAAATGAGGAGGTGAGGTGCGAGTCTTCGGCGGGATCACGATGTGAAGATGAGGAACAACCCAACGTGGAAGAGTATGATGGGGGCCATGATGTGGAGGATTCAAGTGAGTTGCATTTAGATAATGATAACAATAGTGATAAGGGGTCGGCTAATAAGGAGACAAATAAGAAGGAAACACTTAAAAGTGTTTTGAAGAATATTGGCCTCACTTCAAGTTCGTTGAATGGGAATTCGGGAGAAAATGTGTATCTTGGTCCAAACTTGAGATCGAGGAAAGGGTCTGAGTCGATTAACAGGTCTGGTCCGATTCTTAGATCCCATACGAAAAGTGGGAATATTCGTTTGAATGATCCGTTACGAGAGGTGTCTATGGCAACTTCGGCAAGACGTAAACCGGGAAAATCTGGGGGAACACAAGGGCAGTCTAATAATCTGTCAATGCCTACGGGGAGACAAGAGGAGGTGCATGAGGAGATCCAAAAAACGATGGAGGTAGCTAAAGGTGTTGGTGTAAATATTTTTGGAGAAGACGACCGGGTAGAAAAGATAATTGTGGGTGATAACTACGTTGGTTAATAATGGATTGTCTTTCTTTGAATATTCGCGGGGTTAAGGACTCTAAAAAAGTCCTTTGGGTTAACGATCTTAGGAGAGAAAATCGGTTTGGATTTTTATGTATTCAAGAGACAATGACGTGCAATAGTCAATCGATTAATGTTTCCGGCTTATGGGGTAGAGGCAACTTTGAATGGGACTACGTTAATGCTAAAAGGAAGTCGGGCGGTTTACTTTCGGTATGGGATTGCACGAGATTTAAGCATCTTAAGTCCATCAAAGATGATAATTTCTTAATTGTTGTTGGGACCATTGATGGTGGGGGGACGCTAGTTAATATGGTTAATGTGTATTCTCCGCAAGGGTTCTCGGATAAAAAAGATTTATGGGATAGATTATTGGTATGGAAGAACTGTTTGCAAGGGTGGTGGGTTTTGGTGGGGGATTTTAATGAGGTTCGGTATCCGGAAGAACGTAAATTCTCTACGTTTAACCGGAGGCAAGCCGAGGAGTTTAACAGGTTTATAGATGAGGCTAATCTTTTTGAGTATAAGATGGGGGGTGATAAATATACATACATGGAAGGCACCGGCAAAAGCTTTAGTAAACTCGATAGGTTTTTGGTGTGTGACCAGGTTCATGATAGGTGGCCGGAGGCTTCGGTGATGGCTCTCCCATGTAGAAACAACGATCACAAACCAATCCTGCTTAAGCTTTCTAAAGACGACTTTGGCCCGTGTCCGTTTAGGCTTTATTCATCCTGGCTTAAACATCCGGAGTTGGAGCCGGTTGTAAGAAATAGTATCATCGAGTTCTCTTGTTCGGATGAGGTGAAGGCGGATAGGAGGCTTTGGCTCAAGTTGAAAAAAAATAAAGGAGGACATTAAATCATGGCGTCGGAGGGTGAATCAAAGG
This sequence comes from Deinandra increscens subsp. villosa, assembly GCA_039602395.1. Taxonomy (NCBI): domain Eukaryota; kingdom Viridiplantae; phylum Streptophyta; class Magnoliopsida; order Asterales; family Asteraceae; genus Deinandra; species Deinandra increscens. Next base: position 17,116,661 of record JBCNJP010000025.1, on the reverse strand, counting down.
AACAGTGAGTTGAAGGAAATTGCAATTAAAGAGTGTGCTAAATATGAGCAATTGGCATCTGTATTTCCGCTTGCAGAGAACGAAAACAAACAGTGGGGCAAATTCAAGGTTTTTTTAAATAAGTTAGAGGAGGACCGGGTTGAAGATTTAAAACAAAAAGCTCGGGTTAAATGGGCGATCAATGGGGATGCAAATACGAGTTATTTTCACGGGACGATAAATAAAAATATATCAGCTTGTAGAATTAATGGTTTTCAGATGGGTGGTAACTGGATATCGGATCCGGAGATGATAAAAAAAGAAGTGTTCAAGTTCTTTCGTGACAAATTTAAGGACAACAAACAGTGGAGACCGAAGATTGTTTGTGATGGTATGCAAAAACTCGATGCGGTGGATAAGGAAAGGTTAATCGCTCCGTTTTCGAATAAAGAAATAATGGAGGCGGTTTGGGAGTGCGGGAGTGATAAAGCCCCGGGGCCGGACGGGTTTACGTTTGCTTTTTTGAAGAAATTCTGGTCGTTCTTTGAGGAGGATTTTAGGTTGGTTTTCGATGAATTTTTTAACGATGGGAAGGTTGGCCAAGGTTGTGGGGCGGCTTTCATTCACCTTATCGCCAAAGTAAAAGACCCGAAGTCTCTTTCCGAGTACCGTCCTATAAGTCTAGTGGGTCTTATTCCGAAGGTGATCTCAAAGGTTCTAGCTAATCGTCTCAAAGGGCCTCTTGCTGGTATCATCTCGGAACCGCAAATGGCCTTTATTGCCGGTCGAAATATTCTGGACGGGGTGCTAATAGCAAACGAATTGGTGTCGTGGGTCAAGAAAAGAAACATCCCTGCGAGTATTTTAATAATTGATTTCGAAAAGGCGTATGATACGGTAGATTGGTCTTTTCTCGATTCCATTATGGAGCAAATGGAGTTTCCGGAAAAGTGGAGGTCATGGATTAGTGGGTGCTTAAAGGCGACCCGCACTTCGGTTTTGGTTAATGGTTCGCCTACGTGGGAGTTTCAATGCGAACGAGGAGTTAGGCAAGGAGATCCAATCTCTCCGTTTTTGTTCTTAATTGTTATGGAGTGCTTTCATTGGATGATGGAGAAGGCACGTGAGGCGGATTTTTTCAAAGGGCTACAAACGCCAAACGGTGGGCCTTGTATTAGTCATCTTCTCTTTGCCGACGATGCACTTGTGATAGACAAATGGGAGGATAGGTATCTAGAGAACTTGCTTCGGGTGCTTCGAATCTTTGGTTTGGTGTCGGGGTTGAATATCAATATCAAAAAATGCGCCTTGTTTGGAGTGAATGTGAATGCGTCATCGGTTGATTATCGAGCGGGGTTTTTTAGATGTGCAAAAGGTAATCTCCCGTTCAAATACCTCGGGCTTATGGTGGGAGCGAATATGAATAGGGTTGCTAGTTGGGAGGAAGCTACTAAAGTTGTGGAAGCTAGATTGTCGAGGTGGAAGGCTTTGCATTTATCTATCGGGGGTCGGTTAGTTCTCGCAAAATTGGTGCTCGAGAGTATGCCTCTTTACTACATGTCGATATATAGGGCTCCGGTGAAAGTGTTACAAAAGCTTGAAGGTATTCGGTATCGCTTTTTATGGGGGGGTACGGAAGATAATAAGGGGTGTATTCATTGGGTTTGTCGGGATGAGGTGGCAAAACCTATAGAAGATGGGGGTCTAGGTTTAGTCCCTTTTGGCGTCGCTAATAGATGTTTGGTCGCTAAATGGGTGTGGAGGTTTTTCTTTGAGCCTAACATGTTATGGAGGAGAGTTGTGACAAGTATTCATACAAAAACAAGGGGTAGCGATATTATCCCAGTGAGAAAAGAAATGGGAGGAATCTGGGCTAATGTGCTTAAAGTTTATGATGGGCTTAAAAAGGATGGGTTGGATTTGTTGAGATATATAGACATGGGCTGCGATCCGGTTAAATGGGCGGGCGACCAGTCCGGGTTGTTCTCGGTTGTAGGGCTTCGGGGAATGCTTAACTGGTACCCAAGGTCGGATGCTCTTGTGATGCCTTGGAACAAGTTGGTTCCGAATAAGGTAAATATTCTTTTTTGGCATGTCTTGAGAGATAGGATTGCTACTAAGGAGGCTCTTGCGAGAAGGAAGGTGAAGATTGATGACCCGGTTTGCCCGTTATGTAAAGACGAAGAGGAAACGGTGGTCCATCTAATGCATGGGTGTAAGGTGGCTAGTTCGCTTTGGGTTTTGGTGGCGGAGTGGTGTAAAGTGCCGCCTATTTACGCGTTTGATCTTGAAGATTTATTGAAGATTGTGGAGGATTCGAGATTTGATAGGAAGGCCAAAATGGTGTTCTATTCCGTCATATTAACTACCTGCTGGATGATATGGATGGCACGGAACAAGGCGATTTTTGAAGACGAGTGTTCATGTGTTTCGGTGCTTTTTAAAAATATTAAAGTGTCCAGTTTTTTGTGGGTTAAGAATAGAGGGAAGTGGGTTGGTCTTTCATGGGAAGCTTGGGATAATTTTAGTATGTAAGTCTCCTTCCGTTTATTTGTGTGTGCCTTCGGCCTGTTCTTGGCAACTTGCTAAGTAGGGTCGGAGGTTTGTTGGAATGAAATTGCTGTTCAAAAAAAAAAGTCTAGAGTTAACAAGAATCAATAAAAACCGATGAACTGATAACGATTCGTGTTGCAGATTTCATCCAACGATGATTTCTCCCTTGTTCCTAGCCTTCTCTAGTCTCAAAATCGCACCTTTAGCTCTTTGGAATCTGCTACAAGTCGAAGAATGACGAATTAAATCCCTAAAATTGATTTTAAATGGAACCGGCTTATTTTGCGGGAAAAACCCCTTGGAGGGTCAGGTGAAGTAGGTGATACGCTTACAGTGTATAAACGGCAAAATAGTCGGGGTTTGACCCCGAGCACCGCCTTTGACTTTCTCCGGGCGCGCGTATCGCTTGCTACTTCCTTTAGTCTAGGTGATACGCCTAGTTTGTTTTTTCCAACACTTATTCATATTTTTCTTGTTCAATTTCTTCAACTAACATGTGGCCACGGGAATTCATTAAACACCTACATAAACATAACAGAAACATAATAAAGACTCAAATGACTGCAAATGACTAAAAACACATAAAATGACGCAAATTATAATAAAAACTACTTAATTGATATACAAAATACACGAAAATATAGGATGTGTTTGTAACACATCACCTATGATAAATGACATTCTGATCTTTAGCCTTAAATGCATCAATTAGTATTATTTGTACATTTATCATTCAACCTAAATGGATTACACTCTCAAAAATTACAACTTTACCCTAATCCCATCTTAAGATATCAAGGCCTAGGTTAAACAGTATAGTTTTTCCTACCATAGTATTTAAATATATATATATATAGGTCTAAAATATAACGGAATACATGATGAATGGATGAAAATGGAGCAATTTTTCAGATATTTAGAATTTCCGCCCATTGATGCATCCACCAAGTCGCGATCCCAATGGGTAGCATGTAGGCTTCAACTCATATATACCTAACCTAGAGGCGTATCCTTCAAGTCACGATCCCGAAGGGAAACACATAGGCTTTGGCTTAATTAACAACTAAAAAGCTCAATAATGAATGAAAATGGACTATGGAAAAATGCAAGCGCCACCAGTATTGGATTTACTTTCGTAAAAAGATAGGGATGTGCTTATATTTAAGACATATACATATGAAAATAATAAGGTACCTATCTTCTATTTTTTACTGTTTCAGTTACATCGATCAAATTTGTCACGCCCCAACTGACGGCGGAATATGTCGGGGCACGATGATTGTCCAGAGGCACACATCACTAATTAAATGTTGCGATATTCTTAATCAATCCATTTCATAGCAATAGAATGATAGATGATAATTCGATACAATCAAATGATAATTCACAGATTAACTTGATTAATTTAGGTCTCACTAAGTCCACATGCATCCTTACGTGTCATCAATGCGATCAACAACATCAACAGCAAAGCTTACAACATGTACAAAATAAAGGTCAACTACGAATAGTTGATGAGTAAATATAGTTAAGTGTACATAGTAAGTGTAAATCATGAAATCTATGAGATAAGTGTAAACATATATGATAAACGTGAAATGAATCAAAGAACATAATAGAGGACGCACTCAAGCCCTTGGCATTTAGGCTTTCAATCACAAGGCGCCACCTGTGAGGCAGGCCAAGTGGGTTGCCATACCAATAGATCTGTTATTGTAACCCCGGCTCAATGAGTTAATGAGATACGTCAAATCGTTCCATCGTTCCATTGTTCAATCATTCCATCGTTCTATCATTCAATTGTTCAGAGCAACAATCCACACAAGTTTAACCACACAAGTATACACATAACAATCTCATTGATCGCATTTAGTTTTAGAATAAAGTATAAAGAGTTTACGTTCTGATAGCGTACATGTTGCACCCCAAAACAGTAAAAGACAAGGGTCTATGAATACTCACCTGATATGGAGACATAATTTGAAAGAATGACACCATGAAACGATTAGACTCGAAGACGAGCTTGATGGTTAGATGAGTTAGAGAAAAAGAATGAATAATTAGATAATGAATTGATTTCACGACACAACCGACTCGACAACTCGTTGGTGATTTAATGAGATGATACGTATGTTATGATAAATGGTTCAATTTAGAAGATAAGGATAAAATTATGGAATTCTAAACAAACCAGTACTATCATGAAAGTCAAACAAGGTCAAAGTAACCATTATGTACACGTGTATAAGGTTTTAACGATGTAAACCCTAGGTCTAACATGCGTGTCCTATATCTATTCACAATATATCATTACCTCGGTAAATTTAAACAAGGAGGGACATACATGGCATGCATTTGGTCATAGCACATCATACATGGTATGGATCTAGTCTTAACACATCGTACGTAGCATGAAAATCTAAACTTGATGTTCAATACCATAATTATATTCCTAAATATCACTCATGACATAGATCGAGTCATTTTAAACCATGAAAGTCAAATCATGATGTTTAATACACATGGATCTAACCCAAGGTAGCATAGATGATGGAGGTCTTAACAATTGATAGCACCAAGATTCATATCTGGATGGTTAATTTCACAATTATAACCCTAGATGGCATATATGATAGAGATCTAACCATTTCTAAGCATGAAAATACTATCTTGATAGTTAAAACCCTAGATGTGTAACGTATCAACAACCAATATCATAGATCTAGCCTAGTTTCATCATAAAGTTTCCATCTTGATCATAAAACTCAAAGATCCAATGATTACCACATTGCATCATGAATATCTAAACCCTAAACATAATAAAGTCTCATTCTTTACAAGATTACACATGGATCTAGCATGAATCATCAAGAATGTCATAGATCTGACACAAATTTATCAAAAAGATATATTCAGCAAGTTGTGTTGCAACTCTTATACAAATTGGACTTTTTCAAATGAAATCTTCTCGTTACCCATTTTTCCTTCACCAGTAATTCTACCACCTTTATTGCCTGCGAAGGTAACATTTCCTCCTTGAATTGGTTTGACGTCTGAAAGCAAGGAAATATTACCCGTCATGTGCCTGGATGCTCCACTATCAACGACCCAAAAGTTGTTGACAGCTGGCTTTCGAGCACCCTGCACATTTCAGCAAATAATTAGTGAGCATCTGGACCCAAGCTTTCAACTTTGGGTCGACCGGTGTCTTCAGAAAAGTCCTCAGTGGCTTCTGAGGTCAATTTAGGCAGCCACTTTTGCCTTAACACAGGAGTAGATGAATCCGTGGTAACATCAATTGAAGATGAACTTCCGAATGACTTTTAATTTTTGAAAAAATTCTCTTTTGAAAAATTGTTTTGTGACCACCTTTTCATCTATTTGTTTTGGCTCAGAAACTTTTTCAGATTTTTTAGTACTCACAGCGGAAGCTCGTTTCTTAGCCAAAACGACATCTATTTCTTAGATGACCCTTTTGGTAACAATGATAACACCTCCTACGATCAACAAAAACCGTAGGAAAACTACCCCCTGAATCAATTGAGGTGTTATCATCAGTCATTTGCTTAACCACTCTCCTAGTTGTCTTAGCACTAAATCTTTGAGATTTGTGCTTTGGAAGAGATTTAAACAATGGACCAACATATCCAAATTGATTGTAAAAACCATAATCATCAACTCCACAATGATCAGAATACCCGTTGGTTTTGACACGGTTTTTATTTATTTCCTCAAATTGTCCAAAATTTTGTTCATAATGACCAAATTTATCATAGAAATCATAACCCTCACAGAAACCGTAAGATTCATAGTCAAAACTGTGTGTTTTAGCCGAAAATTTACCATCAAAATTGTAAAAGTTCTTAGGTGAATATTTTAAACTTTTTGACTTTGATGACACTGTCTGATCTTTTGGAGTGTGAGAAATCTGATCATCTGGACTAGTTCTAAGTTTCAACAATGAACATTTTTTCACAGATTCATGATCAGACACACATTTTTCTTCTGAATCAGCATAGAACACTTTGGCAACTCTTTTCGAGTCAACACAACATAATGGAAATGTCTCATCTTAGAATATGGTATCACTACCTTTGAGACAATACAATCTTACTTTCTGAGATTACTCACCAATCTCAGTGTTACCTTTCAGTTTGTCATCTGACTTCTTAGATTTGACATTTTTCTTGTCATGTTGTTGAACTTTCTGAGGTTTCTTTTGATTGACCTTAGAAACTTCATAAGGATGTCCAAACCCGATGCCATTAAATTTTGCCGATCTCTACGGAGGCACCGGTATTGAGTTAACATCAGGTGTGGTTGAGTTGCTCACAATTACAGAATCTCGTTCAAAAAACAAATCACGACCTTTTGCAAAGTTTACGTTTTCAAAATCTTTCATTGTTTTTTCTGTTTCAATGATTTTCTGAGCAGCCTCTAAAGGTGTAAGATTTACACTTTTAGATTTTTCAACCACTGATTCATGAGATTCACACTGTTTGGGAACCTCGTTGACAGTTTTGGTCACATTTTTGACAGGCTTTCTCTAATGAGTGCCTTTGGACTTATCAGATGATCCCTCAGTAAGCATAGAATAATCAAACACAACAGCTGGTTTGATCTCTGATTCATTTGGTCCTAGACCATGAATAATAGGTGGAGGAACTGAAGTACAACCTTAATCTTTGAGCACCTCTTTCAAATTTTCATCTTTGCAAAGAAAACTTGCAAAGGAAGATGAATTTTTTGAAATTTTCAGGTTGTCTTTGAAGATCCAAGATTTCAATATTTAAATCAGAAATTTTAGCATTTGCTTCTGCAAGCTTTTTCTCACAAAAAATATAATCTTCAGTTTTGTTATTTAATCCTATTTTTGTGCTCAGAATCAAGGCATGCTCACTTTTTAGTTCAGCCTTAACGGCCACCCACCTTTGTTTGTAAATTTTGACATTTTCTTCTACTAACATGTATTTATCATAATACATGCCTTTCTCATCAAAAAGTTCCTTCATTTGGTTAGCAGATGTCATGTAAAAATCACAGATTTTAGAATCTACCTGGGCCATAAAAGCTTGTTGACCTTCAGCAAAGAAATCTTCACCAGGAAGATCAGGATCATCCTCAACTGTCACATTTCTTTCCTCAGTGCACAAAAATGCAGATTCATCAGGAAAATCATCTGCCCAATCATAACCTTCACCAGTTTGTGAGACCAAAGCTTTAGTATCTGAGTTTAACCCACTAGCATTTGCATTTGAACTGGATGGGCTAAAATTACTTCCCGATGCTTTGTTACTTTGAGCAGCATACTTTTGGTATAACTTTGACGTTTCCTGTATCTTGGCCTTGTTGCATTCTTTAGAAAAGTGACCATAAATTTGACAATTATAGAACCGAACCTTAGATTTATCAAATCCAAGTTTGCCTTCAGGATTGAGATCTTTACGGGCTATTCTTTGCATAAAATTTTTGCCTCTTTTGACAAGTATAGCCATCGACCAATTGATATCCATCAATTCTAAGTCATCAGGGTCGATTTGTTCATAATCTTCATCTGTTAACTCAGGACTGGTCAATTTTCCTGCTACCACCCCATCATATGAAGAAACCATTGCTGAAAATAGTGCCATAAAATCATTTGTGGTTTTAGCTGAAAATGCACTCTGATTTGATGTTGGAGTAGAAGATGATTGACTTGAGTAAACTGGGTATGTCACCACAGCTTTGTGAGTGTAACTTTCACTTGAAGAACCCCGAGACATAATTGCACGTCCACTTGAAGTATTTTCCACATAAAATGCAGTAGTCGGTGGATTTGAGTTAGCTTTTGCTTTTGCATGCATAGTTGAAGCATTCTCACCAAAATACACATCGGGATTTTGAACTTGAGCTGGTAGAGTTTAAACTCGCTTCATATCTAATTCCCGAGCTAGCAAGTTTCTTGTAATATCATCATAGGTAATATCATCAAATCCCTTATCATGTGTCAACAACAAAATATATCCTTCCCATGATGTAGGTAGAGAATCTAACAGCTTTTCCTTCAATTCACCTGCTTCTTTACTCACCCCAACTATGTCAAGTTCACTTACCAAATGTGATAGTCTTGAAACAAGATCATTTATGGTTTCATTTGGAACATGACAGAAATTATCAAATTCCTTCAACAACACCTTTTTCTTACTTTTGTTGTATTGAGCATTGTCTTCACATCTGTGACACAATGCATCCCATAAAGCTTTTGATGTTGTATGAATTTTAAACTGATGCAGGATATCTTTTGGTAAAGCCATTGATAAGTTTGAATAGGCTTTCTTTTCCAGCTTAAAAGATTCTTTCTCAGCATCATTCATCTTGTTATACGGCTTGATTTGACCAGCAAATTCACCAGTTGTGAACTTTGGAACTTGATAACCATCCAGCATTGGAGTCCATACTGTTACATCCGTCACACCGATGTATGATTCATAACGAGTTTTCCAATTATGGAAATCTTCAAATTTCATCAATTTAGGAACTTTGTTTGTAGTTCCTATCTCGTTATCATAATTCAGTAAAGCTTGAACGGTCGTAGACATTATGCAAAAGCCTGAAACGGATCTATAATTGTAGAATCAAAAACTGATCTTGCATACCAGATTAGCGATCTGCGTACCAAATTTCAATTCAACGTACCACAATCTTCACGAACCAAACACGAACCAGAATTACAACGAACGTACCACCAGCGAACCACCTTTAAACGTATCAAAAATTTTGAACGAACCAAATGGTACGTCGCAACTACCACGAACCAGTCTATAACTGCCACGAACCAGTCTATGAAAATTGTCCTGCGAACCAGTTTCCACGTACCAACTCTCTGTTGAAGATTGCTGTGCATACCAGTCGCGTACCACACTGTTCTTGATCCGTACCAGCCGCGTACCAACCAGAATTTGATTGATTATTGAAAATTTTGACTTTCTGTACGTGAAATCGATGCAGAACTCAAAGGAAACACTCACGGATCATTGTGAACGTAAAATATGTATTGTATGCACGTAGAACTGAGGAGAATTGACGAAATTCTTATCAAAAAGTTGTTTCTCTCTCTAGAAACCCAAACCGATCAGAAATCACGAGCAAACCTGTTCTGATACCACTTGTAAATCACGTGTATGATCTTGCTAAGACATGATTGTAATCGGATTCGGTACACAACGAGTAAATAAATGATTCTTTGATTAGATCACAAGCTCGTTTACAAGAGAGAGATTACAGAGAGAACACACTAGAAAAACACACAGTTAAGCAATAACTCTCATAACTGAACTCTCTCTAAACGAACTAAACTATTTATACCAAACTGTCCAGCGTACCAACTAACCAACGTACCAGATGGTTCGTGCGTACCATCTGGTCCGCCACTGGTACGCTGAGACCAGTTTATACAAAACTATTAATTACATAGACAAAACACCTAGACCTAGCACTAGACATCAAAACATGCTCTAACAAAAACAAAAACAAAAAACCAAAATTGTAAGTTTATAACTTCCAATCATATAGTTTCATCCAAAAAACCAAAACGGTAATTTCATAACCAACTACAGTTAGGCTTGTGTCAGTTGTGAAGACTAGTTGCAACAATGGGCACTTTTCTTTGTCTACCAGGTCCAATCTTTATTGGACGAGGATCCAATGGGAAATCAACCACTGGCCAATACTTTTCACTTGGAAGTGGAGGGATGGAGTGTTCATATGCTTTCAAATACATTTCCTTAGAGTAGTAATTGTGCACATAGTCCTTAATAGGTTTGTTTAAGAACCCATACACTAGACATGCAACGTAGCATGGGATTCCAGTTAAATCCCATTTTCTACAAGTGCAGCTTTTCTTTTCAAGGTCAACAGAAACATCATCCAACTCATTGACTCGAAACAAGTTTGCATTTGAAGAGAAAATGTTACATTTATAAGCTCTTGCCTTCTCCTTGTCATGCTTATTTTGGATCCTTGGACAAACAATACCATCCTTACTACCCATTGTTAGTGCATGACCGGTTCTTTGTGTGAAGTATCTGAATAAGACGAAGATGCAGATTTGATATCACACGAACTGGAGTCTGATGTGACACGAACTATCATCCGAACTCACAGTTCGGAGAGTTCGGATGAGTTCGGATGCACAAGAACTCACAGTTCGTGTCAATTCGTGTAGCTAGGTTTAAACACCCGTTTTGCTTTGTAATTCAGTAACAGTTGAGCATTTGTCTGAGTGTTAAGTGTGTGTTTTGTGAGGTGTTTCTCTAAGTGATTTCCAGATTGTAACTTGTTCATTTGTGATCAATAAAAAATCTTTAATTACTTGTTTTGTATCCGAAATAGCTAGATCAAGTAGACGATCCAACGCTCATGCATTTACAAGTGATATCAGACCTTTCTAGTTCACTCTACTGATATGTGGTTGCTATTTTGGGGGTTTTTTAAACAAAAAGTGTCGTTTTTGAAAAATTTGAAGTGTTTTTATGAGATTTTGAGCATTTCAGTCGTCTTTTTTGTTTAAATTTCACTCCTAAATTGTTCCTTATCGTTTTTCCTGATTTACTGCTGCAAATCACATCCAAATCTGTCCAAAATCATGAATTTTGATCAAATCATGTCTGGTCCGTCTCAGTTCGGGTGAGATCTTCAGTTTAGAAAATAACCGTCACCCGAAGTGATAGTTCGTTTCAGTTCAATTGAGTTTGGGTCAGTTCGGAGAAACGAAGTCTGAATTCGGACAAGTTAGGTCAGTTCCAGTTTGCTTTACTTCTGGTTCAGTTTAGTTCAGATAAACTTTCAGTTCAGTTAGTTTTGGTTCCGTTCGGATACCCGAAGTATCAGTTCGGATAAGTTCGTTTATTTTTAGTTCAGATCCAGTTCGGATCAGTTCGCTTCAGTTTGTGTGAGTTCGCATCAGTTTGAAATTCAAATTCTAGATCGAAGTTTTTGGATTGTTTCACTAAAATTGACGTAACTTGAGATCCGTTAAGAGTTATGGAACCTAATTCCAGCCAAAACGACCATCTTTATGAGATCTCCACTTTTACTCGCCATACGGCTAGTACCCTCCGTTTCAATACCCAAAATCCATTTTTAAGACCTCCATTTTTTAGTTTGAAGTTTTTGAGGTATCATATTTCGGAAAAGATGTATGATTATTAAGCATTTTCCGTCATGCGAAATGCGATGCAAACATTGATGAACTTAGATAACGAAATTGGAACAAGTTAGAAAGTTCCCAAGTTGTTAAAGTTGGAGGATTATCACAATTGGAAGCAAAGGTCCTCCGCCTATGTCAGCACAAATGATATTGACCTATGGTTTCCAATTCAAAAACTTTACACACATCCAACTGATCAAGGCCGGGGACTATAAGGAAATCAAAGATTTTTTGTACTGATGAAAGGAAGAGTTATGAAGTTGAAAAGAAAGATTTTGGTTATCTTACCATGGCTTTACCTACCGAATTGCTCCATCAATTTAGTTCTTACAAAAAGACAAAACAATTATGAGATGCTTTACCGGCAAGATGTGAAGGAAACGATCAATACAAGAAGAGTCGATGAAAGGTGTTGAACAAAGAATTTGATAACTTTTAGCATTATGATAATGAAAACATCACGGCTCTTGTATTAAGATTATTACATCTTATCAGTGAATTGAAAGTTGTTGGAATTGAGAAAACAGATGAAGAATTGAAAGAGAAGATAATGGAGGCATTACCGGAGAAATGGGAAAATTATGTCTTGTTTATTACACATGACAAAGAATTCTCAACATTATCATTTCATGAGCTAATTGGTAAACTTCATGCTCGGGAAATGGAGATGATGAATTCACACAAATCAACTGCTCAATTGCAAAATCCAGAATTGGTATCATGGTCAGAATGCCGCATGTATTAATGCAAAAGCTAAACCAATCGGTGTTAGTTCTGCACCAAGTAGTGCATTTATTGGTAATGTTTCGGGGGTTCCTAATAAAACTAATTCTACAAAGGGGTTGTAGTTTTACAATTCCAGGTTTAACCAATCAGAATGCATTTTCTATCCACACACCTAATGAGTGTGCTGCTTTGATATCTTCTTTAATTTCATCTTCTCTTGGGTATATTATCAACAATGTTGGTGAGTCTAAGATAAGTAGAGATGATTTTGATGAACCAGATGATAATCACTTGGATGAAATGGATATTGCATGGCAATTGGCTATGCTAACTCAAAATGCAAGAAGATTCATTAAGAAAACTGGAAAGCGGTCTATTAATACTGATGGAAGATTGGGATTAGACAAATCTAAGGTGAAGTGCTACAAATGTTCTAATCTTTGTAATTTCACGGAATGATCTTACTACTGCATGAATCGATCGGATCTAGTACACGAGAAAGTAAATAAGAGTTTTCTTATTGAATCACTTGAAGATTACAATGAAGACTCCCTGGTTTCTCTCTCTAGAACACACACACAGAAATTGTAAAAATAACAGAAGTTCTTAGCTCATTCTAACACAAAGTATTTATAGTGAGAAACTAACCAGCGTACCAATTGGTATGTTGCAACGTACCATTAGGCATACCAAATGGTACGCTACCCTTGGTAAGTTGACACCAGACTCACTAACACTCTCTGATCTAGACATACTCAGATATGCTTCTATATCACACTTTGTGATTTCACTTGTGATTTAACACATAGTGATTGTACTCATGATATTTTCAATTGTGTTCCATGTAAAAAAGAAATAAGAATGTTAAAACGTCTACCTTAAGGTCGATCTTTCGATATGCAGATAAGGCCTTGGATTTAATAAAATAAAAAAATAAAAACAAGTTGAAATTGTATAATTCAACAACAATCAGGTCGGTCTTGTGGACACGCAGAGAAAGTGCGGTGAATTATACGAAACACCAAAGAAAATAAAGCAGAACCTTAAATGAATAACTATCAGGTCGATACTCCTGATGTGCTCGGAACGTACCTAAAAATGTAATAAAAACCTAGACCTAAACCTAGACCTAGACACACCTAATTTTACCGAAAATACCTAAACTAAACCGAACCCTAAGGCAAGTGTACCTGTCGGATTGTAGCTAAGCTAAGGCAAGACCGGGAATATCGAACCCTAAGGACACTCTAAAGACAAAGACTTAACCTAGACCTAGAAATTGGAAATAATGAGTAATTTTGGGTTTTTGATTGAGATTTGATTTAACTAAATTTAACTAAATACGCAACTAACGAACGGACAGCAGGAAACCTAAGAACAACCTTCAGAACAGAGAAAGATACCACCTAGACTCAGAATCCTAATCACTAATGACAACTTCATTCGGCTATGACTAATCTGATGGTGGCTAGTTCACCTTTTAAGTCCTTCCTAGCAGGCAATCCTAACGCTCGAACAGGAGTTCACCTTTTGGGTACATCCAACCTCAACTAAACCTAGCCACCCTCGAAACAATCTAAGGCACCCTAAGCTAGCAGGAGCTACCATGAATTACTATGACAAACAAGATTTAGCAAGCTACCTAATTTCCTAGGGCATCCCTCTTACGATGGCGATGTGATCCTATTCCACTAAGCAACCCAACTAACCTTCCTAATTATCACCTTCCGGCTTGTCTAATTAGGGCAGCAAATTGCAATCAAGTAAATAAACATTAACCAACGCAATAGTTCAAGACGTCTCCTAAACTACTCTATCGCAACCAACCCTAAAGCTAGCTACTTTAGACAAATTACCTAGACCGAAAGACATTCGAAGGCAAAAAGTGCATTAATCAACAATTATAAATCCAATCACAATTCACATATGCATATAATCATAGCAACCATGGAATTTAATAGAAAAGCTCATCAATCAATTAGTCAAAAACCGAATAGAATCATCAATAGATCAAAATCATCATACGAGTCTAGGTGGCTCTAAAAGCTTAGCCAACAATCATGTCTACTACAGAAATCATCATAAAAATCACAGCTTTAAATCCAAACATGATCAAGACTAAGAATTCAATGAGAATAAAGGAACCCGTTATTGATTTGGGGATGAAGAATTGGTCCACCGTTGAATTCCCTTTGATTCCTAGCTCTTCTCTGCTCCTCAAATCGTCTCTAAGTCGCCCTCTGCCGTCTGGAAATCGTAGTATATGGAATTAGAACCCTAAAATCGGATTTATACTCGAATTGCTTCTTTTGCGGGTTTTAGACCTCCAAGCGTATCGCTTGGAGGTATGTTCTCTCTAGGCGATACGCCTACCTCCTATGCCGCGACAAAACAGTCGGTCAAACCGACTTATGACCTCTGTTGACTTCCACTTTCCGGGCGTATCGCCTACTGCTCATCATGTCCCAGGCGATACGCCTGGGACTGCTTGTTCAGCTCTTTTCCTTCTTTTCTTGTCAACTTCTTTCTTGGCCTCGAGAATTCCTCAAAACTGCAAAACTTACATAAAAATATAAAAAGGACCCACAGACTCAATCTTAACTGAAAACAAATGGAAACTAATGAAAACTGACTCAATTAGACTCAAATACAAAACAAAAGACTTAGGAAAATCGGATGTGTTTGCAACACATCAAATATCCCCACACTGACTCTTTTTTCGTCCTCGAAAAATACTGCAATGGAATCATAACCAGGAACTTGACTACTAAACATTCAACATTTAAAATTCACAGCCCACCAATCAATTCCTCATCCCATAATGTACCAGCACCCTAACTACGATTGCCGATATTTCTATCCGATTAAACCCAACCACCAACCTTTTCTTTCGCCCCCATGTGTTTATAAAATTACCAGACATAAGTTTCAGCTGCCTATGGATCCCACTAAAGAAAGGCCAAGTTCAACCTACTACCGAATCTTATTCAGTCAAAGCAAAGGGTATTAATGATTTGAATTTATTTCTTCTCCAACCCCCCTTAAACCAGATACTAAGATGTCCAAAGAATAACTAATCATTTATATGCAAATCCTGAGCATTTATTCTTCTAAGCTATCATTTTTCATCATTCTTTTCTTTTTTTTTCTTTCATTTTTTTTCTTTTTTTAATAGGTTACTTTTACCTAAAATTACCAACGGACATCACCAGAGGTACTCTTTCACAAGGTCTTACCCCCGAAATCATACGTGAGTATTTTGCCCGCGAGATCCGGAACATCATCAGAGGTACTTACCACGGGATGCTATCCTTAGTTCGTACATGAGTATTTTGCTCCTTCACTCTAATTTATTAACCAGATTATTACCTAACATGCTCATTGGATATCCTAAGGACATAGGAGTATCTAGCCTAAAGCGGTCTCTTTCCTCCTAATCATCAGATTCAGTATCCCTATCACTCCTAAAATGGGAACCCACTAGCAGACTGATTAGCATATTTATACAACAATAAACACACAGGCTATTTAAGCTACTCCTAGGTCAGCTGGGCCTACCGACACATCATAGACTAGTAATGTTTTCCATTCAACCATACTTTACCACATTTCCCAATTTATTATTCATTATTTAACATTTAAGCACACATTAGAAAATCAATTCCCAGTTTTACCTATCATTTTCCATTAATTGCAGCCAGAATCTTGGACATTTTTGAACAATTTTTCAAATTTTTTTCAATTTTTTTTATAAATTTTTAAAGACTCAATACGAAAGTATCCCATCCCCACACTTGAATCACACATTGCCCTTAATGTGGAATGGAACAAAAACAAATCAGAAATAAAATAAATAAAAGAAAATAAGTTGAAACGTGTTCACCTGAAACTCCAGAGACTTAGCACATCGACCGCAGCGAACCACCACAAACTCGGTAAACAGAAATAGAACAAATTTAAAAATTGAAAATTTTTCTGAATTACCTCCCCTAGGCGTATCGCCTACCACCATGCATCTCCCAGGCGATACGCCTAGAATTGCACACAACCGGCCCCTCCTAAAACTTCCACGCGTATCGCCTATAACCTACCAACCTCCAGGCGATACGCTTGGAACGTGATTTCCAGAGAATTTTTGGAATTTGACCCCAAAAATTTTCTATCTCTTTTTTGCTCCTACAGCAGGCCTATGGTCGAAAAACTCAGCAACAACCTGCATTTTTGCCTGCACAACTCACATTTTCCAAAGCTTGAATCTCCAGAATCACCTGCAAACACTAAAAACACAAAACCAAAAGACGCAAGATGCACGAAAACTAAAATTGCAAAAATTAAGCACAAATACATAATATACAAACCGGGCACTGCATCCATTAGCACAAAACTGAATCACAACCTCCCAGACCATCCGGAGGCTTCGATTTCACATCTTTGCTCACAAAACTACCGGATTGCACCCGGTTTCTATCCGAACAACCTCTAGCTAACTTCCTACCCCATAAAGCACTGAACTTTACCACTCTCAACAACATCCTAACCTTCCAATGCTTGTACCTACCCGGGAAAAATCGACATTCACTAAGAAAACTCAATTCCGGGTCATGGGTGGCAACAATCACATCTAACCTCCCCACACTTGGTCTAAACTCAACCTCATCATTCAAAATACCTAAATCACCAAGTGTGGCTCTTCTAACTACCTCGTCAACTATCAATTCACTTTCCACACTTACCAACTCCTCGGGTTCTCCTAACGGGTCAAAACTCTCATTCTTATCACATAAAATCTCTAACCCTCCTAGATCTTCCCCACACTTATCCACTATCACCACTTCATCCTCAACTACCTCACCTACCTTCTCAACTATCTCACCGGGTTCTTCTAATGGGTCAAAAATTTCATTTTTATCAACTAACTCAACTAACCCCCCGGTGTCCTCCCCACACTCATCCTCCTCAAACTCATCATCATCTAATCGTTTGCCTACAACCACAAGATCTATGAAGGACATAAAAGTACCTATCAAACACACCGATTCGGTGCCCCTATCCTTACGTCTACCCACTTCAAACACTACACTCTCATGGTCAACCCTCAAAGTAATCGTGCCCGCAAACACATCAACTAGCGCCCGGGCGGTCCTAAGGAAAGGTCTACCTAAAATCAAAGGGCAACTAGCATCATATGCACAGTCAACTACCACAAAGTCTATAGGGAACAAAAATTTATCAATTTGAACTAGCACATTTTCCACTATTCCTTTGGGTCTAACAACCGACCTATCTGCTAAAGAAATGGTCATCCTAGTCGGTTCCAACTCGCCTAATCCTAGGTGCATGAAAATAGAATATGGCATAACATTAATCGAGGCACCTAGATCAGCTAAAGCACATGTAACAGATGAATCACCAAAAGAGCACGGAATTGTAAATGTACCAGGATCAGTCAATTTTTCAGGCAATTTATTTTGAACTACAGCAGAACAATTAGCATCAAGAGTGACATCCGCAAAATTTTCAAGCTTCTTCTTATTAGTTAACATATCTTTTAAAAATTTAGCATACTTAGGCATTTGTTTAATGACATCAGTAAAAGGTAAAGTGACCCTAAGTTGCTTAAGAAGCTCTAAGAACTGACCGTACTCACGCGCATTCTTCTGTTGAACCAGACGTTCAGGATATGGCACTTGCTTCAGATCATCGGCTGTAATCGGTCGAGGCGCAAATCTCACTCTCTTCTTCTCTTTAACAGCCTCCCACTTCAGCGGCTTCTCTCTCACTACCTCAGCCTCGACGTTTGGTGCGGTACTTGCTGGCGTGACGCTCTCGTGCACCCTCCCGCCAGGCGTCTCTAACTCGATCTCCTCATCGACCGGCTCTTCTTCTACAACTGCCGGCGATGGACTCTGAACAACTCTCCCGCTCCTAGTAGTGATGGCATTAACATTAGCATTGGGGTTCTTATAAGTACTACCAGAAAATTGACCCCCACGGGCGTTCAACTCCTTCAGCTGCTTCGCGATATCACCCACCGACCTCTGCAAATCAAGGAACGAAGCTTGTTGATTCCTTAGTAACGTGTCATGCTCCGCTAGCTTCTTCTGTGTGGCCTCATCTCTTGCGTTCATCTGCTGCAAAATCTGCGTTTGGTTCATGACCAGCTCTGTGAGCTCCTTCATAGTCGGCCCCTCGTTTCCTCCACCACTCTGATTATACCTCGGCTGAAAACCAGGTGGATTTCCTCCCTCTCGCCATCCTGAATTTTGGCCACTCCTCCACCCAGACTGGAACGAATTACCGAACTGGTTTCGGTTTCCAATGTAATCCACCTGCTCAGCGGGAGCAAGCGGGCAGTCTCGGGTGTCGTGAGCGCCTCTGCACAGCTCACATTTGGCTTTGATGTGGAGTTTGATTTCTTCTAAGGTTTTATAAATGTTTTCTAACTCCCTAGGTGACATGGTTTCTGAGCCAATGTGATTTACACCCCGGGTAGATGTAGATGGAACGAGTGATCTAGTCGGGGCCAAGGTGGCTCTCTGACCTCCGGGTGCCTGCTGTTCAGCAAGTGCGAAGCTCTCAAATAATGATTTGCATTCGTCAACAGTGAGCTTCTCCATCATATGCCCTCCAGCCGAAATATTGAAATCCTTCTGAACAGAATAAGGAAGTCCATTATAGAACTTTTCTATGATCACCCAGTCCGTCAACCCGTGTTGCGGACATCTACTCAGAAGGGTGTTGAATCTCTCGTAAGCAACAGAATAAGGCTCATCGGGGTCCATCTTGAAAGAGTGGATCTCCTCCCGAGTACGTGAAGCCTTCGCTGGAGGATGGTACTTCTTCAGGAATTTCGCGGTCAGATCGTCCCAGGTGGCGATCGAATTAGGCGGAAGCGTCTCAAGCCACTCGGCGGCTCGAGACGTAAGGGAGAATCAGAACAGACGCGGATAAATGATTTCGTTCGCGACTCCGGTGAGCCCGAACGTGTTGCAGATACGAATGAAACGGGAGATATGCGTCGGTGCATCTTCGTCCTCACGTCCATGAAACTGAATGGAATGCGTCAAAGCGTTGATGACGTGGGACGGAACTTGCCAATTCGCGGTGTTGGCAATAGCAGGCTGTGCAATAGCAAACCGGGCCTCGGTGACTCCGGCGCTAGCCTGTTCGTGGACGGTGCGACGTGCCGCCATAGATGAAAGATCGGGGAATGGAATGGGTTTGGTGTCGCGTGTGGTTTGTGTGGAAGAAGATGGTTTGGATTGAGCGGTGGAAATGATGAATGCCTCTAGCTCGGTGCGTAGAAGGCGAAACCGTTCACGAATATCCGCGTCGGGATCAGAAAGTGGTGACAACTCAGGAGGACCTCGTGAACGGGTGTGTGGCATAAAATGAGGAAACTGACTCAAAGAGAAATTAAAAGAAAAAATAAACCTAAAAATCTAGACTCGAAGCGGAAATCCTAAGACTCTAGACACGGAAAAACCAAAAAGACTCAAAATTTCCTAACGACGACCTAAGTTAATCTTGCTATTGCCAAGTGTCCCCGGCAACGGCGCCAAAAACTTGATGTGCTCGGAACGTACCTAAAAATGTAATAAAAACCTAGACCTAAACCTAGACCTAGACACACCTAATTTTACCGAAAATACCTAAACTAAACCGAACCCTAAGGCAAGTGTACCTGTCGGATTGTAGCTAAGCTAAGGCAAGACCGGGAATATCGAACCCTAAGGACACTCTAAAGACAAAGACTTAACCTAGACCTAGAAATTGGAAATAATGAGTAATTTTGGGTTTTTGATTGAGATTTGATTTAACTAAATTTAACTAAATACGCAACTAACGAACGGACAGCAGGAAACCTAAGAACAACCTTCAGAACAGAGAAAGATACCACCTAGACTCAGAATCCTAATCACTAATGACAACTTCATTCGGCTATGACTAATCTGATGGTGGCTAGTTCACCTTTTAAGTCCTTCCTAGCAGGCAATCCTAACGCTCGAACATGAGTTCACCTTTTGGGTACATCCAACCTCAACTAAA
>JBCNJP010000025.1:16817667-17095667 GCA_039602395.1 Deinandra increscens subsp. villosa | reverse complement strand
GAACAATACTAATCCTTCAAGTTCAAATGCAAATGCTAGTGGCTCAAATTCAGACAATAAAGCGTTGGTTTCACAAACTGGAGAAGGATATGATTGGGCTGCTGATTTTCCAGATGAATCTGCTTTTCTGTGCACTGAGGAGAAGAGTGTAAAGATTGAAAATGATTCTGATCTTCCTGATGAAGATTTCTTTGCTGAAGGTCAACATGCATTTATGGCCGACGTTCAGGTTAATTCTACTTCTTGTGAACTTTGTCTTAATTCTGCTAATCAGTTGAAAGAAGTTTCTGCTGAGAAAACCATGTATTTTGACAAATACTCATTAGCAGAGGAGAATGTCAAAATTTACAAACAACGGTGGGAAGCTGTTAAAGCTGAACTGAAAAGTGAACATGCTGTGGTTCTGAGCACAAAAATTGAACTTAATAACAAAACAGAAGATTATATTTTTTGTGAAAAGAAGCTTGCTGAAGCAAATGCTAAAATTTCCGAATTAAACATCGAAATTTTGGATCTTAACAGGCAACTTGAAAATTTCAAAAATTCATCTTCCTTTGCAAGTTTTCTTTGCAAAGATGAAAATCTAAAAGATTTGCTCAAAGAATCCGGGTGTAACTCAGTTCCTCCACCTATTGTTCATGGTTTAGGTCCAAAGGAACCTGAGACCAAAGTTGTGTTTGATTATTCAATGTTTACTGAGGGATCATCTGATAAATCCAAAAGCACTGATAAGAAGAAATCAGGCAAACATGTGTCCAAACCTAAGGTTGAGGTGTCAAAACAGGCTGAGTCAAGTGATTCTAAGGTTGAAAAACCTGTAACTGAGGTTAAGCCTCAAAGTGTCAAACTGACACCATTAGAGGCTGCTCAGAAAATTCTTGAAACAGCAAAAACAATGAAAACCTTTGAAAATTCACAATTTGCTAAAGGTCCAGATTTGTTTTTTGAAAGAAATGCCGTTTCAGTAAGTAACACAAGTACACCTGATGTCAATACTATACCAGAAGCACCTGAAAGAAGTGCAAAATTCAATGGTATTGGGTTTGGACAGTTTGCTGAAAATTCTAAGGTCAATCAAAAGAAACCTCAGAAATTTCAGAAACGTGAAAAGAAATTTGCCACAAATGGTAAGTTTGATGAAACTTCGAAAGGCAAAACTGTTGATGGTGATACGTCTCAGAAATTGAGAATGTATAGTTTGAAAGGAAGTGAGTCAGTATTTTCTGATTTAGATTTTCCTTTAATTTGTGTTGATCCATCACGAGTTGCCAAAGTATGGTATGTAGATCCATCTGAGGTGGTTAAGTCAGATGTTGTAGACGAGCAGTTTGTTGTGTTGTCTGATGTGTCGTCTGGTTCAAATGATCAAGCATCATCCTCCAAAGCTCAAAGGCTTTCTGAAAAACCAAAGTCATCAACTGATCAAAAGTTTAAGACTAAATCAAAACAATCATCTTACTCACCAAAGAGTTTTTACAACTCTGATGGTCAGTATTCCTCAGAAACTAATAGTTTTGATTATGAAGCGTTTGGTTTTTGTGATGATTACAACTTTTATGATGATTTTGGAAAATTTGAACAAAACAAGACCACAAAGGTTAAACCTAAAGGGTATGCTGATAATTGTGGTGTTGATGACTATGGGTTTTATAATGAACATGGATACATTGGTCCTCTGTTTAAACCTTTGCCAAACTCCAAAGGGAGAAGGTTTCAAACCAATGTTTCTAAACAAGGTAAGGGTGGTGTTTCTCAGGGTGTTGTTGATCCCAGGAGGTGTTATTGTTGTTATGAAATAGGACATATTCGTAGTCGGTGTCCTGTTTTAGCTAGAAAAAGGGCTTCAGCATATATGCAATCAAATTCAGATTCAAAATCTGATACAAAGACCAAGATGGATGATGAAAAGATTGTTACCAAACAACATTTTAAAAGGAGAAATTTTTTCGATAAATCTTACAAAGTTTTTGGTAATCATTCTACTTCAGACTCTACTACTGATTCATCTATTCCATCTGTTAGGCAAAAGTGGCTGCCTAAAATGACTTCAAAAGCCACTGAGGATTTTTCAGAAGATACCGGTCGACCCAAAGCTGAATGCTTGGGTCCAGATACTCACTAATTGCTTGCTACTATGTGCAGGGTGCTCGAAAGCCAGCTGTTAACAACTTTTGGGTCGTTGATAGTGGAGCATCCAGGCACATGACGGGTAATATTTCCTTGCTGTCTGAAGTCAAACCAATTCAAGGAGGAAATGTTACTTTTGCTGGCAATAAAGGTGGGAAGATAACCGGTGAAGGAAAGATGGGTAACGAGAAGATTACTTTTGAAAAAGTCCAATTTGTGCAAGAGTTGCAGCACAACTTGTTAAGCGTATCTCAAATTTGTGATAAGCAGTACACCGCTGCTTTTACAAGTTCAGAATGCTTGATTTTGAAACCTGGCATTCGAATTCCTGAAGACTGGATTGTGATGCGAGCTCCAAGATTTCGGGACTTATATGTGTTAAATATGAATCAGACTTCATCTGCTGTATCTGCTACGTGTTTTATCTCCAAAGCTACTGAAAAGGAATCAATTCTGTGGCATAGGCGCATGGGTCACATCAATTACCGACAAATGAATTACTTGGTCAATCATTCGTTGGTAGAAGGCGTTTCCAAGAATAGATTTTCTATAAATGATGTGTGTGTCTCATGTAAGAAAGGTAAACAGAAAAAGAAGTCTCATCCGTCTAAGCGTTTGAATTCCATTGTCACTCCCTTGGAACTGCTTCATATGGATCTATTTGGTCCTATGAATGTTCGTAGTATTGAGGGTAGTTATTACTGCTTAGTGATTACGGATGATTTCTCAAGATTTTCATGGGTGGCTTCTTTGGCGTCCAAGGCTGATACTCCAGATTCCATTCGGAACATGTTGTCTAAGTTTGAATCATTGTACAAGCATAAAGTTTGTCGAATTCGTACTGACAATGGTTCTGAATTCAACAATGTCAAGATGAAGGATTTTTGTGGTTCGTTGGGAATTTATCATGAATTCAGTGCGCCTTATACTCCACAACAAAATGGGGTTGCTGAGCGAAAGAATAGAACATTGATTGAAACTGCTCGAACGATGTTGGCGGATGCACAGTTACCAATTACATTTTGGTCTGAAGCTGTTCATACTGCCTGTTATGTCCTCAATCGTGTTCTGATCGTTAAAAGATTTAACAAGACGAGTTATGAATTGCTCCGAGGTCGAAAGCCGAATTTGAATTTCTTGGAACCATTTGGGTGTTCATGCACGGTTCTCAAGGGAGGTGGGAAGTTTGATGCTAAAGCTGTTGAAGGCATTTTTGTTGGATATCATCATCCAATGAAAAGAGTTTATTTTTCATCTTCCAAGACCATTGAGAATCATATGAATGTGGATTGTCATCGTCATACCTTTCTACAACCTAAATCGGTTGATTCTCGAGCTTTTGATTATAATTCTTTTGTTGATTCGTTCTCAGCTGCACAAAAGAGTTCTGCTACCGAAGATGAGTCTGAAATTTTATCTGCTGCTATCATGTATACATTGTCTACTCCTGGTTCCGGTTCATGGATTCCTAAGCTTCCTAATTCATCGGTTACTTCTTCGTCTAGTCAGGATGTTTCTAGTTTGGAAACGATGAGTTCGTCTGACGATGATGATGAAAGTTCGTATCATGAAGCTGAGTCAACACCTGTTGACGATCCAATATCGTTACCAAGTACAAGTTCTTCGGTACCAGTTTCTTTACCGATAGATGATATGTCAGGAACAGAAGAAGCAGATGCAAGTTTACCTAATCAATTGGCGGATGATATTCCTGTTGCTGATTCAACTACTTTGAGGATACACACTATTCATCCTCAAGAGAATATCATTGGTGATCCGAGTTCTGGAGTTCGCACACGTAATCAACTAGCAGATTCCGTTGATGCTTTGATTGCTGAAATCAGGGATTCAGGAGTTCAGAATGACGTGTTTCATTCTTGTTTTCTGTCTCAAGTTGAACCAACCAATGTCAATCAGGCGTTGGAAGATGCTTCTTGGGTTGAGGCTATGCAAGAAGAGTTGCAACAATTTCAGAAATTGGGTGTATGGCATCTCGTGGACTTACCCGCTAATTCCAAAGAACCATGTGGTACTAAATGGGTATTTAAATGCAAGAAAGATGATAGAGGCATAATTGTTCGGAACAAGGCTCGATTGGTGGTTCAGGGTTTCTCACAGATTGAAGGTGTTGATTTCAATGAGGTTTATGCTCCTGTTGCAAGGATCGAGGCTATCAGAATCTTTTTAGCTTTCGCGGCATATCATGGATTCAAAGTGTATCAAATGGATGTCAAGAGTGCATTTCTTAATGGGTTGATTCGTGAGGAAGTGTATGTGAAGCAGCCGCCTGGTTTTTATGATCCCGATTTTCCAAACAAAGTGTACAAGTTAGACAAGGCGTTATATGGCTTGCATCAAGCCCCGAGAGCTTGGTATGAAACTTTATCTACACACCTGCTGGAAAACGGTTTTCGGCGTGGAAAGGTGGATTGTACTCTGTTTTCGAAGAAGTTTGGAAAGGATTTGTTGCTTGTCCAAGTCTATGTGGACGATATCATTTTTGGAAGCACAAATGACGCGTTATGCAAGGATTTTGAACGTGTGATGCAAACTAAGTTTGAAATGAGTTCTATGGGCGAGATGGGGTTTTTCCTAGGTCTTCAAGTTCATCAATCGGCCAAAGGAATATTCTTACACCAAACCAAATATGTGTCTGATATTTTGGCAAGGTTCAAGATTGGCGATGTTCGGGTTCCTAGTACACCAATCCAGGTTTCACATGGTTTAGCACCAGATGAGACTGGTGAATCTATTGATCCCACATTGTTTAGGGCTATGATTGGTTCGCTTATGTACTTAACTGCATCTCGTCCTGATATAATGTTTGTTGTGTGTATGTGTGCTAGGTATCAGGCTACTCCAAAGGCTTCTCACTTGATGGCGGTAAAGAGGATTTTTGCTTATTTGAAGGGTAATCCGGATCTGGGGATCTGGTATCCTAATGATAATAAGTTCGAGTTATCAGCATATTCTGATTCTGACTACGGTGGATGCAAAATCAATTTCAAATCTACAACCGCAGGATGTCAGTTTTTGGGAGAACGACTGGTGTCGTGGCAATGTAAAAAGCAAACTTCAGTTGCAACGTCTACAGCAGAGGCGGAATATGTGGCTGCTTCTAGTTGCTGTTCACAAGTCTTGTGGATACAACAGCAGTTACGCGACTATGGTTTGAATTTTCTTACTACTCCGATTTTTATTGATAACTCGGCTGCCATATCCATTACTAAAAACCCAGTTCAGCATTCGAAAACTAAACACATTGAGATTCGATATCACTTTATCCGTGATTGTTTTGAAAAGAAACTAATTGATTTGCAGAAAATTCACACGGATTTTCAGCGAGCTGATTTGTTTACAAAAGCTTTTGATAAAACTCGATTCCAATTTTTGTTGAAAATCAATGGCATTACTAAGTTAAATGTCACATGATTCGATTCAGTTGATCGTTTTTGCTTTTCGTTTTCTTTTTCTGCTATTCTTTTTGCTTTTTAGGGGGAGATATATGAAAAATACAAAAATAGTGTGTTGTTTTGTGTTCTAGAAATGAAAAAGCATAAAAAAATTTGAAAAAAATGCAAAAGTATAAAAATTGGAAAATTAAAAATCTGAGAAATGTGATCCAACCTCGTGAGAAATGATAGTACATCAGTGAATGTTACTGACCATGGATAGACTAGATTGAAAGGCTGTAGATACTTGTTTGTTTCATTGAATGTGCCATTCATATCTGATACATGTTAGTATGATATAAAGATAATGCCTGTCTGAAATCTGTGGCGAACCATGATTCTTGTTTTTGTTTAATGCTGAGCTTATGTGGAAAAATAAAAAAGAGAATAAGAGATGGTCTTAGTGTATGCATGCGTTATTTTGCAAAGATTTAAACTTGTTTTATTTTCTTTATTTTGTCAAACGATCGGACTTTCTCTGCGTATCGAAAGATCGACCTGATTGTTGTTCGTTTGACGTTCTGCTTTATTTTCTTGGTGTTTAGTATAATCCATCGGACTTTCTCTGCGTATCGAAAGATCGACCTGATTGTTGTTGGATTATACGCTTTCTGCTTTATTTTCTATTTCTTATTTTCCTAAACAATCGGACTTTCTCTGCGTGCTTGCCAGCCGACCTGATTGTTGTTTGTTTAGGGTTCTGCTTTCTTTTTGCATGAAACACTATGAACCAATTGTCTCTGTAAATAGATTCTGTGGTGAATCAGTGAAAAATCAAAAATAGAATAAATCAGATTATCAATTACTTGAGTTTGTGGGTGCCATGATTTCTGTACTTGATAAAAATACTTAATGCATATCAGAATGCTGTAAAAATTGATTTGAATTGGCTGAAATAAACATTATGTGTTGTATTCGTGGACAACTTGATTTGCATGCTTATTAAGTCGAAATTGAAGTGTGTTAAGTGCATCTCACTGATATGATCTCATGTTGCGATCTTTCTCACAAAAATATAAGTTATTGGTATTTTTGTTTGATTTCTTGTTTTCTGTTGATTTACGTTTCTTGCTTATATTAGAAAAATCAAAAAGATTTTAGGTGTGTTTTAGCATAAGTTCGAAAAATCAAAAAGATTTTAGTGTGTTTTGATATAAATCTGTCAAAATTCAAAAAGATTTTCTTTCTGCTTTAGTTTTGATCAACTGAATTTCAGAATCGACAATCTGTTGTTTGATGAACCACAATCGATGCAAGAATCAGTTCATAAAGTATTTGAGATTGAAAAACATTGAACATTTTTGATGAAAAATGAGATTTTAATGAAAAAGGGCAATTTGGTCTTTCTCTGATCCGGCGGATCAGCTGATCCGCCGGCGGATCAAATGATTGGGTATAAATAACCAATCTGATCCGCGAGAACTCATTACTCGCGGATCAAATACATTCAACTCAGAAAACCCTCGAACCCCTATTTTCACATTTTGCTTGATATCTCAGTTGTTACCGAAGCTCTGACCAAAATTTTTGATGCTACAGGTAGGTTGTGTAATTACGCACAGGTTGATGGATTTAATTTTTGCAATGGTTGAATATTCATTGTTAAATTTGAGATTTAAAGTCTCGGGTTTTTGAAAAACCCCACTTGATACTTGTTTACCCTGTTTTGATCAATGTCAATGGTCTCAAAGCACATGAGTCGAGTCGTAGTATACTCTTGGTTGAATATCTTGTTCGGTGATTCCAAAACAAACACGTGAATGTTGGAAAAATTTGAAAGTGACTGTTCGATAACTGATCGTCCGCCGGATCAACTGATCCGCCGGACCAGATTTTCAAATTGATACGGAGCTGATCCGGTTGACTAATCTGATCCGCGGTCAACGATTGTGATCCGCCGGATCAAGTGATCCGCCGGATCAAATGATCTGCTGAATAATATGATCCGCAACTGGTCCGCCGGACCAGATGATCCGGATACATAGTTTTGATCCGTGGGTTGATCCGCTTAGAAAAAATTTCAAAAAATTAGTCGTTTGAGCGATTTATCTAATATCAGCGATTGTCATTGAGCGTTTTGTTTATATTAATTGATTCTAATGACAGTTTGTTTTGATGACGTGAACAGAAATGGCTGATTTTAAATCAATTGGAGAACAAAACGTTTGTGCCTATCTTGATGTTGCAGAAAAGTGGAGGCCACATTTTCTAAATATTTTTGAGTTCGTCAGACGTTCAAGAATATTTTATGCTGCAACTCATGAATGTCCACCGTATAAAGACTTGCTAGTCATGTTTTGGACTTCTGCACAAGTAGACTGTTCGGTGACTCCATCTGTTATTCGTGCAAAGATTCTTGAAACTGATGTGGTGATATCTGAAGCTGATGTGAGAAGAGTACTAAGATTCAATGATCAAGATACTTATCCGACTGAATTTCCTGAAGAAGATTTGGTGGCGTTATTGAAAAGGATCAAGTATGATGGACAACTATATGTTCCATGGTATCTTAAGGCCAATCTGAGTCCTCCTTATAAGTACTTGATGCATGTGATCATTAAATGTTTTGGAAATCGAACAAGAGGTCAAGAAGAGTTTGATTTGAAGGTGCTGTCTTTCTTTAGTGCTTTGGTATTAAACAGAGAATTCAATTTCTCTGGTTGGGTCTTTAATTACATGAGGGAGAATATCTTGGTGAAACAAGTGCGCAGTATCATGTATCCAAGATTTCTACAAATGATTTTGAATGATATGCATCCAAACCTTCCAAAGAACGCTGCTGCTATCATAGATATGAAGCATATGAATAGAGTAGCTGTTGGCAAGATTCCTGTGTACTACAAGAGAAAGGGAAATGCCATTCCTCCACCGAATAAAAGGTTGATTGGTCATCTTGCTAACCCGGCTTATGTGGCTCCAGATAATGGTGCTGCTAAACATGATGACAGTTCTGATGATGAATTACATTACAATGATCATGGATTTCCAACTGAAGTTGCAGAAGATGATGATGGTGATCAACCTATACATCAAGAACCTGTTGTACAAGAACCTGTAGTACAACAACCTGTAGTTCAAGAACAAAATCCAGAGCCCGTAACTACTGAAGCTGTCAATGAATCTGACCGGGTGAATATTTCAGATGAGGGTGATGATGTTATTGGTAGTTCCTCAGAAACTGAATCAGATTCTGGTGAATATGTTACCATTCTGCACAACACAAGAGAAGTTCCTGTAAGGAGAGGGTCTAGGGCTCATATTGCTTATCTAAAAGCTCATAATCAAGATACCTCTGTTTTTGAGAATAGAACTAAACAGGCTGAAGATACTGATAATGATCCATCTTATACTCCGAGTATGGAGGAGCCTGTGGTTAAGTCAAAATCGGTTGATAAAGGCAAAGCTCCTGCAGTTGCGTCTGGCAAACGTGTGAAAAGTGTGGCTGTCGGATATAAAGGAGTGAAGCCTGGTTCGTTTCTTGCTGATGCCAGAAAATCTGGGCAAAGTCCTCCTAGCAAGAAGCAGAAAGTGACTTCGTCGTCTTCTATTCCAAATCAACCAACCACCAAAACAGCTGATGTACAGAGTTCTCAACAACCTCCAATCAAGTTAACCATCAAAAGACCGTCAACTACCGGTTCTGCTTCCACATCTTCAACTACTTCCACAATTTCTTCGGTTGATTTGAAGCTTGCTTTGTTTCAAGCTCGATTTGAAAGAGTAGAACATACAAACAAAGTGCAGGCTGAAGAGATCTCTGGGCTGAAAAATTTGTGTAAAGAATTGGTTGCTAGAGATCATTCACATACAAAGGAACTTGCTCGGTTAAAAGCTCAAGATGAGGCCAAAGATCGGGAAATTGCTCAGTTAAAGCAATTGTCTCTGTCTATGGGTGAGCAGCTTAAGCAAGTGCTTACAGCTTTAGCTGCTCAGGGGGAGAAGAGGCCAAATCCTGAAGAAACGTGCAGGGAAGAAGAGGATGTGATGAAATTCTTAAACGATGATCCTGATAATCCTGATGGTGGTGCTAGTGGTGCTGGTGCTGGTACTGATACAGCAGGAACATCATCAGCTGCTGCTGCTGGTACAACATCTCAGGGGGAGTCTACAGACAAAGACGTATATGATGTAACTCCGATATCGAGGGTTGAAATGAAAGAGGGAGAATTGTTTAATCCCTTCACAAAAGAGCAGCTGGCAGCTATTTTTGCTCTAAATGTGGATGACGTTGAGAATGTGCCAGTTGCTGAGCCATATCAGGAAGACAATTCTGAAGAAGAGGTGGTATTTGAAGATGAACATGTGGAAGTGGAAGACATGACGGCAGAAGAATATCCTGATGATCCAACGATGTATGGAAATTTTTCTGATAATGATTATTCTGAAGGTTTTAATTTCTTTGGAAAAGACGGTGAGGATAAGGCTGAAACAGAAAAACCATCAGAACAGCCTGAAGTATCTGAACCGGTTAGTATGTCTGAAGAAGAAGAAAAGAAGATGTTATTTGAAGCTTGGTTAAAAGATCAGAGAGCTAAGAAATTGCCAGTTCCAGTCCAAGTTGAAAAGTCGTCAAAATCTGTTGATCAGAAAAGATTTTTTGATAGAAAAGGAAGACAAGCTACTGGAAAGATTATCAGCTGGATGTACGATTCTGAACTCAAATGTTATGCCATCAAGAGAGAGTTTGGAATTGTATATTTGAAGAATGCTACAAGATTCAATACATTACCTGTGTGTGATGTGAGAGACTTGGCTAGAAGTCAATTTCTGAATCCTGGAGGAAATAGTTTGGCTGCTGTGTTTAGGGAGAAGTTAATCGAAGAATGTCAAGGAAGGTTCAGGTTTTTGACTCCACAAAGACCAACTTATTCTGAGCATCCAACAGATATCCATCATATCACAGGCAGACCAGTAGTAGTTCTGAAGTATAAGAAGCCGATTCAGCTTAAGAAAATACCTCTCAAACGACTTGAACAAGATTTCATCAAGACTTTGAGGTGGTGGTATTATGATGAAGTGACTGGTGAAGCTGTTATTGTGATTCAAGAAGACAACAAGGTTGTAAGAATCTATGATCCGATGTCCTTGATAAACTTGTCAAAGGATGATATTGAAAAGCTACATTCTAGCAAGATTCTCTACAAACCTGAATGTCGTGATCAAGCAATGCAATTTCAAAAGGTGATAAATGTTTGTTTTGGTGGTGGGATTCATGCTGGGAATAACAGAAGACGTGATTGGAAGAAGTCAGAATCAAAAGCTTCTGAAGACTAGCACAAGACAAGGGGGAGTTTGTTAGAGCATTTTGTGTTGTCTAGTGCTAGATCTTGATGTTTTGAATATGTAATTTATTAGTTTGTGTTTTATGTATCCAGCGGATCAGTGGCGGATCAGGTGATCCGCCGGACCACCTGATACGCTGGTAAGTTGGTCCGCTGGCCCAGTCCCTATATATAGGTTTCAGTTTGATTCAGAGAGTGTGAGTGAGGTTTGAGCTTTCTTAAGTGTGTGTTTTCAAAGTGTAACCTGAATACTCTGTGTTTCTCTCTGTTTACAAGTTGTGATCAATATACGGAAGTTTATTTACCTTGTGTGTCCGAATCCGATTGTAACAATGCACTAGCTAGATCCGTATTGCGTTTTACATTATGTCAATGTGCTTGGTTTTAGATTGCTACACAAGATTTTTTCACAATTTGCAACGCAACATTATTATCACAGTAAATGGGAGTGTCAAAGAAATTCAAACCGTAATCTCCCAGTTGATGCTGCAACTATACCACCTGTGAGCAGCATGCAGAGGCAGCCACATATTCTGCTTCGGCTGTCGATTGTGACTTCGTGTGCTGCTTCTTGCTTTGCCATGCCACCAACTTGTCACCTAAGAATTGATATGAGCTCCAGCAGATGTAGATTTCCTGTCAAGCTCATTGCCACCATAATGGCTGTCAGTAAAAGCATAGAGATTAAATCCCGACTCTTTTGGGTACCAGAGGCCCAACCGTGGCCGACCCTTCAAATATTTAAAAATACGTTTAACTGCAGATAAATGAGAGAGTTTAGGATTAGCCTGATAACGTGCGCATTGGCACACTACCAGTATGATGTTTCGGCGGCTAGCTGTCAAGTACATTAGTGAGCCGATCATCGACCGGTACATGTGCTCGCTCACTTTCTGACCATCTGGATCTTTGGTAAGAGCAGGCCTTGCCGCCATAGGTGTGGAGACAGGCTTTGAATCTGCCATCTTGTATTTTTCAAGAATCTCTGTGACATATTTGGCTTGGTGAATGAGGATCCCACTGTCACCCTGCTTTACTTGCAATGTTAGGAAGAATTCCATTTCCCCCATTTCCCCCATTTGACGCATCTCAAATTTTGTCCGCATTACCTTCTCAAACTCTTTACACAAGTCCTCGTTTGTTGACTCGAAGATGATGTCGTCCACATATACTTGTACCATGATTATATCAATTTCCACCTCCTTTTTTAATAGTGTCTGATCCACTATTCCTCTCGTGTACCCATGTGCTAGAAGATGCTCAGTCAAAGTTTTGTACCACGACCGAGGGGCCTGGTGTACGCCATACAAGGCTTTGTCTAGCTTGTACACATGATAAGGGTGTTCTTCGTCAATGAATCCAGGAGGTTGAGTAACATACACCTCTTCATCCATCACAGCATATAGAAGAGCAGTTTTCACATCCAATTGGTAGACTGTGAAATTCATGTAGGATGCATAAGCCAAGAAAACTCTTATTGCCTCAAGTCGAGCAACGGGCGCGTATACTTCGTCATAATCAATCCCTTGGATCTGCTTATGCCCTTGAACCACCAACCTGGCCTTCTTTCTAACAAAAATGCCATTGTCATCCTTTATATTCTTGTATAGCCATCGAGTTGTGATGACCTTTTTGTCAGAAGGCCTCTCCACTAGCCTCCAAACTTGGAGCCTTGAGAATTGATTCAGCTCCTCATGCATGGCTTCTACCCAAACGGGATCAGTTAAAGCCATTATGATATTTGGGGGCTCAAATTGCGAGATAAAGAAAGAATACATGCAGTGATTAATGTCCCCATATTGACTTCTTGTTACCAATTGTAAGGATCGAAATCTCTCCTCACGCGATATCAAGTCTACGAATCACCATGCGGAATCCGGTGATTAGTGATGATTCAAGAATAATCAAAATAACCAATAACGAATGAATAGAAAAACAATAAAGAAACACAAACCGATTGAATAATACTTGAAAAATACGATTGTAAGGATCGAAATCTCTGATACCAATTGTAAGGATCGAAATCTCTCCTCACGCGATATCAAGTCTACTAATCACCGTGCGGAATCCGTTGATTAGTGATGATTCAAGAATAATCAAAATAACCAATAACGGATGAATAGAAAAACAATAAAGAAACACAAAAAGATTGAATAATACTTGAAGAATCCGATTGCCAATCACCTTATGAAAGTCGAATTCTCAAGGATCGAAATCTCTCCTCACGCGATACCAATTGTAAGGATCGAAATCTCTGATACCAATTGTAAGGATCGAAATCTCTCCTCACGTGATATCAAGTCTACTAATCCCCGTGCGGAATCCGGTGATTAGTGACGATTCAAGAATAATCAAAATAACCAATAACGAATGAATAGAAAAACAATAAAGAAACACAAACCGATTGAATAATACTTGAAGAATCTGATTGCCAATCACCTTATGAAAGCCGAATTCTCAAGGATCGAAATCTCTCCTCACGCGATACCAATTATTAGGATCGAGATCTCTGATGCCAATTGTAAGGATCGAAATCTCTGCTCACGCGATATCAAGTCTACTAATCACCGTGCGGAATCCAGTGAATAGTGATGATTGAAGAATAATCAAAATAACCAATAACGAATGAATAGAAAAACAATAAAGAAACACAAACCGATTGAATAATACTTGAAGAATCCTATTGCTAATCACCTTATGAAAGCCGAATTCTCAAGGAGAATTTCGGTACACCTTTAGTCCTCAAAACACACAAGAAGCAACAACACTAAACTTGTAGACTAGCTATTCCTTATATAGTGGAAACGTAGCCTTGTCAAACAAGTCACAAAATTCAGCCAACATACCCTATCTACGACCGGACCCACTAACCCACTAACCACCTTTACAATTTAGCCCAACAATATTATAAACTAGCCCAACAATGTCTAATGCAAAAGCCTTACAAAATAGGGTCTCTACACCTCTAGATAGTCCGACTCCCCTTTTAAGTTGGTGAATTAGAGTTTAATTTAGAAATAATGCCCTTTATTTTAATGATTAATTTGGATGAACTTTTTAAGGTGACCAAAATTGAGAAAAAAAAAACAAAGGTGAGGCCCTTAACTTGATTATTTTTTAAAATTGGACTAAAAGTGAAAAAGCTGGTAAACCTCAGGGACAAAAAAGGAAGTTAACTCTTCACAAAATGATAAATTTTATAACTGGGGTAGTCAATTCTCTGATTCATCTGCTTTACTTGTTAAACATGTGCAGGATGAAGATGTTTTGATTGATACTACATCAGAAGGAAGTGAAGTTCATGATATATCAGATGTAACTAAAGGCAGTTAAGAATTTACAAATCAATTTGCAAAAGATAAATTTGCATTCATGGCGAATACTGTATCGGACGCTGATTCTGATGAACTAGTTCTGATGAAGAAGGAGTGAGAGATCTTGATGAAAGAGAAGGAAGTGTTAATCAAAGAATGCGAGGTGGCTAAGGCTCAAGCAAAAGAAGCTGCTAACGAATTTGAAGCCTTGTTTCAGAAAAGTTATCTGGTTCAGCAAAAATATGAAAAGACTCACAAAATAGCCATGGAAGCTGCTGAGAAGATAATCACATTGCAAGAAGAACTACAAAGGATGGTTGATTAAAACAACACTCTAAAGTCTTAGAATGTAGCATTGAAGGGAAATACTTTAACAGATTCAGTTGCGGCTCTCATGACTCATAATCAGAAGGTATCCAATTCTTCTATGTGTGATTTATGCACTATGTAAAACACAGTTTCGGATCTTACTAATGCATGATCATGATCGATTCGGTAATACACGAGGTAAATAACGTTTCGTTGATTGATTTCAAGCTCAAAGGTTACAGAGAGAGAACAGAGAGTAAAACACCTAAGATCTCACACAGTTAACATCACAACTCTCTCAGCTACTCTGAAACACTAGAGCTAAAACTATTTATATTGTTCTGCCCGACATACCAATTAACCTACGTACCAGATGGTCCGTGGCTGCGTACCATTTGGTCCGTCCACTGGTACGCTGAGACCAGAACTTACAAAACGATCAATACAATGAAAAAACGCCTAGACCTAGCATTAGACATAATAACTTGTTCTAACAATCAGTGCTATACAACGAGTTTTATTTACTTGATTCTGTGTTCTTCGTGTTCTTAGTTTTCGGTGAACTTTCGGTCCAATTTCGGTGTACAAATCACTAGATCGGGACAAATTGGTTTTACAATTGGTATCGAATCTTGTTTGTTCTTTTCAAGTGTGTTCTTCGTTAAGTTCTGTAACTAACTGATCCATATATATAGTGAAGTTTCATCCGCTGCTCTCCCTCACTGGTCCGCTAATCAAATCGAAATCTGGTCCATTGCAACTTCATGTCCGTTGATCAGCAGCTTATAATGAATGAAATATATTCATTCATTTATGTAATTTCATATCCATTAACTATGATATAATGACACTATCCACCATATACAAGATTTAACCAAACTAATTGTATTAACTAACAACATCAACTGTGATACACACACGTCACACAGAAAATGCTCTAACACAGTAAGGTAGCTAAGGCAAATGGTGAGTTGTTATATGAGAAAAACAAAATGGTTGATCAATTATCTGTTGCTAAGGCAGGTATTGATATTTACAAGAAAAGGTGGGAGGGTAATACCAAGGAATTGGTGACATTGCATGAACGTTAACGAGTTCAAAAATTTGAATTCGGTAAACAGTCTCATATGCTTGTGAAAGCACAAAAGGAGCTGCTTGAGACGCAGAAACATGTTTCTGATTTAAAGATTGAAATACTGGATTTAACTAACAAATTGGAGATTTCTAAAGGTTCTTTATCATTCACATTTTTTTTGTACAAAACTGAATAAAGTCAAATGTCAGAAAAAGATTTGAAATTCAACCAGGTTCCTTCCCCCACAATCATCACCAATACTCCATCTTTTCAATCACAATCTGAAGAAAAGTTTGATTATTCTTCTTTTAAGGAGAAAAAGTATGACAAATCAAATGAGAGATATCCAACAAAACAACCAACTGACACCTGATTCTGAAGTCTATGAACTGTTTTACAATTTCAAGGATTTTCAAAACATCGATGACCTTGTTTCTGATAATGAAATTGAAGTTTCAAACAGTTCAAAAGTTAATTCAAAACAGAAACAAGAGGAAATGATTTTGCAAAATAAATTTGATGAAATCCAATCAGAACTCAAGACATTGAGTAAGTTTAAGAAAAATTAATTGCTCGTTCTCAGTCGGTTGGGGAGGATTTGAGCCAAAATCTGTGAGTTAAAATACTAAAGTATTTGAAAAGGGCACTTATTCCAAAACATCAACTAGGTCTGCTAGAAAATCTGGTGTTAAAGAAAAGTCTGAAGTTTTTGATAGAATTGTGAAGTGGATTACTTATCGATTGAAAGGATCTCACAAAATGTATAGTGATAAGGAATTCCCTTTGAAAATGGTTAATCTGGACTTGATTGATAAGGTCTTTAAGGGAGGCTATGGTCCTAAGTATGATCCAAATGCATCTAGTGTGCCATTTAGGGGGGGGGGGGGGATGGAAAGATTATTATTCCAAATGACACACTAGATTCGGATCAATCTGCTTCTGATAAATCTGATCATCATTATGATCATGAGTTGGTTAATAATGTAAAGAAATCTGTCAAGAAACCAATTGTTTCTCAACCACCAAAGGCTGACAAACCAATTTTTTTAGATAATGCAAAAACCAATTCTAGAAAGCCAAATAGATTTTTCCAGAAAACCCAATTCAATGATGACGGTTTTTTTGATAACTTTGGCTATGGGCCGAATCCACCAATGTATGGTAGGGGGCCATTTTGATTTGGGCATGGATCCATAAATGGTGCTGGTCCATCTGGTTATGGTGGTAGGAGGGGATTTTAGCAGAACTTTGATGATGGGTATTATTCAGGGAATGAATATTTTCATGATGATTTTTACCCTGAGACTGCAAATAAATATGATTAAGGATTTTATGATGAGTTTTCTAATCATCAGGCTTCATCTCCTCAAAAGAAGTTTTTAAAACAAAAGAAATCAAAACCTGTAATTGAAACCATTTCTGACGACGGAACGGTCGATGAATGCGGTAATATTGTTTCCATTACTATTACCGACCGATGTCATTGTTTCAAGTGTAAGAAACGGGGACATATGTACAAATGTACAAGAATTGTCCTTTGTTAAAAGCAAAGTCTGAAAAGTCTGGTTACGTATCTGATGGTTATCAGACAGACAAATCTGCCTCTGCTGGATCTAAGAAACGAGTAAAATTTGTCGATAATAAAGGTTTGATTCATGATGACTTCAAGCCATCTGTTTCTGGTTTTAAAAATGCAAAACATGATAAGAAACAGGATGGGGAATTTGAAAAATTAAAATTTATCTTGATAAATTCTGAAGCATCATTTTCAAATAAGTAGAGAGAGCAGTGGAAACCTAAGGGTGCTTCCACCATAGGTCATGATTTCGTGGAGGAAACTGGAAGACCCAGAGCTTCAAGCTTGGGTCCCTCCCGAACTAATTAATTTTCCTGATTTGTATAGGGAGCTCCGAGACGGTTCGTGAATAATCTAATGGGTAGTCGACAGTGGAGCGTCCCGGCACATGACAGGTGACATTTCCTTGCTCGAAGAAGTCAAACCTTATAATGGAGGAAGTGTTACCTTTGCTGGAAATAAAGGTGGTGAAATCACGGGTATCGGCAAGCTTACCAATGGTGCGATAACATTCGACCGGGTTGAGTATGTTAAAGAATTGGAGTACAACTTACTGAGCGTTTTCTAGATTTGTGACAAGCAGTTCACAACGGCTTTCACAGGGAATGGGTGTTTAATCTTGAAACCCAGATTTGAGATTCCTGAAAGTTGGATAGTTATGCGAGCACCAAGAATGTCCAATCTGTATGTTATGGACATGAATTCAGCCAAAGCTATTGTGGTCGTTCAATGTTTCGTTTCTAAAACTTCCGAAAGAGATTTAGTTTTGTTGCATCGCTGCATGGGTCATATCAATTATAGAAAGATGAATGAATTGTTTAGAAAGGGTCTGGTTGAAGGAGTTCCAAATAATTAGTTTATTTTCAATGATGTGTGTGTGAGCTGCAAGAAGGGGAAGCAAAAGAGAAAGTCTCATCCCTTGAAGTAGTACCATTCAATTACTGTTCCACTTGAATTGCTTCACATGGATCTCTTTAGTCCCGCAAACAAACGAAGTATATCAGGATATTGGTATTGTTTGGTGGTGACAGACGAATATTCTAGATTTTCGTGGGTGAACTTTCTGGCGACGAAAGATGAAACAACTGACTTGCTTATCAACTTTATCAATACACTAGAATCATATTATAAGTTGAAGGTTCGTACAATCCACAATGATAATGGCACGGAGTTTAAAAACACCAAAGTTGGGACTTTTTGTTATGAAAAGACATTGTACATGAATTTAGTGCACCTTACACTCCTCAACAGAATGGTGTCGCGAAGAGAAAGAATAGAACAATTATTGAGACGGCGAGAACCAAGCCAGCTGACTCGAAGCTTCCGGTGAACTTCTGGACTGAGGCAGTTAGTACACCATGCTATATTTTAAATCGGGTTCTGACGGTTAAACGACTTGGTCAAACATGTTATGAGCTGTTGAAGAACCAAAAGCCGAATCTCAAGTATCTGGAACCTTTTGGGTCTCCCTGCACGATCTTGCAGTCTGCCGGGAAGTTCGATGAGAAGGTCATTGAAGGATTCTTCGTCGGATATTCCAATCAGAAAAAGCGAGTCTTTAATACGGTGACTGGTGCTGTGCAAGAATGGTTACACGTTGACTGTCAACCACATACTTTACTGCCCAAAGGAGTTGGACCAGATTAGATGTTCGATTACAAAGCTTTATTTGATTCTTTTGATTCTGACAAGGGGTTAACCGATGAACACTTAGCAACAATTTACATTGATTTACAAAATGAAGCACCAGTTATGCATACCCCATCTCCGACAACTCCGCATGTGTAGGATCGAAATCAGATCGTACACGATATTAGCCACACAAGAGGTTACGGAATAACGCCTCGTTGATGATTCAAGGAAGAGATAATCAATATAAAACGTGAATAATGATAAACACTTACTTGTCTATGATTAAAAGCTGCAGAATTCATATTAGAACAACCAAAGCAAACAAAACTGTGTTGAGGAAACCAGAATCAACAACCTAAACATGTAGGTGATGATTTGCTTATATAGAGTTCGCAAATCATCACCTCCTCAACCGTAAATTCGACCAGGCCCCCAGCTGGCCCACTAAACCTTTTACAATTTACCCCAAAAACCACTAATTAAGCCCAAAATTAGTTACAAGTGAAAGACTAATTGACTATTAACAAAAACTAATGCATAAGCCTCTAAAATAATCCTTTACAATCTTCCCCTAGGCTTACGACATTAGTGCTCCACGGAAAGATGAAATTGAAAGTATGCTTCTATTTGGATTCCCACCACTTATTCTGCACAATTGCCATTGCAGCCATAGAAAAAGCATTTATCTGATCATCATCTTCCTCGTTATTAGTGATTTGGGAAATAGGAGTAAAAACAAGGATGTTGATATCTTTCTCACCAAATCTGATCAAATACATCGTATCATAGAATCTGTAGTCAAAGCCTTCACACACAACCACAACTTCAACAGTAGTTGGATCAAAATTCAATGGCTTACAAAACTTCACCAAGGTTTCATCTTCAATACTATCAAGCAGTGGAACCACCTTAGTTTTTATGGTTGGTGGCCAAACGATTTCCCATTTTTCTTCTCCAGTCACGGGATCCTTTTTGATAATGACCTTATCTTTAGCAACTTTAAAATCCTTGAATCCATTCTTTGAAGCCTTTCTGAGAACATCGCCAACATAATTACCATTAGAACTTCCTGACTATTTGATAAATGGAGCATCCAAAAGGGCATTCAAATCTATCATAGTCCAAGAGTGAAATTGATTAATGTCAGTATAGTATTCCACGTGATTGTGCCCCTTACGCAGAACTACGAATAATTTCTTGAGATTATCATAATGCCAAGCGTGAATGCCGTTTCTTATTCCTTTCCTATAATACTCACCTTAAGCCAATTTCAGTGCATACTGAGGTGGTGGAGTTTGCAATTCCCAAAACCAATTCATTGTATCAGCTGGACGTGGGGCAATCACGGTTACACTCTTATGACTTGCCACCTCAGCCTTTCTCATTTCTTCTATAAGCTGATCATTCTCAAACAATTTATTAAAGTTTACATCTTCGAGCCCGGTAAATTCACCAACATCATTAGGAAGGCTTGGAAAATCCTTCTCAAAATAAACTCAAAATTGGGAGTGGAAGATCCAGCAACATTACACACATCTTCTTTTGAACTAGAAGCTGATCCACCAACATCAGGAATTTTTATTCCAGCAAAACCTGTGCCCATCTTTGACTTCACATCAGCCAATAATATTGATAAGTAACCAATCTGTGTATCAACTTTAGTCTGGAAATCAGCTTGCTTTTTGGCTTCTTCTCTTTGTTTCTTGACTTCTTCTTCTTGAGCAGATATCAGAGACTTGATCAACTCAGATTTGGTTGCATTTTGCTTCTCTAATTCTTTAACTCTCAATTGCAAATCACGAATGGCTATAGACTCAACAGTCTCTAGCTCCCTTTCCGGAGCCCAAAATATTAATAGGTTCAGTTGTAACAAGAGTTGTAAGAGGGGCTTCTACAGAGTGAGATTCAGCAACTATAGACGAACGACTTTCAGATTGTGGTCTGGGATCAAGATTTATTCTTATTTTCAGGGGCCTTGGTTCAGCTTCAGCATTAGGAGACACATTCACAGATACAGGAATTCTAAGAGGAGGAATCTCAGAAACTTGTGGCATAGATACATCATGATCTCCTTCAAGGATTTTCTTTGTTTCAGATTTAGAATCAATTACATCAACTTCTTCAACAACAGGAGAAAGCTGCCTCACATCATGTTCATCGGCAACAATTATTTGAGCTCTCAATGGAATGGGAGTAGGAAGATCAAAAGTACTTATTGCAAATACTCCAAATTTATTTCCGATTGGAGCAATCTTCTTTCCACGCTTTGGAGGAGGATTAATCAGATAAAACACATCCATCCCCATTGGCTTTAGATCCAGTAAATCATCAGATTTTTCAAGACTCGGGTACTTATCATCCAAAATCAGTTGCATGAAACGTGGCACAGCAAGGAATTTGTCTTTCTTTCTGGATGCAATAACTTGCATATCTTTAAGCATCATTTTCGAGAAATTAAACTTCCATTCTTTTTCCAATGCAACAAACGCAGCAATATGTAGTTGATTAAGTTCATCAGTGCTGCTTTTCTTAGCTATAATGCATCTCTGTAGATAGTGAACCAACATT
Organism: Deinandra increscens subsp. villosa; assembly: GCA_039602395.1. Taxonomy (NCBI): domain Eukaryota; kingdom Viridiplantae; phylum Streptophyta; class Magnoliopsida; order Asterales; family Asteraceae; genus Deinandra; species Deinandra increscens. Next base: position 17,074,332 of record JBCNJP010000025.1, on the reverse strand, counting down.
TTCCAAAATATGGGAATGTCTTTCTTCATAGTTCTCTGTGGTATCCCCTCATAACCCATTTCTTTTAGCACATTCAACATAATAGACTTTGGATACTCAATAGGGTCATTAGCTGTATCATTAAAGGCTAATGCTTTACGAATATCTCCCTCTGTGATCACTATATCAATATTCTGAATTCTTGCAACTAGTGTAGTTTTATCTTGACTCACAGCATCTGTCAACCAGAAATCACGAATCATTCTCTTGCACACTGTTGGAGTAGCTCTCAGTGCTATACAAAGACAACTTTTATTCAGGCCCGCAATTAGTGACTCAAACAGTTCTTTATGGTCCGCTGGTGGTGGTATCATGAACGCCACATGTTGTGATCTGGCAGAAACTCCAATTCACTACACATGCTCAAAAATAAACATCAGTATAAAGCAATTTAAAAACACATAATTCATTAACTCAATCAACTTGTGAACACACAAACGAGCCAAACACAATAATTGTTCAAAAATAATAGTTTTCAGTCAGACAAATGAGGTTTTCGGACAACAATATTGAGTTTTCAGATGAATCCGGACCGAAAACTATACCCTCGAGATGAAAACCCGTCCGAAAACACTTCCAATTCGGAAACCCTTGTTCGAAAACGTTGAACAAGCCGACAACATCGTACGAAAGCCTCCATCCGAAAACTCTCGTCCGAAAGCTCATTTTCGAAGACACTTGTCCAGAAGCCTCCATCCGAAAACCCATTTGATAACTCTCGTCCAAAAGCTCTGTCCGAAAACCCATCCGAAAGCTCCGTTCGAAAACTATCGTCCAACAACACCGTCTTCTCCGCTTGAACAACCTGTAATCACAGGGGTTCTCCAACTCATACTTGACCCTTTCACCACCTGCAAACACTAATACAACCAATTTCAATCATAAAACACTCTTTAAACACTCTTACCCTTCCTCTGCCATGGAGAATAGAAGCGTTTTGAGCTTAACAATGGCGGACACGGAATTTTAGGGATTATTTGCTTGATGACTACACCGTGAGGGTGAGATCGCAGACATGATGGTGGAGGTGGTGGTAGGCGGCGGCTGGTAGAGGAATGGTGGAGGTGACAAGAGAGATGATAAAAGTGGGGACAAAAGGGTGTTTAAGCCCTTGACCAGGTTAACCTCCAAATTTTCAATTAACCCCCCCCCCCCCTCTAATTTCTTGTACACACAAAAAATAAACCAACTAACACACAAAGTTAACAAAGTTAACTTCCCCTAAGAAAAGGACTCCTTATCTTAACCTTTTTGGACTGAGACTGACTGAGAGATAGAACCAAAACAAATTTATCTAGAGAAAACCAAGAATAATAAAAAAAACTAAACAAAATCAAATTCACTAAAATATCTTAAGGAACATTAGGGATCAAACCGTCTTAAGGACTGAGGAACCCTTTTTAGCTTCCATTACTCGAACATGTCCAGTTGATTGCTGGCATTTTGATCCTCTTAAAACTCATGTCCCTTGTTTCCAGGCTGTTTGTCACTTAATTATCTTTTAGGTACATTAATTACGAACATAAGCCAGTCACACACAAATCCTAGGCAATTAAAACGTGCAGTCTATCAAGCTTGGTTATTCCCTACCACATATTTTCACATTTCCGTATCCAGAGTTTTGAATCTTTTCTCGAGACTTGGTTGAGAAGAGAAAGAACGGATCATTAAGAGATAGGGATAATATACAGAGACATATACGATTTCAACTCAGAGGCATTTTTCAGTCAGGTGGTAACCTCTCATCAAACACATAAGCCTAGTCGCAAATTCAGGGCTAAAGGGTTTTGGACGCTAGAGGGTCTCTTTTATTATGCACATTGGCATCTTTCTGGTGTAAATTATATACAGTGATCTGCAAGCATGTTAATGCAGACTAACCAGGTCTTTGCTCATGCAAAACAAAGGAAAGTATGATTAACACGTCAGCCATTCTACACCAGGTCATTGCTCACGCAAAGTAGAGGCAATACTTGACTAACGACTTTAACATCCCCGAATCTTTGCTCACACAAAACAGAGGGGACGCCAAGATTTTGAGATTTTTGATTCGACACTTTGGATTCTGGTGTGTGTATCGAGAACATTCTTGCTGTCAAATAGAACTTGCACCTAACCTAAGTGTGTGTTTTCCGTCAAATGTCATACTTTATATTTTAAGTATTATGACACATACCTTTGTTTTTGGGACTGAGCCTACCGAGCATATCAATATGGAGCACGTCTTTCACTTCGGCCTTATGCGTGTCAGTCACCTGAAGACCAAATTATTTCATTTCCCTATAAAATTAATAAAAATTTATAAAGCACCAACAATTTCGTTTTTATTCTTTCCCTGCTTTTAGAATTTTATCAAAAGACAACACAAACATTTTTTTATTTTTATTTTTATTTATTTATTTATTTTAATTTTTTTAAGTAAAACAAACAGAAGAATAAATAAGAAATAAGTAACTAAAAACAGTCAGTCTAGTCCTCAAAGGATATCATTTTCAACCCCTGGAGACACATCTCAAACTTCCCACGATCTAACGGTTTGGTAAACAGATCAGAAACATTTTCATCGGAAGTTACCTGCTCAAGATGAATTAGCTTCCTATCAAAACAATCACGAATAAAGTGTACCTTTATATCGATATCTTTGGTCTTAGAATTTTGTACCGGATTCTTCACAATTTGAATAGCTGCAGAATTGTCACAATAGATTGGTGTGTCGACAAAAGTCAGGCCGTAGTCTGCCAGCTGGTGTTGAATACGTAAAACTTGAGGACAACATGCAGATGATGCAACATATTCAGCTTCAGTTGTGGATTGTGAGACGGTGTGTTGTTTCTTACATTGCCAGGATATCAGCCTATCTCCCAGATATTGACAGCCAGCAAACGTAGACCTATTGTCAATTCACAACCTCCATAATCATTATCAGAAAACACAAATAGATTAAACTATGAATATTTTGGATACAAAAGACCAAGTCAAGGCCTGCCCTTCAGATATCGAAAGATTCGTTTTACAGCAAGAAAGTGAGACATTTTAGGTTGAGTGTAAAACACTAAACTGGATCTTACTAATGCATGATCACGATCAGTTCAATAACATGATGTAAATAAACGTTTCGTTTGATTGATACAAAATGACCAGATTATACAAAATGACTATTACATAGACAAAACACCTAGACCTAGCATTAGACATCATAACATGTTCTAACAAACTCCCCCTTGTCTTATGCTAGTCTTTAGAAGCTTTTGTCTTCGATTCATTCCAATAATGTCTTCAGTTATTTCCCGAATGAATCCCGAAAGCATAGCAAACTCTAATCACTCTTTGAAACTGCAAGACTTGATCAACATCCTCAGCCTTGTATAGAATTTTGTTGTGATAGAGCTTATCGATATCAACTTCAGACATATTAATCAACCACATAGGATCAAAAATCCTAACCAACTTCTTGATGAAATTCTGTTCCAGCCTTTTCAAAGGTATCTTCTTGAGTTGAATAGGCTTTTTGTACTTTAAAACCACAACTAGTCTTCCTGTTTTTGGATGAATATCAGTCGAATGATCAGTATACTTTGGCCTTTGAGGATTCAGAAATCTGAATCGCTTCTGACATTCTTCAAGCAACTTGTTTCTGAAAAATTCGCCCAATGGATGTTCACCATAATTCATAAATGGCTTTCTAGATAATTCCCGCACATCACAGACAGGTAAAGTATCAAACCTTTTAGCGTTCTTCAAGTAGATAATGCCAAATTCTTTCTTGATAGCATAACACTTGCTGTGAATCGAACATCCAAATGATAATATTACCAGTGGCTATACCTTTGTTTTCAAAGAATTTCTTCTGATCAACAGATTTTGTAGGCTTCACCACAAGTATATTCTTTGATCTTTGCTCCTTCATCCATTCATCTAACAATCTTCGTTTCTCTTGTTCTTCAGAAAAACTATCAGCTTCAGCAGTTTCAGGTTGTTCAGATTGTTTCTCAGCCTCTTTCTTCTTTAACTCATTCTCATCTTTTTCTTCATCATCTTTTGCAAAGAAATTGAATCCTCCAAACTGATCATTATCAGTAAAATTCCCATAAACTTTAGGATCATCTGGATATTCTTCAGCAGTCATATCTTCAACTTCTACATGCTCCTCTTCATATACAAACTCATCATCTGAATCTTCTGCTCTGTGAGGTTCAGCGAAAGAAACCTTATCAACATCTTCAATATTAAGAGCATATATTGCAGCAAATTGCTCTTTTGAGTATTGATGCAGAAATTCTCATTTTTCAATTTCAACTCTTGTAATTGGAGTCACATCATAGATATCTTTACCAGACTCCCCCTGGGATGCAACAGCAGATGAAGTTCCAAAAGCAGTCGATGTTCCAGTTGCACCGGAAACACCCGAACCATCTCCACCGACACCTCCCTCCGGGTCATCCGTATCATTCAAATATCGTGACACATCGTCATCTTCTTTGCAAGCCCATTCAGGATTCGGTCTCATCTCCCCCTGAGCAGGTAAAGCTTTTAACAAACGATTTAGCTGCTTACCCAGAGAAGGAGAGATTTGTTGAAGTCGGGCAATCTCACGATCCTTTGACTGATCACGAGATACCAACTCTTTCACAGTATTCTTCAATCCTTGAATTTCATTTGCTTGTTGGCGATTGGTAGACTCTAACTCATCAAGTCTTGTTTGATGCAAAGCAAGCTTTAAATCAGTCGATGATATTGTTGATGTAGTTGAAGAAACATCAGTTGAAGCATAAGCATAATTTGATGAATTTCTGATAATCAACTTTTTAACAGGTGGCATATTGGAACTTTGAACATTGGCAGATTTGGTGGTTGGCTGACTTGGAATCGAAGACTTTGGAGTAACTTTTTTCTTCTTGCTAGGCGGACTGCTACCAGCGAGCATCAGCAAGGAACGAGCCCTGTTTTACCATCATCTTAGGTCTTGACATATGTTTCACACGTTTTCCAGTAGCGACCATTGGAGCTTTTCCTTTATCAGCAGCCTTTGTCTGTCTAGCTGATTCCTCCACAGCTGGAGTATAAGATGGATCATCAACGTCTTCTCTATCAGCAGACCTCTTTGATAAATGCTCAAATCTAGAAACATCTTCATTTATTGAAGCCAGATAAGCTAGATGAGCTTTAGAACCTTTCTTCACCATAACCCCTCTGGTATTATGCAAAATTTCAACATAATCGCCAGAGTCAAAACTTGTACCCGAAGAACTATCATCATCATCTCCAGAAACATCTTTCCAACCAGCTACATCATCTTCTCTATCAGGAATGATTGGATCTTGTTGAATTGGTTTAGATTGTTGTTGTTGTTGCTCCTGCACAGGTACGGAAGCAGCAGGTTGCTGTTCTACCGGTTGTTGGACAAACACATATTCTTCATTATCATCATCTTCAACTGGGTTACCATCTTCATCATATTCCAGTTCATCATTACTATTATCCAGATGTCTTGGAGCACCATCAGCTGGAGCTACATAATTAGGTTTTGCCAAATGACCAATCAAACCTTTAACCGGAGGAGCCACATTCGCTCCTTTTCATTTCTGATAAACTGGCAACTTCCCCACAACTACCTCATTCATGTGCTTCAATATTAAGACAGCATCTGGATTCTTTGGAAGATCAGGATGCAGCTCATTTAAGATCATTTGCAGAAACCGGGGATACATCACACTCTTGTTCTGTTTAGACAAGATGTTCTCTTTCATGTAGTCGAAAATCCAACCTGTGAAGTTGAATTCTCGATTCATCACCTAAGCCGTAAAGAAAGATAACACCTTCATATCGAATTCTTCATGACCCCTTAGTCGATTACCAAAACATCTGATTATCACGTGCATCAGATACTTACACGGAGGACTAAGATTGGCTTTAAGAAACCAGGTAGCATATAGATTGCCATCATACTTCACTCGTCTCAGTAATGCAATCATGTCAATCTGATCAAACTCCTTCGGAAATGCTGGTTAATCATTGAATTGTAAAACCCTCCGAACATATTCTTCAGTTACAATAAAACTAGTTTGAAGAATTCTCGCACGTATCACCGAAGGTACCACCGAACAATCTACTTGAGTTGAAGTCCAAAACATTGTAAGTAAGTCTTTGTAAGGTCTACACTCGTGTGTAGCAGCATAGTATACTCTCAATCTTCTCAAAAAATCAAATATGCCTCCAAAGTGAGATCTCCACTTTGCAGACGCCCCGAGATACGCACAAATATTATGTTCGTCGCTGGACTTTAACGCTGCCATTCCTGAAACAATCACAAACACCAATTATCATTAAAATCACAAGATATAATCAAAACCGCTTACAACCGACTCTAGTTTGACTTTAAACTCTCAAAAAATGAACTTTGTGAAAATTTTGACAACGGACCACGTCACGGACCAAATTGGTCAGACGGACCACTTCTGGTACGAGACCGACCATAATTGTTGACCACGTACCATATTGGTCAAACGGACAACATACGAACCACATTAGGCCACGTATCAAATCTGGTACGCCGCGTACCATGTTGTACGGCGGAAGAACAGTTCATCTTAAGAGTCTTTTGTAATTTTAACAATCAAAACCGTGTTTGTAATGGAATCAATCACTGAGGATTCACTCTAGACCAAAAACCGACTAAGTGTGTGTACTTAAAACCCATTGAGATCATCTCTAAGACCTTTAACTAGCCCTGGGTTCTGTTTTTCGAAAATTTGAATAGTTAAACTCAAAAATCAGATGATAGAGACAACGATACTGAAATCCAAGACCATGTACAGATGCGCCTTCCTCATACCTGTCTTTAGCAACAAAAATCTTGAGCAAAGGTTCGGTATCCACATAGAAATCAGTAAAAAACAGTAATGAGAGATTTAGGGTTCGCAGAGAGTGTTTGAATGTGGTACGTGGATTATGCCAAACACGTACCACATTTGCCCCTTTATATGCAAAGTGGTCCGCCGGGCGTACCATGTGGTACGTCTGGACCACATTCATGTGAAATTCCCATTTTGCCCTCAAACCTTAAACGTTGTTATTTCTCTCTCAAAAATCCAAATTTTCCCAAATTAAAGCATGATGAGCTGATTCGAGCTTCGATTGTGGTTCTCTAAAACAAAAATTTGCCTTTCCTGAATTCAGTTGATTGAAAATAACGCACTAAAATCTTTTTGATTTTTCGAACTTATGGTAAAACGCGCCTAAAATCTTTTTGATTTTTCTGAAATAAGAAATAAACTGCAAAACAGAAATATAAACCCAATAATTTATGTTTTTGTGAGAAAAATTGCAACATGGGATCATACGAGTGAGATGCACTTAACACATTTCAATTTCAACCTAATCAGCATGCAAGCCAAGCAGTCCACGAATACAATATTTTCATGTTTATTTCAGTCAAATCAAATCAATTTTTACCGCTTTCTGATATATATTAGATGTATTTCTCAAGCACAAAAATCATGGTACCCACAAAATCAGGTAATTGAAAATCTGACTTATAATATTTTTGATTTTTCTCTTATTCATCTCTAAATATTTATAGATATAAGTCGTTCATAGTGTTTCATGCAAAAAGAAATCAGAATCGTAAACAAACAACAATCAAGTCGGCCTTGTGAGCACGCAGAGAATGTCCGATTGTTTAGGAAAATAAGAAAGCAAAACAAGTTAAAATTGTATAACTCAACAACAATCAGGTTGGTACTCACGTACATGCAGAGAAAGTCCAATGAGTTATACGAAACACCAAGAAAAATAAAGCAGAACGTCAAACGAACAACGATCAGGTCGATCTTTCGATACGCAAAGAAAGTCCGATCGTTTGACAAAATAAAGAAAATCAAACAAGTTTAAATCTTACAAAAGAAAACATGCATACACTAGAACACTTATTTATTCTATTTTTGTATTCTTCATCTTATATCAAGATTACACAACCACAAGAATCATGTTACACCACAGATTTCAGGCAAGCGTTATGTTTATATCATACTAGCAAGTATCAGATATTGATTGACACATTCAATGAAACAAAGAACAACCTACAACCTTTCAATCTAGTTTATCCATGGTCAGTAACATTCACTGATGTACTATCATTTCTCACGAGGTTGGATCACATTTCTCAATTTTTTATTTTTCCATTTTTTTTATGCTTTTATATACTTGAATACAAGAAAACACACTATTTTTGTATTTTTCCATATCTCCTCCTAAAAGCAGAAATAAGAGAAAACAACAAAAGAAAGTAGAAATGATCAACTGAACCAGTTTACTTGGCATTCAACCGAGTAACCCCATTGATTTGCAATAAAAATTGAAAGCGAGTTTTATCAAACGCTTTAGTGAATAAATCAGCCCTTTGAAAATCCGTGTGAATTTTCTGCAAATCAATTAGTTTCTTCTCATAGCAATCACGGATGAAATGATATCTTATGTTAATGTGTTTAGTTTTTGAATGTTGAACAGGGTTTTTCGTGATAGAAATAGCAGCCGAGTTATCAATGTAAATGGGAGTAGTGAGAAATTCAAACCATAGTCGCGTACCTGCTGTTGAATCCACAAAACTTGTGAACAACAACTTGAAGCAGCCACATACTCCGCCTCAGCAGTAGACGTTGCAACCAAAGTTTGTTTCTTACATTTCCAGGACACTAATCTCTCCCCCAAAAACTGACATCCAGCGGTGGTTGACTTGAAATTGATTTTACAGCCGCCATAATCTGAGTCACAATAAGCTAATAACTCGAACTTATCATCATTAGGGTACCAGATACCAAGATCCGGATTCCCTTCAAATAAGCGAAATCCGTTTTACTGCTACCATATGTGAAGCCTTGGGAGCTGCCCGGTACCTAGCACACAAGCACACAACAAACATAATATCAGGCCGAGATGCAGTTAAGTACATAAGGGAACCTATCATTGCACGAAAAAATGTCGGATCAACATTGTCACCAAACTCATCCGGACATCTCCAATTTTAAAACGAGCTAAAATATCGGACACATATTTTGTTTGATGCAAAAATATGCCTTTGGCACATTGATGTACTTGAAGACCCAGAAAGAAACCCATCTCCCCTATCGAACTCATCTCGAACTTCGTTTGCATAACACGCTCAAATTCCTTGCATAAGCTGTCATTTGTGCTACCAAAGATAATATCATCCACATAAACCTGGACCAGCAGCAAATCCTTCCCAAACTTCTTTGAAAACAATGTACAATCCACCTTGCCACGTTTAAATCCATTTTCCAGTAGGTGTGTAGAAAGAGTCTCATACCAAGCCCTTGGAGCCTGATGAAGACCATATAAAGCTTTATCTAGCTTATACACCCGTTCAGGAAACTCTAGATCATAAAAACTAGGTGGTTTCTTCACATACACTTCTTCACGAATTTTCCCATTAAGAAACGTACTTTTGACATCCATTTGATATACTTTGAATCCATGATGTGCCGCGAAAGCTAGAAAGATCCTGATAGCCTCAATTCTTGCTACAGGAGCATATACTTCATTGAAATTAATGCCTTCAATCTGAGAGAAACCCTGAACCAAAAACTGAGCCTTGTTTCTGACGATGATACCACGATCGTCCTTCTTGCATTTGAAAACCCATTTTGTTCCACAAGGTTCTTTAGAATTAGCGAGTAAATCCACGAGATGCCAAACTCCTAATTTCTGAAATTGATGCAATTCGTCCTGCATCGTTTCTACCCAAGAAGCATCTTCCAACGCTTGATCAACATTGGTAGGTTCAACTTGAGACAGAAAACACGAGTGAAATACTTCATTCTGAACACCGGTATCCCTAATTTCAGCAATTTACGCATCAATAGTATCAGCCAATTGATGTCGTGTGCGCACCCCAGAATTCGGATCTCCAATTATATTCTATTGAGGATGAATGTTATGAATCCTAAGAGAAGTTGAATCAGAAACTTCAAAATTATCTGCAAGATTATTCAAATTTGCATCTGCTTCCTCTGAGCTTGAAAGATCACCAATCGGTAAAGAAACCGGCACTGAAGAACTTGTACTTGGTAGGCTAATTGGATCATCAACCGGTGTTGATTCAGCTTCATGAAACGTACTCTCATCATCGTCAGACGAACTCATTGTTTCTAAGTTAGAAACATTCTGATTAGACGAAGTAGCATTAGAAACACTTGGAAGCTTTGGGATCCATGAACCAGGAGTAAGTATTGAATGAATCATAGCAGCAGCTAGAAGTTCTTCAGCATGCTCATCAGCAGAATCATTGTGTGCAGCCAAGAAAGAATCAAATAAGGTCTTGTAATCAAAAGCAGGAATATCAACCCATTTGGGTGTCAGAAAAATGTGTCTTTGACAATCCACATTCAAATGATTCTTAATTGTCTTAAAAGAAGGAAAATAAACCCGTTTCATTGGATACCGATACCCAACAAAGATGCCTTCAATAGCTTTGGCTTCAAACTTCCCACCTTACTTGAGAACCGTACATAAACATCCAAATGGCTCTAAAAATGTAAATTCGGCTTACGACCCTTAAGCAGTTGATAACTTATCTTGTTGAAACGCTTAACAATCAGAACACGATTGAGCACATGACATGCAGTGTGAACTGCTTCAGACCAAAACTTGATTGGTAAATGTGGATCAGACAGCATAGTACGTGTTGTCTCAATCAATATTCGATTCTTTCTTTCAGCAACTCCATTCTGTTGAGGAGTGTACGACGCACTGAATTCTTATCCAATTCCAAGAGAATCACAAAAAGTTGTCATTTTAACATTCTTGAATTCGGTACCATTTTCAGTACGAATTCGACAGATTTTGTATTTATACATCGATTCGAACTTGGATAACAACCTTTTAATTGTATCTGGAGTTTCATCCTTTGAATGCAACGACGCCACCCATGAGAAACGGGAAAAATCATCCGTTATCACAAACAATAAAAACTCCCATCAACACTTTTAATATTCATCGGACCAAAGAGATCCATATGAAGCTTCCTTTCTTACGGGAAACACACACCTCATTGATTAAAAACCGATTCTTCGATACGCCTTCTACTAGATTATGATTAATTAAGTAGTTCATATTGCGGTAGTTGATGTGTCCCATACGGCGATGCCACATAATTGAATCTTTTTCAGTAGCCTTTGAGATAAAACAAGTAGCAGCTACAGCAGACGAAGATTGATTCATGTTTAACACATACAAATCACGAAATCTTGGCGCACGCATCACAATCCAATCATCAGGCACTCAGAACTTGTGAAAGCAGCAGTGTACTGCTTATCACAAATATGTGATACACTCAGCAGGTTGTGTTGCAGTTCTTCCACAAATTGCACTTTATCAAACGTGACCTTCTCGTTACCCATCTTTCCTTCTCCGGTTATTCTTCGACCTTTATTGCCAGCATAGGTAACATTTTCTCCGTTAATTGGTTTGACATCTGAAAGCAGAGAAATATTACCCGTCATGTTCCTGGATGCTCCACTATCAACTACCCAGAAGTTGTTCACAGCTGGCTTTTGAGAACCCTGCACATATTAGCAAATAATTAGTGAGAATCTAGACCCAAGCTTTCAGCTTTGGGTCGACCGGTATCTCCAGAAAAGTCTTCAGTGGCTTTTGAAGATAATTTAGGCAGCCACTTTTGCCTTAACACCAGGATAGCTGAATCAGTAGCAGAGTCACCAGAAGATGAACTCCCAAAAGATTTTTTATTTTTGAAAATTTTTCTCGTTTGAAAAACTGTTTTGTTACCACCTTTTCATCTATCTCCTTTGGCTTAGAAACGGGATCAGATTTTTCTTTACTAGCAACAGAAGCTCGTTTCTTTGCCAAAATCGAACATCTATTTCTGAGATGACCTTGTTGATAACAATGATAACACCGCCTACGATCAACAAAGACCATAGGAAAACTATTTCCTGAATCAGACGAGGTGTTATCATCAGACATTTGCTTAACAACTCTCCTTGGTGGTTTAGCATTAAACCTTCGAGATTCATGCTTTGGAAGAGGTTTAAGCATAGGAGTAATATACCCAAATTGGTTATAAAAACCATTTTCATCAACTCCACATTGATCAGCATACCCTTTTGGTTTGATCCTTTGGGCTTTGTTATGTTCAATTTACCAAAATCATCATAGAAATCATAATCAACACAAAAACCATAGGATTTGTAATCAAAATCAATTTTTTTAATAGAAAGCTGACCATTAGAGTTGTAAAAACTCTTTAGTGAGTATTTGGAAGTTTTTGGTTTTGAAACAGATTTTTGATCGTTTGGAGTGTCTGACTTTTGAGAATCCTGATCATTTGGACTCGTTCTAGGTTTTAGCAACGATCCACTTTCCCCACTACCATGATCAGACACACAATTCTCCTCAGAATCAGCATAAAACACCTTAGCAACCCGTTTTGGATCAACACAGCATAACGGGAACATCTCATCAGAAAATATGGTATGACTACCTTTGAGACAATACGTTCTGATTTTCTGAGATTATTCACCAGTTTCCATTTTACCTTTCAATTTCTTATCATTTTTCTGAACTACCTGAGATTTCTTTTGATTAACCTCAGATTTTTCAGAAACTGATCCAAAACCAACACCACTAAACTTGACAGACTTTGGAAGAGCAACCGGAATTGCATTAACATCCGGTGTGGTTGTGTTGCTAGTTGTTACTAAGTCTTTTTCATGAAAGAGATCTTAGCCTTTAGTAAAATTTTCATTTTCAAAATTTTTCATTTTCTTCTCAGTTTCTTTTATCTTAATAGCTTGCTCCAAAGGTGTCAATTTGACCGAACCAGTTGGTTTGTCACCTATAGAATCACTTGACTCATTTGATTTTGGAGCATCAAGATTTGCCTTGGACACATGTTTTCCAGGCTTCTTTTTATAAGTGCCTTTGTGTTTTTCAGAATTACCAACCAAGTTCTTAGTGAACTTCGAATAATCAAACACAATTGATGGTTTGTTTTCAGTGTCAGTTGGTTCCAACCCATGCACAATCGGTGGTGGAACTGAATTGCATTTCGATTCCTTGACCACCTCTTTTAAAGTTTCATCTTTGCAAAGAAAACTTGCAAAGGAAGCTGAGTTTTTGAAATTTTCAAGTTGTCTTTTAAGATCTAGAAATCAATATTCAATTCAGAAATCTTAGCATTTGCTTCTGCAAGCTTCTTTTCACAAAAGATGTAATCTTCAGTTTTGTTATTTAATTCAATTTTGGTGCTCAAAGTCGATGCATGCTCACTTTTCAGTTCAGCCTTAACGGCCTCCCACCTTTGTTTGTATATTTTTGTGTTTTCCTCTGCCAACATGTATTTGTCATAATACATAACTTTCTCATTCGAAAGTTCCTTCAATTTATTAGCAGAGGTCATGCAATGTTCACAAGGTTTAGAGTCAACCTGAATGTTAGTCATAAAAGCTTGATGGCCTTCTGCAAAGAAGTCTTCACCTGGAAGTTCAGGATCATCTTCAACTTTCACATTTCTCTCTTCAGTACACAGAAACGCAGATTCATCAGGATAATCTGCTCCCCAGTCATAACCTTCTCCATTTTGAGAGACTAATGCTTTAGAATCTTGATTCGAAGCATTTGCATTTGAACTTGATGGAGTAGAATTTCTTCCTGATGCTTTTGAACTTTGAGCTGCATACTTCTGAAACAATTTCAAAGTTTCTTGCTTCTTTGCATTATTTCCTTTGCGAAGTGACCATAATTCTAACAATTATAACAACGAAATTTGGATTTGTCGAATCCAAGCTTTCCCTCAGGATTAAAACCTTTGCGTCCCGTTCTTTGCATATACTTCTTACCTCTCCGAACAAGCACTGCCATGGACCAATTGATATCCATAAGTTCTAGATCACCAGCATCAATTTGTTCATAGTCTTCATCTGTTAACTCAGCACTAGTCAACTTTCCTGCCACGACCCCATCATATGAAGAAACCATTGCTGAAAACAGCGCCATGGAATCGTTTGTAGTTTTGGCAGAAAAAGCATTCTGATTTGGTGAAGAAGCAGATTGATTAGAGTAAACTGGATATGTCACTGCAGTTTTTTGAGTATAACTCTCACCAGAAGAACCCCGAGATCCACTAGCATGACCACTCGATGCATTTTCAACATAAAAAGCAGTAGTTGGTGGGTTTGTGCTAGTTTTAGCTTTAGCATGCATTGTCAAAGCATTTTCACCAAAATAAACATCCAGATTCTGAACTTGTGCTGGAAGAGTCTTTACTCGCATCATATCTAGTTCTCGAGCCAACAAGTTTCTTGTTAGGTCATCATACAAAATATCATCAAAACTCTTATCATGAGTTAAAATCAGGATATAGCCTTCCCACTTTGCTGGTAAAGCATCTACAAGCTTCTCTTTCAATTCACCTGCTTCCTTCTTCACTCCAACTATTTCGAGCTCACTTACCAAGTGTGATAACCTTGATATGAGATCATTGATTGTCTCATTTTAGACGTGACAGAAGTTATCTTATTCTCTTAACAACACCTTCTTTTTGCTTTTCTTGTATTGAGCGTTGCCTTCACATCTATTACACAATGCATCCCACAATGTTTATGATGTTGTATGCATTTTAAATTGATGTAGGATATCCTTTGGAAGAGCCATTGACAAGTTAGAATACGCCTTTTTCTCCACTTTAAATGCTGCTTTCTCAACATCATTCATTTTATTGTAAGGCTTCACTTGACCAACAAATTCTCCACTTGTGATCTTTGGAACTTCATACCCATCAAGCATAGGAGTCCATACGGTTACATCCGTCACACCGATATACGATTCATAACGAGTCTTCCAATTATGAAAATCTTCAAATTTCATCAACTTAGGAACTTTATTCGTTGTTCCTATCTCGTTATCGTAGTTCAGTAAGGCTTGAACGGTTGTAGACATTGCAGCAAAGGCTTGGAACGGATCCATGATAAATTTCTCAAAATCTGCTCAGACGTACCAAAATGTCGATCTGCGTACCAGAACCAAGCTCAGCGTACCACTTCTCACATCGTACCACACTCGGACCAGAATAACACAGGCATACCACCAGCATATCACTTTCCTCACGGACCAGATTTGGAACGGATCAGACTGGTACGGCGTAATTGCCAACGTACCATTCAGTAACTGCCACGGACCAACGAAGGAGATTGCCTTAGGGACCAAGTACTATGTACCACGAACATGATGAAGATTGCTGTACGGACCAGCGTCGTACCAATGTGTTCTTGATCTGGACCAGACGCATACCAAATGGAACTCGACTGAATTTGACTACTTTTTGTTTTTCGGACGAGAAATCGACACAGCACTCAACGAAAACACTCACAGATCATTTTGGAAGCAAATTTCGAATAGATTGGACGTAAAACCGAGAAGAAATGATTAAATTTGAAACAAAACTGTTGTTTCTCTCTCTAGAAAGGGAAAAACTGATCAGAGATCACAGCAAAAGAGCAACGAAGCTCTGATACCACTTGTAAAACACTAAAGTGGATCTTACTAATGCATGATCTCGATCAATTCAATAACATGATGTAAATAAATGTTTCGTTTGATTGATAACAAGCTCACGAGTACAGAGAGAGAACAGAAAGCAAACACTACAGAATACACACAGTTAAGACTTCAACTCTCGCAACCACTCTTAAACACAGAGCTTAAACTATTTATACTAATCTGCCCGGCGTACCAATTAACCCACGTACCATGTGGTCCGTCCACTGGTACGCTGGGACCAGATTATACAAAATGACTATTACATAGACAAAACACCTAGACCTAACATTAGACATCATAACATGTTCTAACATTGAGATTCATAACGAGCACATGTATGAACAGAAAACATGATGTCAGGTCGACTAGCAGTCAAGTACATCAATGAGCCAATCATTGACCGATACATGTGCTTACTTACAGGTTCACCATCAGGATTTGGAGCTAATAGTGGATGCGAAATCATAGAGAGTGGCCATAGGCTTGCAATCTGACATTTTGAACTTTTCCAGGATTTCATCAACATATTTCACTTGATCAATAAGAATGCCATATGAATCTTGCTTGACTTGAATGGCAAGAAAAAATTGCATCTCGCCTATAGCACTCATTTCAAACTTTTGCTTCATAACAGCTTCAAACTCTTTACATAAATCTTCATTTGTAGACCCAAAAATGATATCGTCTACATACACTTGCACCATGATGATATCCTCATCGATAACTTTTCGGAACAATGTCTGATCCACCACCCCCGTGTGTATACCCATGCTGCAAAAGATGATATGTCAAGGTGATGTACCACGAACGAGGGGCCTGATGTAGGCCATAAAGTGATTTATCTAAATGATAGACATGACCTGGGTATTCTTCATCAATGAACCAAGAGGTTGAGACACGTAGACCTCCTCATCCATCTCAACATATAAAAACATTTTCTTCACACGACGCACATATCAGGTATCAACAGTGAAGTTCATGTAAGTTGCATATGCCAGAAAAATTCGAATTGCCTCCAACCGAGCAACAGGGGCATACACCTCATCATAATCAATCCCTTTAATCTGCTTGTATCCTTGCATAATTAATCATGCCTTGTTTCTTACAATAACTCCACTATCATCCTTCTTATTTTTGTAAAGCCATCGCGTTGAGATGACCCTTTGATCCACTGGTTTCTCAACTAACTCTCATACCTTCAATCTGGTGAACGGGTTCAGTTCCTCATGCATTGCCTCAACCCAACTGGGGTCCTTTAGTTCCATATCAACATTTGGCGGTTCAATTTGAGAAATAAAGCAAGCAAACATGCATTGATTGATATCCCCAGATTTGTTTCGAGTTTGAACTCCAGCATCAAGTGGACCAATACTATTTTCGGGAGGATGAATTTTATGCACTCTAGATTCTGGAAAAATGGGAACAAATGTTTCAGAGTCTAGATTAGTAATGTTGTTAGAAGGAGATGGTACATCATGAGCTTCCTCCACCGAATCCACCTCATATGGAGATGAACCATTATTATCATTGAATTCAACCACGGGATCTGACTCGGGAGATGAAACTGACTAAGGATCTGGAACTTGCACAAGGGGAGTCTTCGAAATCACTTGATTTCTTGAGGTATTAGCAACTTCATCATCAAATAATTCTTCTACAATCACAGGATTTAGAAGAAAAGATATGAAAATCTGATTATAATCAAATACCTGGGCAGGACCAACTCCAGCGTCAGTAGGATTGTCTTCAAGCCATTCCACATTTGTGGACTCTACAACCTTCTTAGATGTCTTATTAAAGACTCGATAAGTTGAGCTGGCTGAATAACCTACAAAATAACACTCATCAGCTTTAGCTGAAAATTTGGGAATATCATCATGAATCAACACAGTGCATGGACACCCAAAAGCTCGAAGGTGTCTAATTTTTGGTTTTTCTTTGAACAAAATCTCATAGGAGGTATTTTGTAGACGCTTATTGATCAGCACCCTATTTTGTACATAGCAATCTGCATTTATGGCCTCATCCCAGAACATCGTAGGCAGCTTTGAATCGCATAACATTGTACACGCAACTTCAATTAACATCCTATTTCGACGCTCAGAAACTCCATTTTGTTGTGGAGTATACGGTGAACTAAATTAATGTTCAATTCCTTTTGCTGCGTAAAACGCATCAATTGTACGATTTTTAAATTATGCTCCATTATCACTTCTGATGGATTTCACCTTCAAGCTGATCTTGTTTTCAATCGCGTTGATGAAAGCCTTCAACACCTCTGCAGTTTCACTTTTTGTATGCAAAAGGAAAACCCAAGTAAAACGTGAGTAATCATCAGTAATGACAAGAAAAAAAGCACAACGATTTAAACTAAACATACTCACTGGACCAAAAAGGTCCATATGAAGAAGTTGGAGCACATACGAGATGGAATTGAAAAGCTTTGGTTTATGCGGTCGTTTGTGTTGCTTCCCCTTCGCACATGCCACACATTTTTCTCTCATTGGGAAGTCTTTGATTGGCAGATCTCTAACATGTTCACCTTTTGCAAGATGATTGAGATTCTTCACATTAGTATGGCCAAGGTGTCGATGCCAAAGCTGAGCATGATTCTCAGTGGTCCTGGAAAGCAGGCATGCCACTTCGGTAGTAGGTGGCTTGTTCATGTTTAACACATAGGAATTGCCATATCTGGGAGTGTGCATTAGCACCATATCATCCGGAATAGAGTATCCAGGCTTCAAAATTAAACAATCTTTATTATTGAACAACATAGGATAGTCTTTATCACAAATTTGTGATACACTCAAGAAACTGTGATTTAGTTGCTCCACATAGTTGACATCATTAAAACTGAGACACCCGTTTCTCACGGTACCCTTCTTGATGATGTGACCTCCAATACCTCCTGCAACGGAAACATATCCTCCATCGAATTCTTGAACGTTCTGGAGCACTGACATGTCCCCTGTCTATGCCTGGAACAACCACTGTTTAACGTACCAAAGGTTGTTAACAGGCCTACTTGGATGTTCTTGTATTGAAAAGGAGATTAATTAGAGATTGGTACCCAGGCCATAACAGGTCTGGGTTTCTTCATGTATGTGCTACATGAAGCAGTGTTTGGTTTTGTTGGTCATGCTTGGGTCTGTAGACTTTCTGCACAGTCCTGGTGGGAGTCATTGGTTCAGGCCTATTTTTAGGAACAAGAGGTGTATTCAACTTAGATGTTACAACAAAAATGTTATTATTTTGATTAAAATGTTTGTTGTAAACATCTCGTTGTTTATAATTTGGATTTACCACCTTTGGAACATTCCAACGATCATGTTGACCCATTGTACCCTCTTTTGACACACCTTTTGTAAATTTCAATTGTTTCAAGTTGGGTGACTTTTGTTGAGGTGGTCTCATCATTGTAGCTGGTTTTGGTCACATTTGAACAACATGATTATGTTCCTGTAGGTTTGAGCCTTTAGACTGCTACTGTTTCTTAGGATAGTAAGGCTGGTATGGTCTATTTAAACAGTTTCGAGCTACATTATTAGGTTTGCCATAGTTATGACATGATTGTTTCTTTGGATAAGCGGGAGACTAGGAAAATTGTCGCCTAGTGGATTGCCATTTTGGTTTAGCAGCATGTTTGTGAATCCAATATGTTTTACCTTCGGGACGAGTGGACAAAACATACTCCCGCCTTATTGGCACATGTTGATCATAAGCATTGGTAACTTTAGGATAGGGAACGAAGTCTTGGGGTTTAGACTCCCTTTCCCTTTTTACATACACAACAACATCAGACTTACCAAACATAAACATTCCATGGGTTGGGGAACCACCAACCCTGGTCCCTTTCCCATGTTCACAGTTTCACACAATTATCAGTTTTACCTACTGAAAACACATCAAAAGAGGTTTGTTCACAAAAAACATTAGACCCAGAAATTTTTGTCACAGCCTTTGAACATCCAAAACAAACTTGGGAAATTCAACACACTCAGTTTTAGAGTCATTCAAAACACTAGAACTATATATCTTATTGTAAGCAATGCATTCACTGTCCTGCTGTGAAATATCCTCAACGATTACTTTATCTACACATGAAACAACCTTAACAGTATGAGCAGGAGGAGCAGAAATTTTTATAGGACAAGTGGCAAGTTTACTTTCAATTGACATGCTTTCCTTTTTACCATACGTAGCTGTTTTTTCAATAGCAGCCATTTTTTCTTTCTGCTCAACAGTAAGAGGCAGAGAAATCATGTCACACATTAAAGGGGGAGGAACATTGTGAGTGGATGTCTCAACATTTGCTTCATAGTAAAGTCCTAATCCTAATTGAGCTTTCACATGTTTAATTCTTTCATTAGAGTTATAAAAATGTTGATTGGCCTCCATCATCTTTGAATGAATTGTCTGATGTTTATCTAAGATAGATTGAGCAGTGCTAAGTTTAGTTCTAAGTTCTAGAACTTCTTTATTTAACTCTTCTACCTTAGATTCAGATTTTCTATAAAAACACTTGTAATCACTTAGTTGTTGTTCAACATAGTTAAGTTCTTGTTTGGTAGCCTCATATTTTTCTCTGAATATTCTAGTGCGATCCTTACAGTATTTAACTTCATGTTCAGTTTTCTCATGATTTAAGCATTCATAAGTAAATTTAGATTGCCAATCTTTAACTAAAGACTGACATGTGGGATTTAAGCATACCTCACTATTGTCGAAAGACCCGGTACTGCCTGGCTGAATAACAGCCATGAATGCATGATGAGTATGAACTTGTGAATCACTTTCAACTTCTTCTTCAACAAGTAGAGCAATGTGAGCATGACTTATACATTGGTCAGTAATTTGATCAAACCAGTCATAACCAGCAGATTGTTGTACCACCAATGCTTTGTTGTTGTTGACACTTTTGTTTTTTTCAGCAAACCCAATTGTTTCTTTTTCAACTTTTGGTTTAGTGCATTCCCGAGCATAATGACCATACTCATTGCAATTGTAACACCTCAAATTTGCTTTATTGAATACAATCTTTGCTCCCTTTCCTGCATTCCAGTCTTTCCGCCCAGTTTTCACCATAAATTGCTTAGCACGCAATGCTGACATACACATTTGATAAGATATGTCCATATGTTCGAGATCTTCAGAATTCACTTGATTCACATCATCATCTTTTAAGTCTCCAGGTAACAAGGTTCCAGCCATGAGAGCTTAACAGCAACTTATAATTCCAACTCCCAACGCAAAACCAGAGTCATTCGTGAGTTTAGAAACAACCAGGGTCACAACATTTGATGAGTTAGCTGCAGAAGATTGAGAAACAAAGGCGTTCTGATTTCCTGATGCAACAATCTGGTAACCACTGTTGGAAGAAGTTTGAGAGACAAACGCTTGATTCATAGAAGCTCCAACATTAGCATTTCTAGCCCGTTTTTGTTTGTCAACTTCAAAAGATCTAAGTGCAGACATTAGATCGGCCAGTGTAGATGTGTGTAGATCCACCATTCTCTTTATCAACTCAATACTGCTATCCGAGCTAAGTGGCAAAGCATTCAACAACTTCTTATTAACTTCAACCTAGGTGTATGTAGCATCTGCTTCTCTCATAGCTGTAACTATCTTTACAAACCTTTGCATTCGAGTTTCAAGGTTTTCTCCTGGCACATTACAGAACATGTTGAATTCTTCTCGCATATTTTCATGACGACTCTCCTTCATATCATCATTACCCTCAAATGTGGTGATTAGAGCATCCCAAAGTTCCTTTGCAGTGGTATATTCTTTAAATCTGTGACAACCCTCGGAAATTCTAGATTAATTTTCCACTTTCGATATATTCGATGAGTATACATTATATATTCCATTAATTCAATTCGCATGCATTAACGCGTTGCATGGCATAGCATATCCATTACATCTATATCATGAATCAGTAGTTTAGTAAATTACCGGATCACACACGCGGTCTAACTTGCACACGAACGTTCATGACGTTTTCCATAATAGGTGAAACAAATATTTCGATAAATATTATTGCCTATAAATATATTTTATTGATTAAAAATATATTTACGTTTCATTTTATTTTAATGCGAACATTTCGCGCGTTACTATTATTTGATCAAGTCTAAACATACCTAACTATCACCAATGAACCATATAACATCAAACACTACTTGTAATAAAGTGGTTTTAATAAAAAGATAATTTTTATTATTTTGGATTTATACCGGCTATACTCGAAAAATACCCGATTTTCACCAATGACTAGATAAAATACCTCGTGCGTAAACTACTACAATTATCCACTTGTTCCAAATCTAGATTTTTGGATTCCCTCCTAATCTTTTACTAGGCCGAAATTTTCAAACAAAATGAGTAAACTTGAGTTTACTTTATACAAACTTACTTCACTTCACTATTTGTCACTTCACTATTTTGTTGACACTTTGCATCACACCTTACGTATCACCTCATACCAATTAGCAACTTTATGGTATTTTCTAAGCCAACTAGTCAAAGTATACCACCTTTGTGATTGAAGGGACTTACACGAATAAATCACCATTAAAATTTCCACAATTACACATTCACCACCTAACGCTCCATCCTTCTTTCTCGGTTCTGTACATCCTCTCTTGACCAATTCTCATCCATAAAATGGAGACCAAGACCACCTCAAACATCACACATACCCCATCCAAAAATCCTATCCTTTTTTCTTCCTTGCTTCGGTGCTCAACACAATAAGACTTGAACCACCCTTTTCACACTCACAAACATACTCCTGGTTCATTGATAGGGGCAGCAACAATCCTTACAATATTTGAAGAAACCCACAAAAACAACCCATTTAAATTGCCCTCACTGTTAAGGTTCGCAACCACATTGAACACCATCGTTTCAAGCACGAAAACTCTCGTATGTCACTCACTCTTTATTCGAACTCGGGATCCCCTAAAACCCACACTTGAACATGTTTTAGGACCCATTTCACACCTTAAACACTTGTAGTCTCTAACACAAAAAAACGCAACTGCAAGAACAAGTTGCTTCCCACATAAAATCACATTTCAACCACCTTACTTACCCCGTGATCGCAACCTGTGTAGCAGTCCCGAACCCATCACTTGGTGGTTGTAAAACAGCCCCTACCACCTTCTCTTCAAGCGTAAAAATTGCAGCATTTCAGCCCCTACATCTGGTTATGATTTCCAGCCCCTAATACACCCGAAAACCCACTTTTGTCAACCCCTTCTTACTGTTTTGAAAGCAGCAACTGAACAACCCAAATGGCGAGCTTAAACTCACATTAACACACCATTCTTTCTCCTTAATCGGTGAAGATCAATGTAGGGAGGAATTCATAGTTTTGTTTAGTCGGCTTGTTTAGTTTAGTTTCATTTGTAATGTTGTCTTTTTGTTAGCAAGCGAAACTACCGAGCGAAACTGTTGTTTCGCTCGGTATCTAGATTAGGGTTGTCTCAGTGACAGTTTCGCTTGGCTAGCGAAACTGCCAGCGAAACTGTCTACTGATCTGTATAAATAGTCGCCTTTGTGCACATCTTTGTAACCTTTTGCAACTTTAGCAACCTTAATACAAGATTTCTGATTATTGGTAAGTTTGGTGACGGCTAGGAGCATTCTATTCAATCTTTGTAGCTATTGTTCATCTCTTATCATCTATTTGGTTGTAGTTGTGATTGTTCAATACTAAAAACCCATTTTAGCTATTGGAAATCATCTTTTATTGATATTTGATTGGTTTTCTTCTCAAAACACCTTCATTAGCACTGATTAAGATCAGTGAGGACCAACAATATGGTATCAGAGCCATTGTGCTCTTGATTTTTGGTGTTTTTGAGTGTTTTTGGTAAAACTTTTGAAAATCTATTTGGATCTGTAATCTGATTGTTTTGGATTGAAAATTGGTTGAATATTGTATATTTTGATGTCCTGAAGCATATGCAATCAACTGATCATTACTCAATAGTGATTTGGATTGGTTTGTGATCATTTCTTCTTCAAAAAGAGGGTTTTCTGTTCTGGGCGAAACTGAGGTTCTTCCAGCGACACTATACAGCGAAACTCCTGTCTCTTCCAGCGATACTATACAGCGAAACTATAGTGTCGCCGTGAATCATATAATTGTTTTGGACGAAACTACTGGCGAAACAAGTATTTTTTGAACGAAAGTTCAAACTAGTTTCCAGCGAATCTAGCTAGCGAAACTGTGTGTCATCGGGTATTTCCTAGCGAAAGTACTGCCCGTGCATACAGCGAAACTAGTTAGCGAAATTGCTGAATTGGTTCAGTGTTCCCAAGCGAAACTTCTGGCAAAATTATAAGTTCCAGCGAAATTATTCATCTGATCAGGATTTCCGAGCGAAATTGCTGGCGAAACTAATTCTCCCAGCGAAACTAACCAAATTGTCTTGTTCTTTGTTTGTTTGTTTGTGTCTTTCTTATTTCAGGCTGATTTGAGATGGCTTCAGGTACCAATGTTGCTGACACTGAAAGCATTGCTCCAAACCAACCACCGAGGCTGATCAACGGAGACAATTTTGAAGACTGGAAACGATGTCTGAAATCGTTCTTTCTGTACACCGATTACAATCAATGGTTGTCGATCGTCGACGGACCTCATGTTCCAACCATCACTACTGGTGAAGTAACCCAGATCAACAAAAATCCGTCCCTTCCTTTACTGAGAAGGATTTGAAACTTATTGATCGAGATCAAAAGGCTCTTGGTGCTCTCTCTCTGCTTGTCGCAAGAAATCTACAATCGTTTCGCTGAGCACTCTGATGCAAAAAGCTTGTTTGATGCTCTTTGTGAGTTTTATGATGGTAATGAAGATCTTGTGAAGGACAAAGAAGCACAAGCAACTAAAGAATTCAATTCGTTCACCAGCATGAAGAATGAAAAGTTAATTGATTTAACTAACCGTTTTCTGACCGTGTCAAGCAATTTGAAGAAGTATGATTCAGGACTCACCAACTCTGAACAAATCAAGAAGCTGCTGGATGCTCTTCCACCCGAGTGGAGCATCCAGGTTCATATGTTGAAACAAGAAAGGGGTTTCTCCGAATACAAGCTTATGGACATAATTAACAAGCTTAAGTCATTTGAGCTGGATGTTCAAAGGAGAGAGTACAATCAAGCCATGGGTCCTGCTAAAGTTTATTCTCCGAATTCGGCTCTCATCTCAACTGTTACACCCAAAGGAGCCTCATCTCAAATTCAATCTGCTCATCTTGGGTCTGGTTCATCCTCAACTGCTTCTGCCGCTGCTCAGCAAACATCCCAGATCTCACCCGAATTCATGGGATTGTTCTCATTGTTTACCAACAGTTATCAAGCTTTCGCTGCTGGAGAACTTCAAGGTTCGACTCTGACTACTGAGGATATGTACCAAGTTGACCCAGATGATTTGGAAGAAACCGACTTAAAATGGCAAATGGACATGTTGACCGTTCGTGCTAGAAAGTTCTTCGAACGTATTGGGAGAAACACTTTCAAGAATCAAAATGGAAAAGTTGGATTCGATAAGGCTAAGCTAAGATGTTACAACTGTAAGCAACTTGGCCATTTCAAGAGAGAATGCCCGAGTCCAATTGTCACTGAACCGACCTCTGAGCCTGCAACTCGAGTCATCCCTATCACCGACAAAGCTGAAGCCAAGCCAAACAAAGAAGTGGCTCTTCTGACTAACTTTGACTGGAGTTCGGAGGTCTCTGAAACTGAGGAAGCCATAAATCAAGCGCTTGTGGCTCAAATTCATGAACAAAGAAATGACTCCACAGTTAACAGCTGTGAGAAGGGAGAAGTTGAGAAGAAGATGAATGAGAACACAACAAGCACACCCGCGTGCACCTGTGAGAAAGCTCTTGCTGCAGAAAAGGTAATTATGGGTCTTTCATATGAATCTGTTCAAGACATGTGCTCTCATCCTTGTAGAATTCGTTTGTTCGGCATCTACAAGGCCAATCGATTGTTGATTGACAACAACAATGAATTAAAAACCATGAACACCCAATTAAAGGAAAATGAATCAAAGTATTTTATGAAATTAAATGAGGCAATGCATGAAAATGAACATTTAAAACAAACTCTTCTTGCTAAAAATGTCGAATTAAACATGCTTTCTTAAAGAGTTACATTAGCCCAATTCGAAGCCTCTCAACTTCAGACTAAGTTAAATAGATGGACCGTTTCTCAAATGAAAAATGAGGAGATGCTCGTTAAACAACGAGGAGCTAGAATAAAAACCGGGGTAGGTTTGGAGGAAAAGTAAAAGGTGTTTCCTAAAGTTTATCCTCCTCTAAGCACGCATTGTTACTCACCTACTCCGAAACCTCATCCTCTAAATGATTTAATTCCTAGTGATGCTAACAGTTTGCATGCAGGTCTAGAAGGAGTGAACCATAAGGAGATCAGGGAGGATTTTGATTATGGATATGGTAACACAAGTGGGCTTGGATGCGGTAGTCTTAAATCTAAGGAGTCTGTTACGAGTAGTAGTTCTCATTCCAAGAAGTCTAGCACAGATAGTAGTATAGCTAGTAGTTGTTCTTCTTTAGATAGCAGTAGTGATGAGTCCGTGTCTGTTAATCAAGAAAGTTTTGTTTCAAATGAAAATGATCAATGTCATGCAAGTACATCTCAAAACTGCTTCAACAAATTTCTTTCTAATCCAATTCCTTCTTTCACTCCGATACGAATTTCAAAACCTACCGAAAATCATGTTTCTCAAGAGAAGAAATCATCTTTGAAAACTAAACCTGCCGAAACCGTTATTAAAATTAATAATCCAAAGATTTCAAATGATAAAACAAATGTGGATTTCGAAACCAACAGTGATTCTGATTCTAAAACATCAGATTATGAGGAGGAAAGTCTTTCAGAAACTTCCTCCAGCACAAGTCACAAATCTCACTGTTTCAGATGTGGTAAGGATGATCATGTTGTTAAACATTGCAAAGAGAAATTAAATCAAACAAACCATGATAGATCCTTTGGCCACAAGGTAACCAGTTTTGTAAAACAATTCTTTGGGGGAAAGCAGAAAGTTACAAATCCCAGAAATGCAAAAGTCTGGGTACCCGTTATTAAGTAATATCTTGTCTTGTATTGCCAGGCACTCCCGAAGAACTCTGCAAATAGCTATTGGCATATAGATTCGGGATGCTCTCGGCATATGACAAGGTTGAAAGACCTGCTTACAAATTACAGGATCGTGGATGGTGGGTTTGTTTCTTTTGCAGGTGATAAGAGAGGTGGAAAGATGGTTGGACAAGGAGATGTGTCATATGGGTCTCTTACTCTGGAGCAAGTCAACTATGTTCCCGAATTGCAGTTTAATCTTCTAAGTGTGTCACAAATCTGTGACAAGAATATACCTGTGTTGTTCAAATCAAATGAATGTCTGTTTCTCAAGCCTGAATTCAATGTGCCCGAAGATATGGTGGCGATGCGTGCACCTCGCATCAATGACACATACTTGCTGAATATGAAATCCACTGCATCTCACTCTTCCCCCATGACTTGTTTACTTTCAAAAGCTTATGTATCTGAGTGCTTCTTGTGGCATAGACGTTTAGGACACATAAACTTCAAAATTCTAAATAATCTTGTTAAAAACAATTTGGTCCGAGGTCTTCCGTTCAAAGATTTTTCTGTCGTTGAAAAATGTCTTTCATGTGCCAAAGGAAAACAACATAAAAAGCCACATAAGCCAAAAGTGGAAAATTCTATTTCGAGTCCCTTAGAATTGCTTCACACTGATTTATTTGGACCTATTAGTGTTCAAAGTCTGGGTAAAAGGTCTTACTGTCTTGTTGTCACTGATGATTATTCCAGGTACTCTTGGGTTAGGTTCTTGAAGCAAAAGAGTGACACGACTGAAGCTTTACAGAATATAATCCTGTGCGTGGAAAGTTCAAGAAGTAAGAAAGTCAAGGCAATCAGAAGCGACAATGGAACTGAATTTCGTAATCAGATCTTTGACTCTTTCTGCGCAAACAAAGGGATTCTTCGACAATACAGTGCAGCGAGAACTCCGCAGCAGAATGGAGTTGCTGAAAGGAAGAATCGCACACTTGTGGAAGTTGCTCGTACAATGTTGATTGAATCAAAGCTGCCGATTATCTTTTGGGCTGAAGCTGTGAACTGTGCGTCCTACGTGCTAAACCGTGTCCTAATCGTGAAAGATAAGATGAAGACGTCATATGAGCTGTATCATGGAAGGAAGCCACTGATTGATTTCTTTAAGCCGTTTGGATGTTCGTGCACATTGCTGAATACCGAAGCTCAAATTACGAAATTTGGAGCCGTCTCTGACGAATGTTTCTTTATGGGGTATTCTTCTTCACAAAAAGCTTATAGAGTTTATAACAAACGAACTCGAATTGTGCAGGAATCCTACTACGTTGACTGGAAAGAATCAAACTCTCCCAACACCGGGTCTGGACCAGAATGGTTTTATGATTCAGATACTCTGTTCAAGTCATTCAATCTTCCTATCCTTGCTAAGGCAAATGATAATCCTCCTCTCGTAATTATCACCCCTCACTCCGAAATTCAACAACAAAACCTATCCTCATCCTCACAACCTTCGCATCAACCCGACCCTCCATCTTCCTCTCATGAATTACCCCATCAAACCTCCGAACCCGCTCCCCTCAACCTTGACTCAAATTTCAAAACCTTAAAAGATCATCCGCATGACTACGTCATTGGCTCTATTACGGATGGAGTGAGGACTCGTCATCAGTCTGGAATGATCAATGAATGTTTGTTCGCGTGTTTTCTGTCTCAGATCGTTCCTAAAAATATAGAGGAAGCTTTAGCAGATCCAAGTTGGGTGGACTCCATGCAGTCTGAGCTGCAACAGTTCAGAAAGCTGAAGGTGTGGCAATTAGTGGATCTTCCAGAGAACAAGGTTCCAATTGGTACAAAGTGGGTCTTCCGGAACAAGCCAGATGATAGAGGTGTCGTGATCAGAAACAAGGCAAGACTGGTGGTTCAAGGGTTTTATCAAGAAGAAGGAATTGACTATACCGATGTGTTTGCACCTGTTGCACGCATTGAGGCCATTCGAATTTTCTTGGCTCATGCTGCACACAAGGATTTCAAGGTGTTTCAGATGGACGTCAAGTGCGCTTTCTTATATGGGGATATTGATGAAGAAATCTATGTGAATCAACCTCCAGGCTTCGAAGATCATGAATTTCCTGACAAAGTGTACAAGCTCGATAAATCTCTCTACGGTCTACATCAGGCTCCCAGAATTTGGTACGAGACTTTGACTCAATATCTTTTGGGAAAAGGTTTTACACGTGGATCCATCGACATGACGTTGTTTAAAAAAAAGGTCAACGGAGAAGTGCTGATTGTTCAAGTGTACGTAGACGATATCATTTTTGGCTCAACAAATGAGAAGCTGTGTCGAGAGTTTAAGGAATTGATGAAGGAGAAATTCGAAATGAGTATGATGGGGGAAATTTGTTTCTTTCTTGGCTTGCAGGTGGAACAAAAGCCAGACGACATTCTCATTCATCAAGAAAAGTACATTCTGGAAATTCTGAAGAAATACAAGATGAACGACGCTTCTGCTGAACTCACTCCTTTCACATCTCAGACATGTTTAACTCCCGACAATCAAGGAAAGCGGGTTGACCCTAAGTATTATCGATCAATGATTGGGTCTCTTATGTATCTCACAGCCAGTCGTCCGGATATCACTTTTGCCGTGTGCTACTATGCTCGTTATCAGGCTGACCCAAGGGAATCTCACGAAAAGGCCGTCAAGATAATTTTCCGTTATTTGAAAGGCTCATCCAGATTGGGTTTATGGTATCCTAGGGGTGGAAGCTTTGAACTTAATTCATATTCCGACAGTGATCACGGAGGATGCAAGCTCGATCGAAAGTCAGTTTCCGGAGGATGCCAGTTTCTGGGGGAATGCTTGGTTTCATGGCAAAGCAAAAAGCAAATAACTGTCTCTTTATCCACAGGTGAAGCTGAATACATTGCCGCCTCAAGTTGCTGTTGTCAAGTGCTGTGGATCCAACACCAGATGATGGATTATGGAATTAATTTCTTTCATACACCGCTGTTCTGTGACAACGAAGCTTCTGTTAGAATCTCCAAGAACCCGATTCATCATACGAGAACAAAGCACATCGAGACCCGGGTTCATGCAATCCGTGACGCTCAGGAAAAAGGGTTTATTGATGTTATTCTGTCACACCCCGGCCAACGGATTCGGGTGTGAACGGGAATGGAATCATAGTCGAGGATACATAGAACAACTAATTATATTCAAACGTTATAGTAAAACATCACATCATTTAGATTGCAGCGGAAAAGTGGTGAAATGATAATGTCTTACATTTGAAAATAAAAAGTCTTAATTTATTGATAAAAGCATAAGGTAGTTTATTTGGGATAGGCCTGGACTATGACTCCGGCGAAGCAGGTCCGATAGTTGAAGTTAAGCCCCATTTGCATGCCTTCGGTGATTGTTCAATTACCTGAGAAATCATGAGTTTGAAAACGGGTCAACATAATGTTGGTGAGGTTCACAGGTTTATGATTTATCATTTAAACATTTGTAAAACAGATTTCAGTATACTTAATATTACTTTGGTTTACCGTCGTGGATGTATGATCTCACCTGAACCTTGATTTCAAATACTAACGGTTTACCCACCCGGCATCTCTTGCCCAGAGATGTTAAACAGTGCAGAATAACTGACGTGTGCCCCTTGACAATGTACGGAGTTAGGATCGGAGCTACCGAACTGGGCAGGGTTGTCAACCCAAATAGATCTATTCACTAGCTATCGTTTCGTACAGAACTAATTGAAATCAATTAATGGTGGGATTACGGTTGTACAAACGTTTATAACGATAATGTACCAAGTTGGGCAATCAGTAAGAGAACAAGTAGTCATACGGCTAACAGATAAACCATAATATTAAGTAAAAAGCATTTAACAGTTTTCATGATTTCTCCCCCAAAGTATAAAACAGTTAAAAGGAAAAGGGGCCGTGAAACTCACTGAATCGGTAGATGAATGAATGAACCGTGAAGTAGCGGTAGCAAGTAATGTCCTAATTTAAATAAATAAGACATTTGCATAAGGTCTATGATCAATTGAGTAACGTAAGTCACCCAAATGATACCGGTCAAGTCTTGACGTTATTCCCGTTTGTATTCGTTTGGAAACTCGTTAGCTTGTATTTATTAAATAAATACTTTCATGATTGTTTATATTTATGTTCAATAAATATAAATAAAGATTTACCATTTAATAATTCAAATCAAGTATTGAACATCGAGTTAAAATAATAATGTTTATTATTATTTTCATAAGTCCGTATAATTATTTTTAAGTAAATAATTATGGGTTTGATTTGTTAATCTTGCAAGTTATAATTATTTTTAAATAATTATGATCAAGAATACTTTCGTGAATAAACATAGTCTAAATCATTTTTGTAAATAATTAATCGTCAAGATTAATTATTCATTTTTAAAACATGAATCGTTTGACATTTAATCATCTAGTATTTCGAAATCGATTAATATTTCTTTTGTATGAAATATTTGTTGTTCTAAAAATATTGGTAGGCGACACTTGGATTTATAAGAGTTTATTTATTAAAACTCATGAGTTGTTTTAATAAAACATGATAAGTAAACGTTTACGTTTTCGCGTATATCGCCGTGTGGTCCCGGTTTTATTACTACGAAACGTATCTTGATCTTTGATTAATTTGATTCCATCGAAGTAATAATTAAAATCCATAAAAGTATTTTAAGGTCAATGGCTTGTCCTTGATTTATTTTTATAAAAATTCTTTTATAAAAATATTTATTTATTTTAACCATTTGTGTCATAAGTTACATATGTAACTTTGTTTAATCATTTTTAGAAGATTTATTTGTTTAACATTGTTTTTAACATGTAACATAACATGATTTGTATTAAATCAACTAACACATTGTGTTAGGACATATGTATAAGTAAACAATCAACTAACACATTGGTGTTAGGACTTATAAATAAATAAATAATCAACTAACACATTGGTGTTAGGACTTTTAAATAAATTAACAATCAACTAACATTTTCATGTTAGGACGTAAAATATATAAAGATCAACTAACACTTTTGTGTTAGGACAAATAATGTAAACATGTATAGATTATGAGTTAGCATTTAAGTTTCATTTTATATGAAGAGGCTTGGAGGTTTGTTTGAATCAACTAACTTATGAAACCATGGTTTCATATATACAAGAATCATGGTGCACACCATATTACTTTCCTAGGATTTCATAAGTGTGTTTCACCACACTTGTTGGCTATCTTTAAGCATTTAAAATGCACCATCAAAGTGTTTGATCTTGGAAGAAGGAGGTAAAGAAGAGAGTTTTTGTTAGTTGATTAACAAACACAAGCATTCTTGATTATGTGGTTTAGTTGTCAAGACTTGATGGTTTCTTTGGGTGGTTAAATATGTAGAAAAACATAGGAAAAATGGGTTTAGAATACTCACAAAAGGAGTGAGCAAAAACCATGAGAAAAAGGGAGGAAGGGGGCGGCTTTGGTGGTGGCCGGCGGTGGCTCCGGCGGTGGGGCTGCGGTGGTTCGGTGGCCGGCAGAGGGCTGGGCGGCGGTGGTGAAGCCGGCCAAGGGGAGGAGCAAGAGGGAGAGAGTGGGAGCTAATGTTTGGTGCAAGGATTTTGGGTGGGGGTGTGCTCCCTTTTATAGTCCATGTTGGGGTTAATGACCCTTAGTCTTGGCTTAAGTCCAATGGTAATTTCTCTTTAAGATCCAATGGTCGTTGATGTGTTGTCAACACCACATTCACCCACCTTTGTAGGTGACTAATTTATATAAGTTTTATAAAAGTCTAGGAGTTTTTATAAAATATGGAGGGGTTAAGAGTTTATAAAAATATGATTTTTATAAATTTATTCCAAGCACAATTTATTACAAAGGTGGTGGGTTTTAAGAAATTATTTGGGCCAAAAGTTTATAAAATCAAGTGAGTTAATTTTATAAAAATCATTGGGCCAAAACAATTAAATTGAAAGGTTTGGGGTTTGGGCCAAAGCCCATGCGCATTTGGTTAAAGGGTCGGGTTCGGCCCAAGGCCGTTGGGCCGCGGGTCGGGCCTCCGGGTTGGCTCGAACGATCGGTTAGTCGGGTTGAGTCATCGGATCGAGTTTCGGGTTTGCTCGGATTATTTTGGGCTTATTGGGCCTAACCGGGCCCAATAGGGTGATCGGTTATCGGTTTGGCTAAGTCTTGACAATTTACCATTTTTCATAACGTTTTTAAGTTCCCAGAATGCTCGTAACAGTTTATATCAGTTTTGGTAAAATATAAAAGTCAATTTTTTTTTATATTTTATTTCTTGTTATTAAAATTCCATATTTAACATATATCATTTCTCAAGTTGGTCCGGTTTGATACGCGTGAATGCAACGAAGACTGTTTCGTTTGTTCGCGTCAGTTTTAAGCTCGATTACCATGAGTGATTAGAATCCCAGTTGTTTCTAGTCACGTAATCGCTTAAAATGTTCCCGTGTCGATGGTGAATATCCGTGACACATGTTTAAGAAAAATATAAAAATTACATTTTTATATTCGTTTCCTATTGTTAACATTCCATTAATTCCCTTAATGGTCTTTCATGTTTATTAGGGCGCGTTTTCCGATACAAACGTGGGAATCAGTTTTACGTCCGGTTTTTATCAGTTACGTACAGTTACCAAGCAGTTAATCATAGATAAGATAAGCACGTAAGGTCTAATCTAAGGTCAAAGTGAGGAACGTTGACTTGACTTTTGGACGGGGTGTCACATATTCCCATTGAAACCAAAGCCCAGAAAGCTGATATTTTCACCAAAACCTTTGATAAACCCCGCTTTTATGAGCTTATAAATATGTTGGGCATGATTTCCTTTTAAAAGTAAAAAAAATAAATAAAAAATAATAATAATAATAATAATAATAATAATAATAATAATAATAATAATAATAATAATAAAAAAAATTTTTTGTACATATTTTTTTAAACTTTATTTCATCTTAAGTTTGTTTTATTTAGATCATCATGCTAAATTCCTTCTGTCTTGAATCAGGTGGTTGTTGCAGTTAAGTAGGTTGATTGGCTACACTCCTAAATCAAGAAATCAATGATCACGTCCTCTACCTTCAAATGATTTCTGGCCAATCATCACTCGATATGATCAAGGGAGTATTTTAGTTACATTTACCTTGCGTTTCTCTCATAACTGATTATTGATGTCTTTGTTTGCCACCTTGTGGGGGAATTGGGGGTAAATCACATTAAAACTGCTTAAAACTGGATAAAAGGTGTCTCCATTCAAGCGTTTTTCAAAATATAAACTGTATGATTGGAATGCCTGACTTAATGATACTATCGGATGAAGGATAAATTGCATGTATCATATCGGTAACCCCTTCGGTTGATTTTCAAAATTGTGTCAAGTATCGATCGAATCAATTTTGTTTTGTTTTTAGTTTTCCTTATTGAAAATCCAAAAATAAAGTATTTGTGGATTTTGGGGGAAGAATAAATTAATCAAAAATTTCAAAAATGAGAAATTGATCCGACCATGTGAGAAATGATAGTACATCAACATGCGTTATCTGCCATGGATAGAGTAAAAAATAAAAGCTCACCTGTACTTGTATGATCTATGGGTGTGCATGACTAATATGATGTCTATGAGTAGGATATAAACATAAAGCTTGCCTGATATACTCTAGTTTTCATTTCTTGATAAGTGTTTCAATGATTCTGATATCTTATAAAAATAGAATAAGAGATGTTCTGATGTACGCATGCTTTGTAATAAGGCTTTACGCCATTTTTACACTCAACTCAGTGGGTCTTCCTTGCGTGCCTATGCGGCCGACCTGATCACCTGCTAATTGAGTTTCTGCTTTATTTTCTTGGTGTTCAGTATATATCATCGGACTTTCTCTGCGTGCCCAGAAGGCCGACCTGATTGTTGTTGATATATACGTCTTCTGCTTTATTTTTATTTTTTATTTTCCTAAGTGCATCGGGCTCTCTCTGCGTGCTTTGCGGCCGACCTGACTGCTGTTCACTTAGGGTTCTGCTTTATTTTTGCATGAAACATCATGAACGCATATCTCATTTTGAAAAAGAACAAAAGAAAAATCAGATAAATATGATGATTTGTTAACTTCTTTGATAGAGTGAGGCTGGGTGATCAGTGCATGATTAATACACCTTAAGCATATCCAAAAAATGATAAATACTATTAGTGCATGCTTAATATCAATATAGTGCAAGCTTTATATCAAAATGATGCATTCGTGATCTGCTTGTCTTACATGCTGATTAAATTTGAAATTGAAATGTGTTTGATGCGTATTGGTTGATATGATCTCACGTCTGGATCTTTCTCAAAATTAAAATAGAGTTTGTTTGTATAGTCGTTCTACACTTCTTTTTAGAAAACTCAAAAAGATTTTTGGTGTGTTTTAATTTAAAATTAGAAAAGCCAAAAGGATTTTCTTTCTGCGTCCTTTTTTTAAGATCGATACATTGTGAAGAGTATGATGCTTGCGTGATTGAATCCTGATGTGTGTGAGTTAGTCGGCATTTCCAGAATTTCAAAATCTTATATGCTTGATGGAACATAATCAAAGTGTAAAGGGTCGTGTATTCGATTGGCTTGCAGAAGTGTTCAGGAGACAAAATTAAACTTTTTAGGGTTTCAGCGAAACTATTGTTTCGCCTGATCAGTTTCGCCGTATGCGCACACAGCGAACCTATACTTTCGATGTCGGCGAAACTAAACTGTTTAATCAAAAATCTCAAGCGAATATGCTCTTTCGCTTAGGCGAAACTACTGTTTCGCCCTAGCGAAACTACGGGCGAAACTGCTCAGGTATTTATACCTTTGATCGAGACTTTCGGTCATTATTCCGAAACCCTAACCGAGAAAACCCTGCAAACCCTCTCTCGCGAAACTCTTAATTTCGCCAAACCGTTTCCTGTTTCATTGCCATTTAACCGATATCGGTTTAAGGTAAAATGCTTCTGGTCATCTACTCATATTATCGTATCTGAAGCCGCCTCCTTTTGGGGTTTTTTAAGTTGAATCGGCGACTGCAGGGTTTCCGGTCCCTTTAATCGGATGTTGAAAGCTTTTTGAACCCTCATTGTGCTCACTTGAACGTTGTATCACTTTAACAGTCGCTTTAGATGCAAAATCAGAGCCAAAAAATTGATTTCCAGATTTTGAATTTGAAAAGTCGCGACCAGCGAAACTAAATATTCATTCAGCGAAACTAAGTGTTCCTTCAGCGAAACTAGATGTTTCTTAAGCGAAACTAAATGTTCTGTCAGCGAAACTGAACGAAAGTTCAAAGTAACGAGCGAAACTGTCTAGCGATAATGCCCTACTTTCGTTGACAGTGTCGCCGTGATTTTCAGCGAAATTGCTGTTTCGCCTTTGGCGAAACTGCTGTCTCGCAGCGAAACTACTGTTTCTCGGCGAAACTAACCTCGTCAGTGTCGCCGCGACCATTCTCGCGAATCAACTGATTTCGCTGTGTTGTCATGCTATGGTTTCTTTGCGAAACTGCTATTTCGCAGCGAAACTAATTTTTTAAATTTAATTTAATTTAAATTCAGTTTAACTCACAAACTCTCGGTTTCATACGCAGAAAATGTCAACATTAAAGCACGAGCCTCGAAGCAACGTTACAGCATTTTTGGATGATGGCACCGAGAAGGCAATTGGATTTAGAGATTGTATAGCATGGCTGAAGAAATCGTGCATCTCTCACGCTATATCACACATGCCAATCATGGACGAAAGGCATATCAGAGAATTTTGGCTCACTGCTGAGTATGACGTAAAGGCCAAACCAGAATGTATTCGAGCCAAAGTTATGAAGAAGGATATCGTTATTACAATGAAAACGATTGCTGCAGCCCTTAAGCTTGAAAGTGACGTAGGTGAAGTCACAAAGATGAAGGAATTGGAAATTTTGAAAGGATTTGAGAGAGAAATGGGTTATGAAGGAGGTGAATTATGGAAGAACAAGAAAGAAATCAAAAAGTCTTTAATTTCGAAGGAATGGAGATACATCGCTCACGTTTTCATTTCCTGCTTGGACGACAGAAAAGGGGGTTCTGATCGTCTTAACTTAATTAGGGCTGAGGCTATGCTTCTAGTATGTAAAGGGAAGAAGGCCAACATCTCTCAGCGTATCTTCGACGCAATGGTTTCTAACATTCAAGCGCTAAGGAAGTCGAGATGGCTCCTGTATCCAAGATTTTTGCAAATTATAATCGATCACTTAGAGCCGGAATTGCCAAAGCTGGGTGTAGCTCTTGTTGTAACTCCTATGTACCCAAGAATTCTAGCTGATTGTGCTGCAAAAAGACCCGAATTCTCCGGGTACACCACTTACCTGATGAAGCATATGTACTCTGAAAAGAGGTACGAATATATTCAGAAGCTGATAGAATCTGAAAACAAGAGGAGAAATGAAGGAAAAGCAAGTGAGAATGTTAAGGGAAAAAGGAAACAGTATGTAAGAAGCTCTGGTAAGGAACCAGCAGATGAGATTGAAGATGAGTTTGAAGAGATGGCACAGCTAGAAAAGAGATCAAAGCAAAAACGTAGTGCCACTACTGAAGAAGAAGTGAGGGGAAGCAAGAAAAGAAAAGTTGATCCTCGATCTGAGTTGGATCAAGATGTCATTCGAAATGTTAACACCTCATTGGCCAATGAACTCGGGATGATTAAAACAAAGCTGGACAACTCAGAGATTAGAGAGAAAGAAAAGGATAAGCAAATACAGAATCTGAATGAGATTGTTGTGAAACAATCTTCACTTATAAAATCTCTGCTGGTAAATATGAATGAGATAAAGAAGCACCTGGGTCTGCCTAATCAGATGAGTGAAGCTGAGATTGATTCTATGACTGATATCTCAAAATTTACAACTGGAGGAGCAGGTGGCAGTGGTTCTGGTGAAAATGAAGCAGGAGGAAGTGGTGCTGGGAATGATGAAGCTTTCGATGCCATCAATGTAGGTGACGTAAACCTTTATGACTCTGGACCCGACAAACAGCCAGAGATTGTCGAGGCACAATTCCACCTTATTGATGAAGATGATGAAGATGATGAGATTGAAGATCTTTCTGAACCTGATAACTATTCTTTGAATGAAAATCCTCTAACTTATCAAGCAAGGATAAGTTCTATCAGCCAAGAAGTGATCGATTTAAAAAGAGAAGAATGGTTCACAAAGCCCGCTATTGAAGAACAGACTCCTTTGTTCCAAAACATCTCACAACCGAAGAGGAAAGAGTCTGATCGACACATCATCAGCTGGAAATTCAATGCTGCCATACATGCCTTCATGATCAAAAGAAGAGGGGGCAGTATCTCATATGTGCACAAACGCGATAGCTTCAAAACCTTGCCCAGATGGGATTTGAGGAGGCTGGCAGATCTTCCCTTAATTGACGAAGACAAGAGTACAAGGGCCAGCAATTTGAAGATGATGCTGCAGCAAGCTGTGAAAGATGACTTTAAGTCCTTCGGGTATATGAAAGGAGAAAGGAGGAAATCAAAGACTGAAATTGATGAGAGGACTGGAAAGCCCAAAATTTCCCTGAGGTACAAACCAGCAAAAACAATGAACCGGGTTAGAATTCCTGATCAACAGCTATCCAGGCTGCAATCATTCAAGAAATGGTTCTATGACAATCAGACTGGTGAAGCAGTTATCAGACTGGGCGAAGATGCTGAAATCAGGCTGTTTGATCCAATGGAAGTCTTCTCATTCAGCAATGACGATCTGAAAACCTTGTGCGAAAATCAAATTAGATGTGGGGCAGGAGAAGACACTGCTGAAGAAGCAAACCTGTTCATGAGGGTTGCTAACAAGGCCCGGGGGATCATTAAAGAGATTAAAGATTTAGCACGGAAGGTAAGGGTTGGTGAAGAAAGACAGGAAGAAGACAGAGAGCTGGCAAACTTGATGAACTCTGCTTGGAGCAGAATTGATGAATCATCTGAGCAGGTTGTGAAGTCGGCTGAAGTCCCCGTTGCTGATGAGTCAATAGTTTTGGGGAAATCAGGGACAACAGATTTGAACAAAGAGCCGAGCGCAAATGAAGCCGAAGCAGAAAAATGAAGATCCAGAGGCTGAATCCCTCCCTAGGGGGAATATTGAAGATCAATGTAGGGAGGAATTCATAGTTTTGTTTAGTCGGCTTGTTTAGTTTAGTTTCATTTGTAATGTTGTCTTTTTGTTAGCTAGCGAAACTACCGAGCGAAACTGTTGTTTCGCTCGGTATCTAGATTAGGGTTGTCTCAGTGACAGTTTCGCTTGGCCAGCGAAACTGCCAGCGAAACTGTCTACTGATCTGTATAAATAGTCGCCTTTGTGCACATCTTTGTAACCTTTTGCAACTTTAGCAACCCTAATACAAGATTTCTGATTATTGGTAAGTTTGGTGACGGCTAGGAGCATTCTATTCAATCTTTGTAGCTATTGTTCATCTCTTATCATCTATTTGGTTGTAGTTGTGATTGTTCAATACTAAAAACCCATTTTAGCTATTGGAAATCATATTTATTAATATTTGATTGGTTTTATTCTCAAAACACCTTCATTAGCACTGATTAAGATCAGTGAGGACCAACAATCGGGATCTTGAAGTGCAGCGAAGAACCACACTGTTTTCACACATAAAATCATAAGAGAAACCCACTTTTCAACCCAGTATTCTGACCCAGATAACAGTAGAAGATTAGAAGCCCGTTTGATCTAATTCTCAGTCCCAGAACACTCGTATTACAGGTATATAACTCGCCTCTCGACCCCCTTCATTTCGGTTACAAAACAGCACCGAAAAACCCCCGTTCGGACCCGTTTCGACACCTAAAACTCATTGTTTTCACTGGTTTCTAACAGCAGGTCCTAGCACCCCATTTTAAGCATTCTCAAGTCTTTTGGCAAGTTCCATAAGCGTTGGTCAAGTTCCTTAGTCCTTCCTTCGATCGTCACTCGTTTACGTGAGAAAACCCACTTTTTTCCTTCATATTTTTCATGATATTTTAAGTTGATTATTTAGGTTGTATATTAAGTAAGCCTAACACACCACATATGCTTTGGTTGCTTAAACATAAGGTTTTGATGCATGAAAATTGATTTTTAACAAGTTGATGAAAAATGCTAAGTGTGGTTTAAATGGTTCAAGAAATCTAAAGTTCGTGATATGTTGTATAATATGTGTTTAGATGTTAAAAATTGTATTTTTATATGTTAGTGAAATATATAAAATATGAAAAGTTGGTTAAAGAAGTTGAAACGAGTAGTTTGAATTTTGTTGACTTGTCGGGTTACATGAAGTTCATAACATAAAATGATGTTATGTGAAATTTAAAAACTCGATAAAATAGTAGTTTATGAAAGTGCGTGAACGTGCGGATCTTCTACTTAGTCGTAATGAAATCAATATAAACGAGATGAAACACAAAGAGTAAATACAAATGAGCTTTGTATTAACCACAGAGACCACAGAGTACACAGAGAATATATGACGCGGAAGCATAAACTGTAAATCTCTCCTGAATACAACACATGAAACACATATTTATAGAGCTGAAATACGACCGGCCGAACCTCAGGTTCGGCCACACGTTCGGCCATATCCGAACTCCAGGTTCGGCCTGAGTTCGGACCTCAGCATCCTTGTGTGAATCCGTGTTGTATTCGATACTTCTCATGACGGTCAAGGACCATGTATCAACAAACTCCCCCTCGGCATGTGCAGTATCATCTTCTCCATTCAAGCTTGTATCTTGTATCTTCAATCAAACTCTTCCTCAATCTTGACAATGAGTTCAATCTTGAATACTTGATATTGCATCGTGTGTAATCTCTTTATCAACAAAATTCAGAAGACTTGAAGTTGTGATGCTTTCTTCCCACTTAGAAACCTGCCAACATAAATAATCTTGGTGCAAAATGTCTCTTCGAGACTCCAAGATAGATTGATTTTGAAAATTGATTTTGTATTCCGTGTTGATCAATCGAAAACAAATCAGAAACAAAATCTTTTTGACATTTAGAAACTTTATATCAAAACACACCTAAAATCTTTTTGGTATTTTCTGATAACAGAAGTAAAACAATACAAAATTAGACACTATTTTTGTCTTTTGTGAGAAAGATCACAACTTGGGATCATATTGGTCATAACATGCTGAACTACATTTCAATTTCGATTATTGCAGCACATAAGCCATGCCGATTGCAGATATAGTTTGTCCAACTTTAAACTCTGGCACAATCATACTCATAACATCTGGATATGTTAAGGTATCAATTAAGTTTTCATTGACCAGTGTACCCCACACTATCAGACATACTCAGATATGCTTTTGCTTATCACATTTTGTAATCTCATTTTTGATTTTAATCACATAATGATTGTAACCATTATTTAGTCAACTGTGTTCCATGCAAAAAGAAATAAGAACGTTAAATCGTCTACCTTAAGGTCGATCTTTCGATACGCAGATAAGGCCTCGGATTTAACAAAATAAGAAAATAAAACAAGTTGAAGTTGTATAACTCAACAACAATCAGGTCGGTACTCCCGTACACGCATAGAAAGTCCGATGAGTTATACGAAATACCAAAGAAAATAAAGCAGAACGTCAAACGAACAACGATCAGGTCGGTCTTTCGACACGTAGAGAAAGTTCGATCGTTTGACAAAATAAAGAAAATCAAACAAGTTTAAATCTTTGCAAAATGAACACATGTATACACAGTGACTTCTCATTTTATTTTTCACATGTCTTTTTCTTGATATATCATGAGATATGCATCAAGATGTTGTCCACTAGGTCAAGCATCAGATTTAGTATATATCACATTTGTATACTTTCTGATTTGCCGAGCCTACTTTGCACATCGATTAAATGGTCTTATGGCTTTTTCATCTACTTTATCCATAAGTCAGACACGGTCGGCCAATGTACCATCATTTCCCAATCATATCGGATACAATTTCTCATTTTTCAATGTTTTTGGCTTTTTGCATTTTTCAATGTTTTTGTCTTTTTCAAATTTCTCCCCCTAAAAATGACAACTCTATTTATAGATTTTCATTTTTACGATTTGAAAAATAGTATTTTGCAAAACAAACTCCCCCTCAGAATGAGACGGAGTGAAAAACAAGAAAAATTGATCAACCAACACGAATACTAGCAGTTTAGCATTTTGAAAAACAAAAATTGAATTGGAAATTCAATTTGATTAGAAACAGATATTTCACAATCAGCAATTGTCCAATCACCGAAAGGTCTTCCTGAAACACCTGCTTGACACCAAATAAAACATTAGTCGCGTTGGGATCGACCCGAATCAACGGCGTCGGGTCGCCCGGTGTCTTCCACAAAGTCTTTGTTGGCCTTGGAAACAACTTTTGGTTTCCAAATTTGTAAAAGGTTTAATTTTTGATCGGAACCTGAATCAGATTCAACCGACGAACTTGATTTAGACCAAGACGATTTACGGATTGACTCAAGCTTTGGGGACCATGGTTCATCAAAAATTTAACCTTTGTTATCCACAAATTTTGCAGTTTTGTGGATATATGCAATCGTCAGACAATCAGCAACTAGATGTCCTGGTTGACGACATACATAACAAAGTCTTTCTCTAAAATTTTGTGAAAACTGTTTTGATTTGTGAGAATCAGATGAATGTTCAGAATGAAAGTTATCAAAGAAACCATCAGAAGAATCATACCTAGGAGATTGACTCCTTGAAGATGAAGATCTTCCAGAATAATAAGAAACTTCCTTCTGAGATGGTGATTTCTTTGTAACATTTGCTTTAGGAACCTTCTCAGCCTTCACTGATGTCTTTGCTTGAAACGGTTGCTCCAACACTTTGTAACCTAAACCTTTGTGTTTAGATCCTTGAGTCTTTAAAGAATTTGACGAAGAACTAGAAGCAATTCTTGACTTAGCTTCACTAGTAAATTTGGCTTTGATATCCTTCAGCTTGTTCTTTTCAATCAAAACTTTTTCTTCTTCGGTTGCAGATGAAGAACTCGAAACAACCTTATCAAACACTTTCTCATTTTCCAGCAATATAGACTTTGAAATAAACTTTGGAGCTTCACTCAAAGGTTTCTCCTTCTTTTTAGACTTGGACTTGTTCTTCTTGGATGGAGTGGCAAACTTGGAATAATCATGCAAGTCATCTTTTGGATCAATCTGAGCAGCAGTAACTTCAATTAAATCCACTGGTTGAGGAACCAAGTGAACATCATCCTTCTTAGAACTTTCCGAACTCTGATCCTGCTTGTATAAGAAGTTAAGCAATGTCGGTGACAAATTGCAGTTCTTCACTTGCCTTCTTCAACTCCAAAATCTCCAATTTTAAATCATTAATCTTTTGTTGACCTTCAAAAACCTCTTGTTGTGACTTGATGAATTTTGCATTGAGATCATCATATTCATAAGTTTGTAATTTCCGGATCTCACATTCAGCATATAATTCTTCAAGCACATTTTCTCTCTTTTGCTTGTAAATCTCAACATCTTTAGTTAAAACTTCATTCTTGTCTATGTAAAGAACATTTTCATCTTGCAGCATAGAGATCTTGTTTTGAAGCTTCTCAACGGTAACAGCAGTTTTTGCAATGAGAGCAGTAGCCTCTTCATATTTTTGCTGAACCGGATAACTCTTCTCAAACAGATTCTCAAAGTCTTGAGCTGCCTCTAACGCTTCAGCTTTGGCTTTCTCACACTCTTCAGCCAATTGAGCCTTTTCCTTCAAAACATCTTCATGAATATGAACCAACTCATAATACTTCTTTTGAAAATCTTCCACCTCTTTCTTGAGAACTACAATTTCTTCAGTTGATAATTGACAATCTTGTTCAAAACTTGCAATTTTCTTGCGCAACT
Source organism: Deinandra increscens subsp. villosa (assembly GCA_039602395.1). Classification (NCBI taxonomy): domain Eukaryota; kingdom Viridiplantae; phylum Streptophyta; class Magnoliopsida; order Asterales; family Asteraceae; genus Deinandra; species Deinandra increscens. The sequence goes on along the minus strand of JBCNJP010000025.1, from coordinate 17,030,670 downwards.
TCTCACATTTATAACATCTAAATTCATCATCTTTTGAATTCTCAGACGACTTAGGTAAATCTTCTTGAACCAAAGATATACTTGAAGAAGTATCAGATTCTGTTAAAAAGCTTTCATCATCAGCATGTTGAACGGTTAAAGCAATTGAGATTGGAGTATTATTCTTTTTAATTTCAGAATCTGCATTCCAGGCAAATCCATCTGGATGCATAAATGTATTAGTCCAATCATGAGCAAGAGTAGCAGCTTTCTGATCCACCTTTTCACCTTTATCTGAAGGATGAAAAACTAAATGTGCATGCTGACCAGTCTTCAATTTACTTTCTGCAGAACTTGGACATTCTCAAGCAAAGTGACCATAAATAGAACACTTATAACATTTCACTTTAGATTTGTCCAATCCAATCTTTCCTTCTTGATTTAGTCTCTTCTTACAAGTTCTATTGAAAAATTTCTTCGTTCTACGAACCAACATAGCATATTGCCAATTCAGATCCATTTCCTCCAAATGATCATAATCAATCTGATCGTAATCTTCATTTGCTAACTCAGCATTACTCACAGCACCAGTGATAACACCAAAGTATGAAGATACCAATGCAGACATCAACGCATTATAATCATCGACAGTTTGAACAGACAATGCACTTTGAGTCGGAGAACTAGGAATTGACACAGTACAACCAGCAGATGAATAACTTGGAGTGTCAGATTTACCGGCCAGAAACGCTGTAGGGGGTGCTGAACTAAGAATATTAGACTTTCCAGCATTCAAAGTTGAATCATTGTTGCCATAATACACTGCAGGATTCTGAATTTGCTCAGGAAGTGACTTGTTCACTTTTAACTCCATATCCCTAGCTTGGATTCGTTGAATCAGATCGTTAAATGACAACCTTGGATAATCCTTATCATTAGTAATCATCATCACATAATTTTCCCACTTCTCTGGTAGAGCTTCCATAATCTTTTCTTTCCTATCTGCTTCATCTTTTGTAAGATTCACCAATTTCATTTCACTCATTAAATGTGCAAATCTTGCAATCAGATTTGGAATTGATTCATTTTGATAATGCTTGAAGCTATCCAATTCTTTCTTCAACACTTTTTGTTGACTTTTCTTATACTGATCATTGCCTTGACATCTCTTTTCTAGAGCATCCCACAAGCTCTTTGCGGTATAGTTACTTGAAAATTAATGTAGTAAATCAGTAAGCAAAGCCATTGTTAAAGTACCATAAGCCTTTTTCTCAGCTTGATATGCTTTCTTTTGTTCACCAGAAAGCTTCCTTTGAAGAATTGGCTCTCCGTCTTCACCCTTAGGATATGTATATTGTTCAGAATACGATAGCCACATATCGATATCATTTGCGGAAACAAATGCTTCAAATCGTGTCACCCAACTATGATAATCTTCCAATTTAAGTAATTTGGGAACTTTCTGACTTATTCCAATTTCATTATCATAGTTAATCATTGTTTGCATCGTTGCCTGAACTGAATTTTGAATAGCCGCGAACGCTTGAAAATCGGACATTTATGAAAAACTGATTACTGTTCACTCCGAACCTCGTCCGAACTTCCTCCGAGCTGCCTCCGAACTTAGTCCGAACTTAACAACGCCGAACTCTCTCCGAACCTGACCTTCGGATGAACAAGAATCAAACAACGCCGAACTATCCCCGAACTTAGTCCGAACACTGACCGATCCCTCACCGAACTCTCACCGAATCAATAAAGAGATCGAACTCCGTACGAACCTCAAGTTTGGAGCGGTTATGCCGAACTTGTCCAAACCTCAAACAGGACAGAATTCACTCGACGCTATTTTCTCGATTTTCAACCTTTTTGACTGGAATTTTCGACAGAAATTCAAGCAAACATGATAGAAACAACTCAGGAATGAATTTTGAATGAAAAGCACACTCAAAACAATTAAACGAACTCAAAAATGATTGGCATTTTCGCAAAAACGTGAATTTGAACTCAAAACTCCGAGAAACACTGATTTCCGACTAGTAGAGCAAACCTAAAGCTCTGATACCACTTGAAAGTGCGTGAGCGTGCGGATCTTCTACTTAGTCATAATGAAATCAATATAAACGAGATGAAACACAAAGAGTAAATACAAATGAGCTTTGTATTAACCACAGAGACCACAGAGTACACAGAGAATATATGACGCGGAAGCATAAACTGTAAATCTCTCCTGAATACAACACATGAAACACATATTTATAGAGCTGAAATACGACCGGCCGAACCTCAGGTTCGGCCACACGTTCGGCCATGTCCGAACTCCAGGTTCAGCCTGAGTTCGGACCTCAGCATCCTTGTGTGAATCCGTCTTGTATTCGATACTTCTCATGACGATCAAGGACCATGTATCAACAGAACCTGATCAAATTTAGATCACTGACGGGGACATTCCACCACCCACCCGATCATCTCCAATCTCCATCAGGAGGAAACTCACCACTAGTGAGAAAACCCCCTGACCCAACTTGTAACCCTCATTTTTTATTATTTTGTTACAAAAGGTTATAAAACTAAGAATGGTTAACTTGGGTAAATTGAGGTTACATAAGTTAACTGGGTTGTTTAAAGGAAAAACGATATTTTAACTTGCATATGTATATTACATTCTGTTTTATATACACTAAACACTTCATAAAAATTTACCCTAGATTAATTTGGGAAAGTAAAATGTGTTTTGGGTTTAAATAAAGGTTTTGGGCTAAAAGATACAAAGTTGAGCTTTAAAATGGAATTTAGGCCCAAAACAAAGCATTGGGCCTTTAGAAAACCTGTTTTGAGCTTCGAAATATATTGTTGCGCCTTATGTTGGTTATTGGGCCTAACAGATCCAATTTGGCCTCTAACAAGCCCAATCAATGTTAATCGTCGTTTGTACAACTTATTGAGTTAAGTAATGTCAACCGCCACAAAAACGATATTCGGTTTCTAAAACCGACACAAAACGTGAAAAAATATATATTTCTATAGTTATAATATTCAAACGTTACATTTTTGGGTATTTGACTAACTCTTGGAAAATACATAGGTACAAATATATTAGATATAGTTTTATTTTGGAACACTTATACAAATCACCAACGTGTCGTCACCAGACGTTTTACAATCACATGCAACCTGGGTAGTGTTAGGTGAAAGGCTACATCACCTACTTACCTATATTCACGTACTAAGACCGTAGTTGTCTAAAAACTGTTTTAGGACACGCTAGGTCGGCATACATTTCATTGCTACATGCAACTCATCACCCACAGTTTCAGGTGAGTTTCAAGGCCCCTTTTATACTGTTTACCTTGGGGAAGAATTACATGCATTTCAATTACATTTTCATCTGGACACAATTTACCTTTATGATACACATCGATTACCTGAGACCGTTTACATATCACATTAAATCCCTTCACAACTGGGGTGTTAATTTTGTTATCAAGCGAGGTAATGATGGATAGTACTATCAGACCGGACAAACCCTACCCGCGTTACTCGCGCCAACTTTGGTTGTAGGCTAAAACGGGTACATCATTGGCCTAATTTACATGTTCATGTCGCTGATAACATGTTGCATGGGGGCATTCATTCATTCGAGCGTTGGTTCCAGTGACTCATGGTAATGGTTAGTTGTGCATGTACATCACAGATCACTGAAAGTGGTTATTGTGGTCCATTTCAAATCATTTTTACTTACATATACATTACAAACCTGTGAACTCACCAACATTATTGTTGACCGTTTTAAGCATGTATTTCTCAGTTAACTTATCATTTGGATTAGGACATTTTGGGCATGCATTCAAGAGTCATCATGCTAGGATTTCATCTTTTGGGACATTCGTTATTATGTTCATGTCATAGTTCAAACATTTTTCATTCCACTTAGCTTCCGCAATTTTATATAATTTATATGTAACCTTTATGGTTCTAACACTTCATTACAAAAATGTCCTTTCAAGTTCATATAGTGTTGTTTAATGTAACTTGTGTTGATGATCCACGAAGTCACGATCCTGTGGGAAGCCGCTATGGTTGGGTGTGACAGATTGGTATCAGAGCCACAATTATAGCGAACTAGGTTGCATTAGTGGGCCTAGACTATAGTTGCAGTTCATAGCCATTTCATTTCATCTCATTACATACATTTACATACTTATATAATGTAATTCGTTACACAATATGTGTTGTCACAAATACGTCACCTATATATGATCTTACTGACGAGACTAACGCCGAGGAGGGCATCGATAACATTACAACCAAGGAAAACAAATAGGATGAGTCCACTCCCACCATTGTACATTACAGATACTCCTTATCTTTCGAGGAGAGATTCAGAACAATGACATCTTCACTACCCAACAAGAGGCGTGCCGACACTCAACGAGAATGGGAGCGTATGGAGAGAATACCATAGACTACTGAGTAGCGTGAGTCATCCCGCGCTGCCTTGTCACTTCCGTTGATTGGCACTTTTGATGAGTAGGCCGTGCCGTGCTGGTGGCATGCTATACCTCTCACAATCACACTTCATATCATTCAAACCGATGCTAGGGATCTCCAGGATTAGACTGTGGAGGTCATGAATCACCATCAACCCAGCTTTAACAGATGTCTAATACGATTAAGAAGGGTCGTTATCGGATTGGCTAGGAGCTCCGTTCAATGCATCACCAACTCAGAAAGACCAGAGGCGATTCTATGCTAAGGAAGGAGTATTGTTCTCATTACAAATTACTTAAGCTCAGAAGGAGTTCTGGAATCTTCTGATAAGGGATGCTGATGTGGTGGGTTACACCATCCGATTCCACGAACCTTGCAGGTTGTGTCTAACGACTGTGATACCAGAATATAGGAAGATTGAACAGTACATCTTGGGAATTAGCACAAGAATTCAAAGAATAGGTACATTAGTAGAACCAAGTACAAATCAGAGTTTTATTAGTCCTTCACATCACCTTGCCAATCAAAGGATGTCTCATGGCACAACGGATAGGAAAAGTACATTTGTGAAGTATGACAACAAGGGGATACATAATATCAAGTCAGGGGTCAATCATCTCGGACCCAGAAGGCACCTGAAACATTTAAGGCATATGTTACAGCACAATCTGAACAACAAGAGAAACCAAGGAAGCATATACATCGGTTCCCTGTCAAAATGCAAGAGAAACAATTTCCATCACAACGAGGCATGTGAACTGCCAGGAGCCAGAAGTGTTAGAAGATCAGTCACAGTGCTCAGGTCTCTCGTTCAGTAAAGGTTATAGCACTAATAAGCACACTACCAACACCGGAGCTACCCACACATGCTATGAATGTGGGGAGGCGAGGCATTTCTGCAGGTTTTTCCCAAATCGAAAAGCAAACGAGGATAATGTTCGCTGGAGAGAATATGTAGTCGGGAACATAGAGACACACCAGGAATCGAACATCATGATGGGGTAGCCGATGGTAAGCTGATTGAGACTGATAAGATATTCCATGAATGCATTCTAACCTAGTGTACTATTCATACAACATCGACTTATTACCAGTAACACTTGGAAGCTTCGACGTAGGGATAGGGATGGATTGGTTATCCACGATTCAAGCGAAGATTGTTTACCAGAAGAACATCGTTCGCATACCACTCTCAAACGATGAAACACTCTTGATAAAAGGAGAGACGAGCAATTCAATGCTAAAATCATTTCATGCTTGAAGGCCCAAAGGTATTGATGAAAAGAGCATCATGCGATCTTGGCCCATGTAGCAGAAAAGAAGGTTGAGGAAAAGAAGTTAGAAGACATACCGATCGTCCGAGACTACTTGGAAGTCTTACCTAAAGACTTACCCGGATTCCCGCCATTATGACAAGTCGAGTTTTGAACTGGCTTGGTTCCAGGAGCTACACCGGCTGCGCGTTCACTATACAGACTCGCACTATTTGAAATGCATGAGTTGTCTAACCAGTTGCAAGAACTATTAGATAAGGGTGTCATTCGACTGAGTTCCTCGCCGTGGGGAGTCCTAGTCATAGTATTATTATTTTTTTCCAAAAAAAGAAGGGATCTTTTCGAAAGTGCATCGATTACTAAGAGTTAAACAAAGTCACTGTCAAGAACCGGTACCCCTGCCCAGGAATCAATGACTTGTTTGACAAGCTATAAGGATCCAGTTATCATTTAAAGACTGACTTGCATACATAATATAATTAGCTACAAATTCAAGAAGACTACATTTCCAAGACCGTTTCCGGACTCGTTATGGTCATTATGAATACATGGCCATGCCATTTGGGCCAACTAAGCACCAATTGTGTTCATCGACCTCATGAACATGGTGTGCAAGCCCTATCTCGATAAATTTGTAATTGTATTCTTTGATTAAATTTTGTTCTACTCACCCAATCAGGAGGAGCATACTCATCATCTTAAGTTGATCTTAGAGTTTTTAAATAATGAGAAGTTGTACGCTAAGTTTTCCAAGCGCGGAGTTTAGATTAGCGCGGTATAGTTTCTTGGTTACGTGTCCAATGAGCAAGGTATTCACATAAACACATCCAAGATAGAACCAATCAAGAACTGGAGGCACCCAAAACTTCTACTAAGGTTTGACAGTTTCTGGGTTGGCTACTTACTATAGACTGTTTATCGAGAACTTTTCAAATATAGCCCAAATGTTAATGGCCTTGACCGAGAAGGATAAGAAGATTGATTGGGGAGACATGCAGGAAACTGCTTTCCAATTGCTAAAGAAAAAGTTGTGTAGTACACCCCTTTATATCTCTACCGGAAAGGATAGATGGATTTGTGGTGTCTTATGTCAGGACCAAATTTGGGCAACATGTTCTCATATGATTCATCACACAAGTGCGGAAATCATGTGTGATGGTCGATTCTGGATGAATCTGCATTAATGTTCACCCATTGATGATTACTAAAGCTCAAGAACACACACTAACACCAAGAACACACACATAAAAGCTCTCTTGTAGGATATTCCAGGAGTGCCGTCCCTCAATGGGGTTTTCTCAACTATATATATACTACAAGAGAGCATAGGACAAAAAGAATGTTTGACACACACAATCATTACCTAGATTTCAGCAAAATATTCTATCAGCACAGACAAGTTCGCTAGGCATTAGACAAGTTCGCTAAGTAGTAACAAGTTTGCTAACAAGTCCGCTAAGTACAAACAAGTTCGCTAACAAGTTCGCTAAGCACAAACAAGTTCGCTAACAAGTTCGCTAAGCACAAACAAGTTCGCTAACAAGTTCGCTAACAAGTTCGCTAACTAGTTCGCTAAGAATGGACAAGTCCGCTAACAAGTTCGCTAAGAATGGACAAGTCCGCTAACAAGTTTGCTAAGAGCAAAACAAGTTCGCTAAGTTTAGAAACAAGTCTGCTAAGTACACAAGTCCACTAGGAACAAATCAAGTACGCTAATACAAACTTTTGAACAAATATGATAAGTGTTAAACAAGTCCGCTAAGTTCAATTCACAGAAGTTCGCTAAGAGAAAGAAACAAGTACGCTAGATTCATACAAAAATGTTTCTAAGTACAAGCTCAAAGTCTATTACATAACAAAGTATTAAAACTAGAAAGGACATCAAAAAGGTCTTCTCCAGCAATGCTCAACGGTGAATGGTTTGTGTTGCCAACAAAATAGGTTCCAACAATTTCCACCCTTGTTGGCAATGCAAACCTTTGAACTTATGCAACTTGACCGAGCAGCTTTAGCAGGAATCTCCAGTTTTCTCTTGCGGCCTCTTTGTCTTTGTCAGATAGAACTTTAATTCCCATATCGTACAGCCTCCAGAGATTTTGCCAGACAAGCTTTTTCAGGTCATTAAAGTTGTTCAGCTCGACCAATCTTCTTGCCTTGTCAAGAATGACACTCGACCCATGCTCTTCTATAAACCAGCAGTTTGCATTTCTAAGGAGTTCTGCATCAAGTGTGAGTTTACCCATATCTGCAAGTCTTGTACACCACCAATTGAAGAACATCAAAAAATAGTTGGCGTCATAGCACTCATATGGTCTTAGTTGAACCGGGATTGTCCGCATCTTCTCATAATATATCAGCTTCAAATAGGATCTTGAGAGTAGTCTGAGTTCTATTGCTGCAAATATTCTGATAGGCTCAGTACCAACTCTTTCAATCACTAGTTCATGAGTCATCCCATTGTAGTACCAGCTGTTTATTGGAGTAACTTTCTGATTCCCTGGGATAGTCTTTGTCTTCACCTCCTTCCCAACATCTTTGAACATTCCTCAATGAGGGGCACGGAGACGCCTTTTCTCTTCAGCAATTTGAGCCTTTCTCTCTTCTTCAGGATTCTAATTGAATTTCTTGTCCTCATAAGCAGATTTGATCAGGAAGGCAACTTGAATACCCTTTTGACGGTTAGAGTGGTTTACCAACTCCAGGTATTTCAGCTGCTTGAGCTCCCAAGAGAACAAGCTGAGAAGGGCTTTGAAATCTCCGAAGATTTGCACATATCCGTTCCGTCTCTTCACCAGAAATGCATCAAAGGCCTCATCATATTTCCATCCCAAGATTTTCATCCCATGATTGACCTTTGGGTTGCTTGGCATTTTCCTTAAGTTCTTGGCAGCAAATTGTTGCATAGCCTTTAGGTTTGGTGCCATCTTTTCCCATTGATCATAGATGGGAGGATTGTCTTTCCTTTTGAGTGCCTCAGCCCGTTCTTGCTCTCTAAGTCTGACCTTTTCAAGCTTTTCCAGGCGTTCTTCTTTCGATACTCTTCCACAAACTCCCGTAGACCTTTAAGTTTCTTTCTGTTATAAGCCTTCTTATCAATGTTTTTGAGTCTACAGTAGTTGCGAAGTGCCTCAAAAGTCATCCTGTTGGTAGTGCTTTTAATGTATTCTTCAGAATCAGGAGCTTCATCAGACTAGTTCTCATTTGGTGGAAGATATGGGTTGCCTATGTCCAGAATTAAATCCGAGAGATGATCTCTGATGGGGAGGAATTCAATAGTTTTGGTGGTGTCAGCAAAGATATCAACCAGCGGATCGGTTTCAGCTACAATAGTTTGATTTTGTGGAAGGTGTGAGTTTAACCTTTCTTCATCAGTGTATAGCTTGGTCAACTCAATTTTAGTAAGACTCATCAGATATTCTAAAGAGAAGTTGTCTTTCATTAGAGATCTGACCATGTGTGCTATTTCAGAGGTGTCTTCCTCATCCACATCGGTGCCCTCCAAGTTTGTGACAATGCGAATCCTCGGTTCATCTGTTCTTGTTGATGCAGAACGGTCCAGTAAAGTACTCGAGCCCTTTCCATAGATTACAGCAGGAGGATGGTCTGATTCATATCTTTTGAGCGTTTCGGCCTTTTCCTCAAGCAATCGATTCTGTTCACTGAGTGTTTCTTCAATAAGAGCTCGACGAGACCTGTCTTTCTTAGCTTCCATTTTCAGATACTCCTCAGCAATCTCTTTAGGGGTTAATATCCTTTTTCCTTTATCCTTTTCAGAAGGACCGGGCTGCTCTGCGATAGCAGGTTCTGTAGCAGCCGATTCCTTAGGATCATCTTCTTCCTTATCGGAGTCTGAGGAGAAATGTATGAAAGAAGCTTCAAATATCTGATATCGGAGATTTTGCTCAGTAGACACACTAGGATCAGTTTGACTCTCAGTTTCTTGACCAGCACTTGATTCAAGATTGATGATCTCAGCATTAGTTGGAATAACTCCAGGAATATGTGGGTTGATGTCCAAAGCAAGAGTTTCAGTTGTAGACATGACAGTAGAAAGAGGCACGCTCACAAACTCATCGTCTACTTCCATCTTTACTTGGATTGGAGTAGGACAAGGAGGTTTCTCTTGATCATCATCTTCACTATCGATCATATCCAAATCTATGTAGTTCAGTGGATTGGCTTTATTCATGAGCACGTTCATTCTCTGACCCAGCTCATTCATGTCATCTTCATCTCCAAAGTCCACAAAGTAAGGATGTTCTTCACAAGTTGCCTCATCACCATCTTCAAGTGTCTCAATGAGAATACCGCATGAGTTTCTTTTTTAGTACAGATTCTTGGCATAGTATTTCCTGAAATTAGACATCTCAAAATCCAAGAAGGCTGGATCGATGAAGAATTGAGGGACACCTTCTGTCAAGGGAACCATGGCAGAGGAGGTAGAGGTGTCAGCATGAGAAGTGGGAATGATCGAAAGTTGAAGAGATAAGTCATGTTCGGCTTCAGACTCAGCGCTTGTTGAACCCTCAATGGCAAGAATCTTGGCAGCTTGTGCAAACCTTGGAAGTTTTAGGTTTTCAGGCACATGTGCAAGCTTTTTGATTGATTCCAGAGTCTCATCAACTGGTTCATCATGAAGGAGACTGCTGACAAAGGAATCTTCGTCATCAGAGAAACTAAAGTCATCTCCTTCTATGACAGTGTCATCATCGATTTCAAAATCGATGTCATGCAATGGACTAGAGGTATCTTGAACACAAGTCGAGTCTTTACCAGCAGGAATGGTAGTATAAGATATGGGGTTTTGTGAATTTTCACCTACACTTCTCAGATCAGATACAGGCTGGTTTTCTGGCATCTCAGTCTCTTTATCACCACCATCATCATCCGGTTTATCACTCAATTGTTTGCCTTCACTAGATTTGACTAACAAATCCTTGAGTCTTTGAATTTCAGCAGCTTGTTCAGCAATGACTTGTAACTGATCATTGATCTTTTGGTTTGCTACTTGCAGAGAACAGTTTAGATGATCATTTTGACTCTGAAGGTTGACAATTTCAGCTTGAAGTTCCATCACCTTCTCAGATTCAGAAACTGTTGGGCTGGTAATGACAAATTCAGCTGTGTCAATGGTAGTGACAACAGCTTCAGCCAGCTGCTCCAGTGGTCTCATATCCATATCTATTCTTTCAAAATGTTCAGCAGGAGATGGAGAGACTGTTGCTGCAGCTAAGGCTGTGTCTGATGGGGTGCCAGAAGAACTTACCACTTCTAATCATTTGTTATGCCAGGCTTCCTTCTGACTTTGAGCTTTTCGGTACAGGATTTCCTTCTCCCAGCTCTGATGAAGAACTCAGCAGATTTGTGACTACTCCCACCAGTTATTGTCAGTGTTTGTAAGGTAGTCTTAGGAGGATACTCGGGAGGACTATCAGTTCCATCTTCAAGGTTTTCCTTAAGATCATCCTCGTCGAGAGACACTGATTCTTCCTCATCATCCTGTTCATCCTGTGATGGATTATAACTATCGTTAGAGGATGATTGTGGTGTCGAAGCTGTAGAGGCCCTGGAATAGTCTCCAGTCCTTTGTCTTTTCCGAGGATGAATGCCCTCAGGTTGTGTGGGACTATCATCAGAGTCAGAGGAGTCAAACTCTTCTTCATTATCATCGTCGTCTCCTTCTCCTTCTTTAGACAAATCAACCAACATAAGACTTGAGGAGCGTTCAACATGTTCAGAAGCTTCAGCACCTGTACCCTGGAGATTCCCAGGGTCTTCAACAGCAGCAGCAGGATCTGTGATGACTGGGGCATTCAAGTCCAATTCATGGTGGACTTGAGCCGCATCAGTAGGTTCAATTTGTGCTTCTACTGCAGCTTCACCCATCTGAATATCTCCTTCGGCACTGGTAGGAGCAATCCGAGCAATCATCTCGGGAAAGAAGGGTATAGCATTCCCTTGATATTTACTTTTATGGTACTTGCTGTATGAGCCAGAGTTCATTGAACTTGTAGAGATGGTTTCTCCTTGCTTGATCAAGGTTGGGTAGTAGTGATCCAAGATAGCCTGGATGAACCGAGGGTACATCAGAAACCTCTTTGCCCTTCCAGTGGGATGTAGATTGGTGATCATCCATTTGAGTAGTTGGCGTGAGAGATTGTAGCCTTCGCCAGTGACAAACCCATGTAGAGCACATGCGGTTTCTTCAACAAAATCATCTGGAGCTGCCTTTCTGTGTCCAAAGGCAGCAATAAAGAAGCTGATTATAAACCTCCAGTTAATCGGGAATAAGGTCTTGAGAATTTTGTTGCTGACATCTAGAAGAAATACACCAGAGTAACCCATCCTTAAGACAGTTGATTGCCACTGAGCCTTTGTAAAAGTCTTGGGCATGTCAGCATCTTGCAAGTTCAGTACCGTTCTGATCTTTTCTTCAGTGATCTCAACATCAATATTTTGTATCTTTGACCTTATTATGCTTGTTTCATCATCCAGCTCTGCAGATTGAGCATTGCTCCAAAAAGCTTCAATTATACCCTTGTAGATAACAGGGTTAATCTGCATTGCTGTTACCCAAGTTGATTGCTGCAACAAGTCAATTGCCTGCTCGTCAGCACTTTCCCAGTTCTTGTTAAACACACATCTTCCGTTGTGTAGACGACCAAACTCTAAAGTTTCAGCAGCTTGTCTGGGAGGCATCTGCACATATAGAATTAAAGGATTATATCCAATTTGACACTAAATGAATGTCATGTCACACTAGACTCGTGATAGTGACAGAGCTTTTCACATAAGTATCAATGACATAAAACAACTCACATAGTGCATATACTCCAAAATTGGTCACATGCAACCGGAATATCATGATTAACAGAAGTAAGTATCATAGGAAGAAAATAATTTGTGTGTGTAAAATTCAAAATCTGGAAAATAAGGAGCCAGATCTAAATCTCCATAAATGTTAACTTAAATGTAAGAGTTGTATAAAAACTGTAAGTGACCCAAAACTTAGATTGAACTAACCAAATTTTGTCTTGTTATTGGGTCAGAGAGGAAATATTGAAAATTCTACTACTGAGATTCAATAATAGTCAGAGTCATCAAATACAGGAGATTTTGGCAATCTGGGATCAAAAACCAATTGACTTTAAGATTAAATAGCATATTGTGAGGTTTTGAGATCCCAGTTTGTCAAGTTAGTTCAGGGAAAGTCACATTGTGACTTTGTTCCACTCGAACTTGTGAACTCCTTGATCTGATGTCTTATGATTAGAACAAAGAAGACTAAGTTAAAATCAGCACTTTCAGACGTAGGACAAGAAAGTTAGGATATAACAGGTCTATCCTACCTAAAGTACCAATTTCATGCATGTAGTGAGTGTAGCATTAACTTATCAAACTATCAGAATAATCCTTGTATATCACTAATTTTCATTCAGATTCACAACACTTAAAGTTAATTACAAAGTGTACAAATCTCATATTGACATCAACAAGGATTGTCTAGAAGCAACAGAGTCAAAATTAACACCTATAGACATGCAAGAGGTCCTAAAGGGTCAAGTGTTTCTATTTGATCATTTTAAGGACAAGAGTGACAATTTATGCTTAACTGATTAGATGGTGTCTATACATGTCAAATTCAGTCCTCATATACAAATATAAGCACATATGGATTAAACAAAACATAACTAAGTCAACAAATTTTCATTCAAGCAAAGATGGTCACATAAGTCACATAAAAATAATTCATTGCCAAATTTGACTTATTAAAGTCAATATGACCAAATAAGTGTTCAACCAGAGCTTAACTACCTAAGATAGTTCATATAAACCTTAAAGGTATCATAGATCACATCCTCTGTAGCTATGTTCTTAATAAATCACCAAGATGGTCAAATTAACTTAGATCGGTCAAGATTGACAAGAATAAATCTAACTTTGTGTTAAATGAGTCCAAGATCCTTTCACCTGAGTTCTGGACTAATTTCATACCCATGTGGATCGTAGCCAGTCTAAACCACCAGTGTTAGGCTCAATTGGATGTCTACTTACACAAAGTAAGACTTATATATACATAAGAATGAAACAAGTTTATGCACTACCTGATTAACAACATGAATGCTTGTATTGAGAAAATACATACCTTTGTGAAGATCTATAGGTAACTAAGATCTAATCTAAGATGTAATGAGTTCTCAATTGTCTCAGCGAATAATCTGCTGGGATCAGGCAATTTATATTAGATATCAAGTAGGCTTCATATAACCAAAATTAAATCAAAATCTGCCCCTGTGTAGCCAAGTTTGAGTTTTAACTCAAGTTGTCATTTGATAGAACAACATACCTTTTTGATGATCTATAGTTTTCTAGGATCAATTGAAAAAGATGCAATGTTCTTGATCAATCTCTCAACTGTAAGAAATTCTGTTTTGAGATTAGACGAGCTATGTCAGACTTAGACAAACACAGAGAAATAAGGCAAATTGAAATTGATGACTTATTGAGAAACTTCAAGCTTAATCTATCAATTTTGATTAATTGAATTTTCTAATCAAAAGTTATTGGCAGATTTACAAGTTTAAGTCTCATCAATTTAGTCACAGACTATTAAGTGAAATAGATTCTGATTGAAGACTTAGATAGATTCAACACTATGTGGAATTCATTAGGTCAATCCAATCATTGAGTATAAACAAAATGAAACTTCTAAGTTGTCAGATGTACACCCATAAGCATGTATGCACAATCTGATTTGTGTAACCTAGCATGAATTGTTAGCAACTCCCATTGAGTTCCACAAATTAACCAAAGTTTCAATAATTTAACAAATTAAAAAAAATTCTAAGTATCCTAAATAACTGAGGTCATAGCTATTAAAGTTCATAGTTTATCAATTCAAACAAATTTCATGGTTCAAACTAATTAACTAGAACAAAACAACCAACTGTCATAGAATATTCAAAGAAATTTCATGTACAAACACTTTCATCCATATCCCTGTTCATAACTTTCTCGGATTCAAGGAGATAAATGAGATACAAGTTTCACATACCTTAAACTAATTTAAGCCATTAGAAAACCAAAAAGGTTGAGAATTGAACCTACGGCTCATCATTATCACCGAAAACCAAAATCGACGTAAATAAGAGTGAGGTCAAACCTATGTAAGCAAGAAGAGTGTGCGAATCAACCCTAATTGCAACTAGAGTGACAGATTCGAGAGAGAATGTGTGGATTTTGATCGAACAGCGGATTGGTATGAGTCGCCGATTCGAGAGAATGAGAGCGGGTGTATGTGTGTTTGAATGCGTGAATGAAGAAAAACTATCAAGTCTCCCTTTATATACTGTTAGGTCTAGCGGACTTATAAATATCTAGAATTTAAACAAGTTCGCTAAGCCAGTCTCCAAGTCCGCTAAGTGTAAGTGGACAGAAACAAGTACGCTAAAAATGAAAAGTTTTTAAAACAAGTTCGCTAAGGCCACATACAAGTACGCTAAGCCTACAAGAAGTTCGCTAAACTAGGAAGTTCGCTAAGACTAGGACAAGTACGCTAAGCCTAAAAGAAGTTCGCTAAGCTAGGAAGTTCGCTAAGGCTAGGACAAGTACGCTAAGCTTAAAAAAAAGTTCGCTAAGCTAGGAAGTTCGCTAAGGCTAGGACATGTACGCTAAGGCCAATTTGAACTTGAGACATAGAAAAATTTTCTTAAGTAAAAAGAAGTCCGCTAAGGCATAAACAAGTTCGCTAAGAACAGTTTAGCCTCAGTAGACTTTAAATTGCAAGTGGAGAAGTTCGCTAAGGCAAATTTCTTCTTAGCGAACTTCTCAAACACTTAAAGAAAAAAAGAAACATGGGAGAAGTTCGCTAAGGACAAGTTCAACCTAGCGGACTTCTCACCATTCAAAAGACACAAACATAAACAAGTTCGCTAAGAATAAATTGTTCTTAGCGGACTTTAAGAAAACAACTCAAAAATTACAAGTCTTTAAACAAGTTCGCTAAAGGAAAACCTATTAATCATTCTTAGCGGATTTGCTTCAGTCAGAAGTTCGCTAAGGCAAAAATCAAGTCCGCTAAGAGCAGAATTGTAACAAAAGGATAAAATTGTAATTCTTAAAAATTACAACATAACCAAAATTTTAAAGAAAAGCATGTCTGCTACAAGTAACCTATCAGGAAGATAACTTTTGAATTAATAAGTCAAGTACCTGTTAATTTCAACAAATTTGACCATGAAACACCTAGTACCTAAATTTGACTTGATTGGTCAAAAAATTCCACCCGAACACAAAATTTTCAATTTCATCCGAGTTGGGTCAATTTTCCACCCGAACTCAACAATCTATATTCTTTTAAGTTGGTTAACTTCAAACCAATACCAAGATTGATTTTAGCACATGTTGGTCAATTTTTCACCAAACTTGGAAATTTAAGCACGTTGACTTTGAAAATTCACCTATTTTTGTATGGTCATGGTCAGACATGTTTAGAATCTTACCGGTCAATTACGTGATCAATAACACTTATAATTCAATACACCTTTCGTGTCCGATACCCTAAATCAGATTGTCGGTATTGTTTGTCCACTTAAGCTCATACAAGGTAATTTTCAACTTGTCTCATGTGATGTATTTATCATGTTTTCTATCCAGTTCAGAGAAATATTTTGTGTGGACCTTATTAGGTTGGAAGTTAACAGTATTCTACCCATCATCAAATAGTTTTTCAGATTCAATCACACTTTTAAAAGTAATCTTTCCCCATTCTCTTTAGTGTTAAGTGACTTATTTCATGGATATAGTCATGAAATCATGATAACCCTTCTTTCATGACTATAGATGTATGAATTTTGGCAGGGTGAGAGGGTCAAGGTCAGAGTCTCCTCAGCAGATGACCTCTCACTTTATTTTATGGAATTATAGAGCGTAAGAACACAAGGTCAGTGATTTCTCACAGCAAATGTGTCTCAGTTTTATTTATGGATGAGACTCAAGGTCAGAGTTTCCTCAGCAGATGAGTCTCATGTGTTGGTTTTGAAATAATCAACTTAAAACTGAAGAAACAGAGGATGTGTGATTAGAGTTTTCTTACTGGTACTAATGAGAAGGGCAAATTTAAATAATATGCCACTGTTTAAACTTCCAAGGTCCACATTTCTCAATGAAATTATATGTTATCACAGAGACTTGTTTACTTCTCAGTATGTTAAGCCTACCAACAAATCAAATGATAGAGTTACCGGTCGATTGGATCATATCCTATGGTTAGATCTACAAGACCAGAATCATATCATGTTCCTCACATTTTGTCCGACCACAGACCAAGGATTTTGATTTTTCTTTGTATTTGACATGTGTTTAAAAACACTTGATGAATTACAAAAATAAACACCATTTTTTGTTTTTTTTGTCAAATTTTCAATGTTTTTGGTTTATCTTCCACATTGTAAGCACGGCAGACTGACACAAAAACAGAAATAAACAAGAAAAATATTTTTGATCTTTTAACAGAGACTTGACACAAGACAACCACAAACAGAAGTGTTTAGGTCAAATCAAGGTTAGACAATCCTGAAAAATGACTCAAGGAGTCAAAAGACCTGAAAAACTTTAATGATAAGAATAATAAAATAAAATCAAATAAGCATAAAGAGAAAATAGACAACACTCCTAAGTTACTAAGCCAATGAAGTCAAGATACTAACATACTAGGGAATGGAGAAGGTTCAATCATAATTAATCATGCCTACAGCACTAATCAGAAAGTTAAACCTAGACATATCAAATGGTTTAGTGAAAAGGTCTGCTAACTGATCATCTGAATTAACATGGACTAAAGTGACTAGTTTCTTCTCGGCACAATCCCTAATGAAATGGTACCTTATCTCAATATGCTTAGTCTTAGAATGCTGAATGGGATTTTTAACAATTGAAACAGCAGCAGTATTATCTATATGAATAGGGGTACCCATGAAATTCAAACCGTAATCCAGCAGCTGATTCTGAATCCAGAGCACTTGAGAGCAGCAGGAGGCAGCAGCAATGTACTCCGCTTCAGCCGTTGAGACTGACACTGTTGTCTGCTTCTTGCATTGCCATGAGACCAGACGGTTCCCTAAAAACTGAGCTCCTCCCGTGGTAGACTTGCGATTGAGTTCACAACCAGCGTAGTCACTATCTGAGAAGGCTCGAAGGTCAAAGAGCGGATCTTTAGGATACCAAAGTCCTCTATTTGGATTGGACTTCAAGTATCGGAAAATCCTCTTCACGGCCATTAAGTGCGATTCTTTCGGCTTACTCTGGAAACGGGAACACAGGCAGACTCCAAACATGATGTCGGGACGACTCGCTGTCAGATACATGAGAGAGCCAATCATATACCTGTATAGGTGCCCATCTACACAAGCACCTTCCAGGATCTTGATTCCAAACTTCTTCAGGATCTCTTTCACATATTTCCCTTGGCTGATAAGAATGCCATCAGGTTTCTGTTTCACTTGAATTCCAAGGAAAAAAGTCAACTCACCCATTGCACTCATCTCAAATTTCTTCTTCATTAACTCCTCAAATGCATGGCATAGGCCGACGTTTGTTAAACCAAAAATGATATCGCCGACATACACTTGCACTAACAGCATATCTTCACCAACATGTCGAATGAATAGTGTCTGATCAATTACCCCTCGCTTGTAACCGTTTGACAGCAGATATGTCGATAACGTCTCGTACCACTTCCTTGGGGCTTGGTGTAGACCATAGAGGGCCTTATCCAGTTTGTAACATTTCTTAGGGAAAGATTTGTCAACAAATCCCAGAGGTTGTTCTACAAACATGTCTTCATCAAGCTCACCGTAGAGAAACGCGGTCTTCACATCAAGTTGATAAACAGTGATGTTCATTGATGCGGCATAAGCCAGGAAGATTCGTATTGCCTCCAGATGAGCGACAGGCGCGTAGACGTCTTCGTAATCAATGCCGTCAACTTGTATGTACCCCTTCACAACTAAGCGGGCTTTATTTCTGATAATAATTCCACGGTCGTCTCTCTTGTTTTTGAAGATCCATTTGACAGGAATAGGCTTTAAGCCCGGAGGAGGATCTACCAAATGCCATACCTTGAGCAATTTGAATTGTAGTAACTCTGTTTGCATGGCTTCAATCCAGTTATCATCTAAGAGGGCAGCAGCAACAGTGGGAGGCTCTTCTTGTAAAATGAAACAGGAATACAAACATGTGTTCAATTCCTTAGACTGACTCCTAGTGACACATTTGTCAACCGGCCCGATGATCTGATTCGTAGGATGTATCTTGTGAATTCGAGTCTCTTCAATAGCAGGGGCTGGAATAGACGAGTCCAAATTCCCAATTTGCAGGTCATCGCCTCGAGTCTCTCTGGTATCAATCTCTGTTACGTCATCTGAGCCAGAATTATGCACAACAGTATCAATTTCAACAGTGTTGTCTGCCTCGGTTGTTGCTAGTGCAGGTTCAGCTTCCATAATTACATGTTCATCAGTCTGACTGGCAGGCATTTCAGGTGTTGAGGTAGAAGATGAAGTGCCATTAACATTACTTGAAGGTGTTGAATGAATTTCCCTTGATAACTCCGTAGGATCAACTGAATAAATGGTATCCAGGATCGAAGAAATAATAGGTGCAAACACATCAACAATAGGATTGGTAGCTTCATTTCCTTAATCAACAGCAGCATAAGAAGTACCTACATCATCAGATTGAAACACATTAAAAGTTGAAGAGAAAGACTCTAGGTCATACATGCTATCCGGAGCAGGATCTCTAGTGTTCAGAGTATGCTCATTACAAGTAACGTTACATGACTCAATAACAACTTGAGTTCTTCTGTTGAACACTCGATAGGCCGCTGAGGTCATCGAATATCCAACAAAATAACCATCATCAGCCCTAGGGGCAAATTTGGTTAACTGATCTGTCTGAATTAATAAAGTACAAGCGCATCCGAACGGTTTTAATCGTTTTAGATTCGGTTTCACTTTGGAAAACAGTTCGAAAGGTGTCTTGTTAGCATGTTTGACCAGAAGCGTTCTGTTCATAACATAGCAGGCTGTGTTGACAGCTTCTGCCCAAAAAGATAATTTTAATTTAGAATCAGCAAGCATTGTTCTGGCTGCTTCGATGATAGTTCTATTCTTTCGTTCAGCTACTCCGTTTTGTTGCGGTGTATATGGTGAACTGAACTGTCGAGTTATGCCTTTTTCATTACAAAATGCGTCAAATGTTTGATTCTTGAATTCAGACCCATTGTCTGATCTGATGTTTCTAACCCGCTCTCTGCATTTTTTCTCGATACGTGTGACAAAATCCTTCAAAATCTCAGCAGTTTCAGACTTCTCTTTTAAGAAAAACACCCATGAGTATCTGGAGTAGTCGTCAGTGATAACTAAGCAGTATGACTTTCCCCCTAAACTCTTGATGCTTACAGGCCCGAAGAGGTCTAAATGGAGTTGTTGAAGTATTGTTGTCGTTCTACCCGGTGGCTTTGGCTTGTGAGACGTCTTGTGTTGTTTACCCTTCAGACATGCCACACAATTGTCGATGTGGATGAATTCCTTCTCCGGCACACGGTCAACGTGTTTCCCCCTAACAAGGCGGTTCATGTTCCGAAAGTTCACATGACCCATTCGCCTATGCTATAGTGTAGAGTCATCTTCTGATGCCTTAGCCAAGAAGCATGCAATAGAGCCAGTCGGCCTTGCAGCAGACATATCCAGAGTATACATATTCCCTTTCCGTTTAGCTCGAAATAGAATATGATCTTTGGGAATCTTGAAGCCAGGTTTTAGAATATAACATTCATTGTGACATCCGAGAATTTCAAGGTTAACTTCCGTTAGACAAACTCCGTTAGTTACGTTATAAGTGTTAACTTAGTAACTAATGCTTAACTAGGCCGAATACGTCCACGTCCTTTGGTTGATCACCGAACCCGCCCATATGTGTTATGTGTTTAACTATTTATTGTCATTATGTGCAATGTGATTTAAATGCATGATTTAGTATTGTGAATAGCATGACAAATTGTAATTCCTTGATTATGTGAAAATTGCCTATGTTGTGCTGCCAGCGAAACTACCGGGCGAAACTGTAGTGTCGCCCGGTAGCCAGCCAAGTTAATCAGATAAAACGTGACCAGAGCTAGTTTCGCCTGGCCAGCGAAACTGCCAGCGAAACTAGCCTCTGATATAAATAATCTTAATAAACCCTAGTTCTCCCATTTGCCTCATTTCATACAAAACACACACACACTCCATCTTTCTCCTGGAAATCTGGTCAGCCGAGATTCACACCGAGCCATCGAGATCTCAGCCCCGAACCATCATCCATCAAGCTTGGAGATCGAACCGTGAGTCCCAAAACCACCATTTTTATGTTTTCTATGTGTTTTACTTAAAAAGCATGACCAAACCTCCATGAAATCACTTGATCTTCTGATATGTTGCTTAGGATTGCTAGATCTGTTATAAAGTCAGTAACTTTACGTGTGAAATCCATCCATGTTGAAGATTTATGCTATTTAGGTCATTTTAGGGTTTTAAATGTATTTTGGTGATTTGATGATAAAAATGCATGTTTAAGGTGTTAAAGCTTACTGATTTATGTTGGTAAATGCCTATGTATGCTAAACAATGAATTGCATGTAAAATGGAAGCTGTTAGGTTGATTTTTAGGCTGATCCGTATGTTTTTCGCGACCAGCGAAACTGTCGTGTTCTCTGGGCGAAACTGTCCAGCGAAACTATGTGTATCTTCATCCAGCGACACTATGCAGCGAAACTGCAGTGTCGCCGGGTAAACCAACCAGACCAGCTCGAGCGAATCTACCGAGCGAAATTCCCTGAACGAAAGTTCAAACCAGTTTCGGGCGAAACTAGGCTAGCGAAACTGTGCCAACAGTTTCGAGCGAAACTAGCCTAGCGAAACTGTGTCATCGGGTATTGCCTAGCGAAAGTGCTGCCCGTGCACACAGCGAAACTGACTAGCGAAACTGCTAGCGAAACTGAGACCAGAATCCAAACTTGTGCAATTTGCTTGAATGTTATGCCATGACTTACATGATTATGCCATGATGATACATGCTTTGATTTCTAATGTATATGAACCCTTGTTTATGATCAACCATTGGTGTCGTGTGTCTGTATGTCGAGTCATAGTTCCAACGTGCTATGTTATGGGCCATAGTGACGTTAAGTAAAGATTAGACACAAAACTAATACTTAAGACCTAAACGTGTTCATAGGTCTTCGTTAAGCAATACTTGGATTATATAGCAAGTGTAGCAGTGCAACCAAAGGTGAGTGTCACTAACCCGATTACCGTGAACCCGTTTGGGTCACACCGAATAACTAAAAGTAAAACAATGCTGACAAACTCGAGAGTGCTAGGCACCTCCCTGATAAACTTGAAAACTTGGAGTGCTCGGCACCCACTTGATGAACCTGAAGTGCTTTATGGGAAGCACTTGCGAATTACCAAAACAACGATTTCTGAAATGAAACTGAAAACATTTTTGAGATTCATGAGAATCCGGTAAACCTTTTTAATATGGCTAGTGTAGGTTAAAGTCTAAACCACATGATATCACATGATTTCTAAGGATGCCTTGAAAACTTAAAAGTCCTCAACTAACTTGTACCATTAATTGTAAAGCGAGGGGATGTTGGGTAGATCTACTGGAGTTTGACAAACTCCGCCCCGTGGCACGGGGAGTGCACGGAGGTACAATGTCAGCCTATTTGACCGTGATCCCGAGAGGACACGGGGGAGGCAAAACCGCGATGACGTAGGTCCGCAGTACTAGATGGCGCGGCCACTACATTAATTCATGGTCAGCTTTGGTGCAAACTTCCTTAGTGCATGGAACAACGGATTAGCTACCCGCGATATCGGTTGAGCACTTTAACTTTACAAAACTAGTTCATACCCGATGACGTAGGTCACGGACAATTCCTTTATAAACTAAGACATAACATTTAGCATTGCTTTTCACAAACCAATACTATGTAAGTATACCTTGATACAAATTATGATTATGAGACCGGGCCAATGCATGACAAGCCCACTGTGAACTCACCAACCGTTAGGTTGACACTTGCGTGGTTTAAACTTTTGCAGATCGCTGAGGAGTATTCCGGAGCAGGTTGGCATGGCACGTGAAGACAATTTTATTTCTGTTAAACTTAATTGGGAATTTTAAACAAAGAATTTGTAAAGCACGTGGTTAGTGCTAAGACAATACTTATTCCGCTGCGTTTGCATTTGAGACTTTACTTTATAACTGATTTTTGAACTAACTCTGATTCATTTAGTATTTGTAACTAATGGTTGTGGATCCTGGTCTAGCCGCACCCCTTAACGGTATAAACTCCGTTAGTGGTTATTTTGGGGTGTGACATTCATGCTTATCAAAGAACATTGGCATTTTGTTGTCGTAGGTTTGAGAGACACTTAGCAGGTTGAACTTCAGATTAGACACCAAATTCACTTTGTCAAATGAAATTTCACCATTAGTCAAGAGACCGTTTCCTATTATTCTTCCACCCCGAACATCACCTCCAAAGGCAACAGGACCACCGTGCAATATCGTTTTGACATCATACAGCATGTCCTTGTTCCCTGTCATGTGCCTGGAACAACCACTATCTAAGTACATCGTGTTGGCAGCACTCTGGGCCAGTCCCTGCACATTAAAAAGAAAGTGATTAGTTTTGAGATGGACCCGGGCCAGATTGACCTGGGACCTTCTTCTTGGGTGCATTTTTCGCTGGAGGAGCATTTGTTGTATGAACAACAACAGGAGGATTTGTTGAAGATGTAACACTTGGTCGAGGAGCCCTTCCAGGTTGTTGAACCATCATAGACCTAAGCATAAAAGCAGGCCTTGGTCGAGGTGTCCAAGATCTTATAGGAACAGGATTTGGTGCAGGCATCCTCACTCGTTGTTGAACTTGTGGCCGCAAAGCTTTTACCTTCCTTCCCAATCCATGAGGAACATATTGAGCTTGGTTAGGAATGTAGAGTTGATTTGGGTAAGACTGTGGAAACATGGTGTCAGGTTGTTGAACCATGTAATCCTCACCATAATTCCCATAATACATTAGGGCCACTTGATTTCCTTGTGGGTAGTAATGAACATGAGGTATTGAGATGTTGTCAAAGGCAGGATAACCGTGTTGTAAGCACACACCCTTGCATCATGGTGTGGATTCCCGCAAATTGTACAACCCAAAGTCTCAACCGTTCCACTAGTGTCAACCACAATAGGTAGTTCAGCAACTTGGGCAGCCTTTAGTTGTGGCTCATTGGATGTTGCACACTCATCCTTTTCTGTTTCAGTGACCACAGTCTTCTTCTTCCTCCTTCTGGTTTGTTTCCTTTTCTTGGGGGTGTTCTCAGTTTCAGTGGCATCAACGGATAATGCATCTAGCTCGACCACAGTAGGCTGATCTTCAACACTTGATTGACCAGTCAAAACAGGTTCATTTTGTGGTCTCTTCTTCTTTGGATCACTTGTCTTGAAAAGAACCATAGTGGATTTACCAGCCACTTTGGGAGCATTGCAAACAGATGTAACAGTTGGCTCAACAGTCACGGATGCAGAACTTGTATGAGCAGACATCGTTGGAGGGTTTGATTGTGCATCAGGAACAGTGATCACCTTACCATCGGTGATTGTAAGACTAGCTTGTGTGTGCATAACAATCTTACCATGTTTTAAAGCCATTTCGGCAAAAGCACGATTAAACTCATCATCATCAATGTCCTGCTGAATCACAAGTTTCTCATTTGCAACCTTCTTCTTGGGCTTGCGCCTTCGAGTGGTTTTAGTTCTTTTAACAATTTCATTTGTGTTAAAAACATCATAGTTTTCATTAAATAAAAATGATTGAGCCTCTGATGTATTTTGTGTACACAAGTTGAGAAACTCGGTTTCAGCAGCTTTTTGCACATATGCTTCAGACAGACTAGTATTGACAGAGTTCAAAGAAATAGCATCAAAATCTCCAAATTTTAATGTTTCATCGATCGGTGTGTGCATAACAATCTTACCATGTTTTAAAGCCATTTCGGCAAAAGCACGATTAAACTCATCATCATCAATGTCCTGCTGAATCACAAGTTTCTCATTTGCAACCTTCTTCTTGGGCTTGCGCCTTCGAGTGGTTTTAGTTCTTTTAACAGTTTCATTTGTGTTAAAAACATCATAGTTTTCATTAAATAAAAATGATTGAGCCTCTGATGTATTTTGTGTACACAAGTTGAGAAACTCGGTTTCAGCAGCTTTTTGCACATATGCTTCAGACAGACTAGTATTGACAGAGTTCAAAGAAATAGCATCAAAATCTCCAAATTTTAATGTTTCATCGATCGGTGGGAGATCAGCGGCAGTTTCGGATCTAGCCAGCTGTTCTTCCATTGATTTGATTTCAGAAGTACACGGAATCAAACTGGGGTCGATGAACTTAATTCGACTCTTAGGATTAATTTTAGTCAATTCGGGGACACAAAGATAGTTGTGGTTGAGTGGATGCTTAGCCGCACTTTCTAGTATCTCCCGTGTTATACCCAAACCTGTCCTAAGACGCGACATTATGTTCTTAGCGACCGCGCTTCCAAAGTTTCAGGATTAAGTTCATCAAATCAATTGTTTCTCGAGCCTCAGCGTAGCTGTTTCTCAGAGAAGTCAAGTTTTCAACAGATCAGCAATTTGAATTTAAGTTGATTCTGTGTGCTTCATGACTCAATGTCATCTTGAAGTGACTTGATTTTGACCAAAAAATCTTTTTCATTAGCTTGAAGAAGCTCAACATGACTCTCGCTCTCTTTCGCTTTAGCATGCAACTCAAGGTTGTACGCGCGATAGCGAGCGACAGTATCACGACATTTATCAATACATAAAGACGATCTTACCTCATCTGGAGTTATATCCTTTTGAAGTTCCAGAAGACGCTTGCTTGCCTCCATCTCTATCTCAGATGGATTCACAGCAGTGACGTTTCCGACAGTAGGAGAAAACTCTTCAAGAATCTCATCAACTCCAGCCATTAGACAAAAATCCATTGGGAAGAGAGGGTCAAATTCAACTGTCCCATAATGCTCTTCACCATCAGAGTTGACCATTAGTGCATAGTCTGACTGGCTTGAAGGTTGAGATGATGAAGATGAAGTCCAGTTATAAATACCATCTTCGAGTGAGACTAATGCCTTTCCTCCGTTGTTGACTCCTTGAGTAGCTTGAGAGTTAGACGATCCAGGATGAGAGACATTAGAGTTGGCATTCTGAGGTATCTGATAGGATGAGCTGCTTTGCTTCTGATATGACTGGTTTCCATTGCCAGTTTGTTTATGAAAAGCCTGATTACCTCCACCCGAGCTTGCAGGAGCATTCCACGTTCTAGGTTTTGGACATTCACGTGCGAAATGTCCGAGCTCTTGACAGTTGAAGCATTGAGCTTTAGACTTATCAAACCCGATATTGGCATTTGAAGGAGGTTGGAACAACTTCCTCCCAGTCTTTCTAAAGAACTTCCTCGTTCTAGCAGCTATCATACCCATCTGCCACTTGTTGTCGATCTCTTCCAGATCATCAGCATAAATTTGGTCAAGATCTTCTTGACAAACAGTCATTGTCTCAATGTTCCCAGACATTTGAGAGTTCATGCAAGCCAGGAAAGCATTGCACAAGTCTTGGTCCAAACTGGTGTTGTTTAATGAAATTGGTGCTGACTGCTGAACTATGATCCCAGATGGTGGCTGTTGTACATATGTAACATTTGTAGGTTGATGAGTGGCATGAGATGCAAATACTTCAGTTTGGATAACAGCTGGTAAAGGAGATGAAGCAGTTGCAAGCAGTGTAGAGCCAGACGAGTTGGAAAACTGGTAATTCTCTTCACAAGCAGAAGCAGCAAATGCAGCATTAGGAGCTGAGGAAGATGAGCCCCTTGAAGTCACATTTCCCATAAGTGACTTACCACTACGTTCAACCACTCTTACTTCATAGTCTCTCACCTTGTCTATCATATCCAGATAGTCAGCCTGAGTCAGATAGGTACTTTCTATCAGGTAAGTAACATATGAGGCAAATTCCTGAGGAAAAGAATGCAGGATTTTCCTTATGATATCTCTAGAGTCAGGACGAATTTTCTTGGTAGTCATTTCGGTAATGATTCTGCAGAAGCGGTTGACGTGTGTTTCAAACGATTCTCCACTTCTGTGAGCGAAGGTGTTAAAAGCCAACTTCAATTTCTCAAGTCTTCTCTCCTTTGTAGCCGGATTTCCTTCATACTTTTTCTCCAAACCAACCCAGTAGTAGTAACAGTGCCAGGAGCAGTGACAGTAGTAGTAACAGTGCCAGGAGCAGTAGCTTCTTCAATTTCAAACACAGCCGGACCTTCAATGATTGAAGTCAAAAGATCATAATCAACGTAGTCCAGAAATAACACAAACTTCCCTTTCCAATCATCAAAGTCACTTGCGCCCATTATTTTTGGTGGACGATTGTGACCTTGCATGACAGGTGCAAACTGATTGCCTTCAGCCATTGGAAGTGAGAAACACGAAAATTTAACACAAACTTGCTAAATTGACTAACGGTTCGGACGGATTGAACGCTTGGTTCAAAATGCTCAAATGCTTGTAGAATGCTTGAATTCAGACAAATCCTACATTCACAAACATAAACAAACTTAATTAGTCATTGACAAGTGAGATTTGAGCAAAAATTTTGAAAAATCAAATTTCCAGACTTAGCCAAAATTTGAACAGCTTGTTCTTGAGTGATTTCAAATTTCAAAAATCAATGTTGACCAAATCAATGTTTAAGATCATCAATAGGTTCGAAATTCATGTAGGATTACTTTACTCAACTGACACAAACTCCAAAAACCACTCTAAATGACCTAATTTGATGGAATGGTAAGATTATGTGAAGAACACCAAAAACCACCACTTTTAGCCTCTAAATTCTTCAATTCTTGATGTTTTTGAGAGAAATCAGTGCCTATAGTTTCGGTTTTATGTGTATAAATCTCGCCATTCATCAATTTCAACAAAGAATCAACAGAAAAACAAATTTGAATTTGTTTTTCAAGAACAAACTTAAGGAAAATGCGACTGTTCTTGGCTGAATCTCGAAAATCCGACTATTTTTTCTTGAGTTTTACAGAAATCTGAGTGAACCATTGTGTTTCTTGAGTGATTTCTACCAAGAATCAACTCAAACAACAAGAAAATCCATTCAAAATTGACAACTCATATGAGATTTTCTCCATTTTGAGAAAAACTTCAAAAATGAAGAACATGGCTCTGATACCAATTTTCAGGACCAAATTTGAGCAACATGTTCTCATATGATTCATCACACAAGTGCGGAAATCATGTGTTATGGTCGATTCTAGATGAATCCGCATCAATGTTCACCCATTGATTATTACTAAAGCTCAAGAACATACCCTAACACCAAGAAAACACACACAAAAGCTCTCTTGTAGGATATTCCAGGAGTGCCATCCCTCAATAGGGTTTTCTCAACTATATATATACTACAAGAGAGAATAGGACAAAAAGAATGTTTGACACACACAATCATTACCTAGATTTCATCAAAATATTCTATCAGCACAGACAAGTTCGCTAGGCATTAGACAAGTTCGCTAAGTAGTAACAAGTTTGCTAACAAGTCCGCTGAGTACAAACAAGTTCGCTAAGCACAAACAAGTTCGCTAACAAGTTCGCTAAGCACAAACAAGTTCGCTAACAAGTTCGCTAAGCACAAACAAGTTTGCTAACAAGTTCGCTAAGAATGGACAAGTCCGCTAACAAGTTCGCTAAGAGCAAAACAAGTTCGCTAAGTTTAGAAACAAGTCTGCTAAGTAAACAAGTCCGCTAGGAACAAAACAAGTATGCTAAGACAAACTTTTGAACAAATATGATAAGTGTTAAACAAGTCCGCTAAGTTCAATTCACAGAAGTTCGCTAAGAGAAAGAAACAAGTACGCTAGATTCATACAAAAATGTTTCTAAGTACAAGTTCAAAGTCTATTACAAAACAAAGTATCAAAACTAGAAAGGACATCAAAAAGGTCTTCACCAGCAATGCTCAACGGTGAATGGTTTGTGTTGCCAACAAAATAGGTTCCAACATACTATGACACATCACATGAAGGACTTGGTTGTGTATCTATGCAGCATACCAAGGTCATCGCTTATGCATCATGACAGTTAAGTGTGCAGGAGAAGGACTACACCACCCATGGTTTGGAATTAGGAGTCGTAGTTTTGAACTCAAGATTTGGAGGCAATATCTATATGGTACCAAGTGCACTATTCTCACTGACCACAAAAGTATCCAACACATATTCGATCATAGGATATGAACATGAGACAACACAGATGGTATCAGAGCCAGTCGTCGGCCAGTGTGCCAGCGAGGACGCTGGTCCCCTAAGGGGGAGGATTGTAACATCCCACATTGGTGGGGATGAGAACTAAGCATCTCTTTATAAGGGTGTGGAAACCTCCCCTACCAAGACACATTTTAAATCCATAAGGGGCGGATGTCTGAGGGCATGCCGGTTGCCAAAGCGGACAATATCTTGGTTGCGACGGGCCTGGTCTGTTACAGATATTCAATCATAGGATATGAATATGAGACAACATAGATGGGTCAGTTACTAAACGACTACGACTGTGAAATCCGATAACAACCTGGTAAGGCAAACATAGTGGCAAATGCCTTGGGCATGAAGGAGAAAACAAAGGCTCTACAAGCAATATTTACGGGAATGACAATTCGGACGAGTTTATTAATGCTCATCTCCCAACCTTTGACAAGATGTACTATGATCTCTAAGAGCAATATTTGTGTACCAACATGAAGGCACACACTACACCTATACTGGCAAGTGTCTGACATGTTTAAAAGTCATGACAGAATACCAGAAGTCGTCAGGATTGTTGCATCAGCTCGAGATCCCATAGTAGAAGGAAAAACGGATCTTTATGGAATTCATGACAAAATTACCCACGATATTGGGTGGCTGCGATAATATTTGGGTAATCGTCGACCGGTTAACGAGATCGGTGCATTACTTACCGATTAAGGAAACCGACAAGATGGAAAAGTTGACTTGAATATATTTCAAGGAGGTTGTATCAAGTCATGGAGTACCACTCTCTATCATCTCTGATCGCGACAACTTATTCACTTCCTAATTTTGGTAATCATTGCAAAAGGCGTTGGGTACATGCGTGGATATGAGTACAATCTACCATCCTCAGACTGACAGTCAGAGCGAAAGGACCATTCAGATAATCAGAGGATATGCTCAGGGATTGGGCGATTGATTTTGGTAATCGTTGGATGTTCCCCTATCGTTGGCTAAATTTTCCTACAATAATAGCTATCACACGAGTACAAATGCTACATCATTCGAGGCACTTTATGGGAAGAAGTGCCAATCACCAATTTGTTGGCCAGTGGTTGGGGAATAACCAACCCACTAGTATAGGAATCATTCATGAGACTACAGAGAGATGACACAGATTCAAAGCAGATGCAAACGTTAGATTCTCAGGTGGGAGACAAGGTTAGGCTCCAAGTCTCTCCCTGGAAATGAGATATTCGTTTTGGGAAATGGGGAAAGCTAAGCCCGAGTTATATTGGACCATTTGATAATTTTGGCTAGGATGTGTCTTGTAGCTTACAGGCTCCAGTTACCATTGGAAAATAGTAGTATTCATGACACTTTCCACATATCGAATCTAAAGAATTGTTTATTGGATGAAACACTCGTCAACACCTCGAGAAGAACCGAGAACTCAAAATGGGAAAATTCTAGGGTGACCATGCAAGGTAAATCACTATTATGGGTGCACACATAATCGTAATTTGCAGTGCATGCGAATCCTAGTAAGCCCTATTGCGTGAGTAATCACTACATGGTCCGAAATTCAAACGTTCAGAATTTCATCCATTAGAATGCCTATCATGTCAGACCCCTCAGCTAGGGTGAAGGCGTTTTGCAATACTGCATGCTACTATTAATGCATGACTATTTCATTTGCAGTGGAACCCATGGGAATCGTAGGTCGCAAATTCAAGATAATGATACCTACTCGAATTCTCATAGTACATGTACGCTAGGACTCGATACGAGGACTAGAGTTTACTTGGGAACATCAGGATCAGATGAGGTGTAGGTGTCCATAATTATCCAAGACTGCACCTACAACAGTTGACGCAGATTGAATTTCGAGAGGAAATTCTTTTCAACAGGGGGAGTATGTGACAACCCTCGGAAATACCAGATTATTTTTCCACTTCCGATATATCCGATGAGTATACATTACATATTCCATTAATTCAATCCGCATGCATTAACGCGTTGCATGGCATAGCATATCCATATCATGCATAAGTAGTTTAGTAAATTACCGGATCACACACGCGGTCTAACCTGCACACGAACGTTCATGACGTTTTCCATAATAGGTGAAACAAATATTTTGATAAATATTAATGCCTATAAATATATTTTAGTGATTAAAAATATATTTACGTTTCATTTTATTTTAAAGTGAACATTTCGCGCATTACTATTATTTGATCAAGTCTAAACATACCCAACTATCACCAATGAACCATATAACATCAAACACTACTTTTAATAAAGTGGTTTTAATAACAAGATAATTCTTATTATTTCGGGTTTATACCCGCTATACTCGAAAAATACCCGATTTTCACCAACGACTACATAAAATACCTCGTGCCTAAACTACTACACTTATCCACTTGTTCCAAATCTAGATTTTTGGATTCCCTCCTAATCTTTTACTAGGCCGAAATTTTCAAACAAAGGAGTAATCTTTAGTTTACTTTATACAAACTTGCTTCACTTCACTATTTTGTTGACACTTTGCATCACACCTTACGTATCACCTCATACCAATTAGCAGCTTTATGGTATTTTCTAAGCCAACTAGTCAAAGTATACCACCTTTGTGATTAAAGGGACTTACACGAATACATCACATTAAAGCTTTCCACAATTACACATTCACCACCTAACGCTCCATACTTCTTTCTTGGATCCGGACATCCTCTCTTGACCAATTCTCATCCATAATATGGAGACCAACACCACCTCAAACATCACACACACCCCATCCAAAAATCCTCTCCTTTTTCTTCCATGCTTCGGTGCTCAACACAATAAGAATTGAACCACCCTTTTCACACTCACAAACATACTCATGCTTCATTTATTGGGGAGCAACAATCCTTACAATATTTGAAGAAACCCACAAAAACAACCCATTTAAATTGCCCTCACTGTTACGTTTCGCAGCCACATCGAACACTGTAGGATCGTTATTAGTTAGAGTTAAACTAAAACAATGCCCTTTACTTGCAAATATAACCCTGCGGAATTAAAGTTATATTTCACTTTACTTAATAGATATCTAGTTCTTGTGTATAATGTAAAAGCTTGATTTGCAGAAAGATAGTAACAACAAAGTATTAAATACTCGGCACTATTTGCATTAACTCAAAGCTACACTATTACAAGTTGTTCAAGAATATATGATAACAACGATGATGATGACAACGATGATGATGTTGAAAATGCGTGAGCATAGGATCATCTACTCGATCTAGCTAATCGAACATAGAAACGTAATTAACCGATTTTTTTATTGAACAATGAAGAACAATTACAACCAGTAAACACTCAGAGATAGACTCAGAGAATACACACTCAAAAACACACACTGAACAGATCTTGCATGCTCAGAACCCACAATTACAAAGACCAACCACCTATATATACTAGCTGGTCCGAGCTTCGGCCGAACATCAGGTTCGGCCAGTCCGAACGTCAGGTTCGGACCTAGTTCGGCCAGACCTAGATAGTCTTGATCTTGTACATTAACTGATACTTCACACGACACACATATCAGGTATCAACAAACTCCCCCTCGTCGTGTGCAGTATCTCTTCAACATCATCAACTTCGTATCTTCAATCAAGCTCCCCCTCAAGTGTAGAATCCGTTCGTTCAATGAAATGAATCTTCAAACAAACTCCTCCACAACTCGATCGTAGCTTGATCTTGAATACTTGATGACATTTTAGTGTATCTCTGGTCTTTTATCAACATCTTCAGAAGACTTAAAGTTGTGATATCTTGCACATAGCAACCTGCTCAGACACTTAAAATAATTTTGGCGCAAAACGTCTCTTCGAGACTCCAAGATATGATTTTGGAAGTTGATTTGTATCACGTGTTGATCAGATCGAAAATAAAGCAAAAATAAAATCTTTTTGGTTTTTCAAAGTTTATGCTAAAACACACCGAAATTTTTTTTCGCTTATCTTGAAATGAAATGAAATTGCAATACAAAATCAAACACTATTTTTGGTATGAGAAAGATCACTATATGGGATCATATTGAACATAACGCACTGAACTGCACTTCAATTTCAATTAATTGAAGCACATAAGTCATGTTAATTGCCGGTATAATTTGTCCAACTTAAACTCAGACAGAATCATACTCATAACATCTGGATATGTTAAAGTATTGATTAGATTTGCTTTGACCAGTGTATCCCACACTATCAGACATAATCAGACATTTTCAGCTTTTCTTTTCTTTTTCCTTTTGTGTGACAGCACTTGTGATTTTTCACAATGCATAATATTTTCATGATATAGTCAACTGTATTCCATGCAAAAAGAAATAAGAACATTAAATCGTCTACCTTAAGGTCGATCTTTCGATACGCAGATAAGGCCTCGGATTTAATAAAATAAGAAAATAAAACAAATTGAAATTGTATAACTCAACAACAATCAGGTCGGTACTCCCGTACACGGAAAGAAAGTCCGATGAGTTATACGAAACACCAAAGAAAATAAAGCAGAACATCAAACGAACAACGATCAGGTCGATCTTTCGATACGCAGAGAAAGTCCGATCGTTTGACAAAATAAAGAAAATCAAACAAGTTTAAATATTTGCAAAATGAACACATCCATACACAGTGACTTCTCATTTTAAATTTCACACTTATTTTTCTTTTTGTGTCATGAAATATACATCAAGATGTTATCCACATGGTCAAGCATTAGTATTTAGTGTATATCACGTCTGAATACTTTCTGATTTGCCGAGCCTACCAAGCATATAAAACAATGATCTTATGGCCCTTTCATTTACTCTATCCATAAGTCAGATACGTAAACCAATGTACCATCATTTCCCAATGATCAATTTCTCACAATTTTATATTTTGCATGTATGTACTTTCCTTCATTATATATTTGACATGTATTTACCTTCATGCATTTTCTCAATTACTCCCCCTTACTTACAATTCTCCCCCTTAAAATGAAAACTCTATTTTTGGATTTTCATTTTACACAAAAACAAGACTCTATTTTTGGGTTTTTGAGAAAAACTCGTAAACAAAGAAAAGTGATCAATCAACACGGATAATTTGCAGATTTAGAATTCAGAAAATTTGCAGGTTAGACAGATTTATCATGAAAATTTAAATTAAGCAGAATACTCCTCCATCAACAACTTCACAATCGTCGATAGGTCTTTTAGAAGTACCTGTACACTGGTTTAACTAATTAGGCCAAAAATGACCCGAAGCGAATCGCTTCTGGTCGACCAGTGTCCTTGTTTTGCTTAGAAACCACCTTAGGTTTCCATTGCTGTTGTTTTGGTAAGTCAGGTTTTGATGAAACAATCACAGGTGACAGTGATGAGGAACCTACATTTTGAGCTGTTGAAAACATTGGAATAAAACGCTTTTGTTTATGATAAAATGTAGGCTCAACTTCATCAAAAACTCTGCCTTGTTCATCAAAGAACTTTGTGGTGGCAGGTTTACCAAAAACTGATTTCTTGTGAAATCTTTGGGGTGAATCAGCAGGTAATGGACAATCTTTTGCCATATGCCCTGGGCGACGACAAATATAACAGATTCTTGTCGTTTTGTCCCATCTTTGATGTACCTGCGAAGAGCACACATGAATATCTCGAACATGATCAGAATGAGAATCATATACCTGATGCCTGTGATCATGTACCCATTTAGATGTAGGGCTTCGAGATTGAGAACTTTCAGAAGAAATGTTAGCTTTCACAAAGACCTCAGCAATCTTCCGAGCATCAACACAATGAAGTGGAAATTCTTTGTCAGAAAATAATTGATCTGAACCCTTGAGTTTGTAAAACCGCTCGGGTTTAATTTTATCAGCTTGAAAAACTTCCTTCTTCACGTGTTTCATCTTTAATTTCTTCAAATCATGAGATAAGGATGCTGGAACCTTCTCAGCTTTGTCTTTCATCCTGTGAAAACCCAAACCTTCATGCTTTCCAGAAATCTTCTCCTCAGATGAACAATATCCATTCTTCGCTAATCGAGAAACTTCAGCTTTTACTTCGGTGACATTCTTTTGATCATAAAAGATCGTTTTATCAAACTCAGGTTGAGACTGAATCTTGTCCCTAGAAGTAGCCGACTTCTCATTATCAGCAGAAAATGAACCAGATACAAATTTTGGTGCAGGAGAAATTGTAGATTTCTTTTCCGTCTTTTTCTTATTCTTCCTGTTTTTCTTCTTCGTCACAACCTTCTCATCCTCAACAGTAGATGATGAAATCTTTGAATAATCAAATGCATCAACTTGTTCCTTTACATCTTTGAAAGCTTCTTTGATATGAGCAGGAGGTGATGCAGTCTTATCAAACATCTTCTCAAAGTTTTCATCATTAGCTAGGAAGCTTGTGAAGACTTGAGAATTTGAAACATTATTAAGCAATCGATTAGCATCAAGAACTTGAATCTTCAGATCAGAAATTTTCTGTTGAGCCTCAGCAAATTCTTTTTCTTTAGCAATCAATCGCTTCGCAACCTTGTGAGTTTCAAATTTTTGCAAGCGAAGATTATCTAATCCGTCGAACAATTCTTTCTTCAGTTTATCTTCATATCTCTTTTGGATTTCTAAATTTGCTGCTTGAACTTTATTGACACGAACCAATTCCCGCTTCTCATCCAACAACTTTCCCATGTCAACTTGATAAGCTTCAATCTTAGTAGTTGATTCTTCAACATTCTTTGTAAGTAGATCAAGCTTGACTTTTGATTTATCAAACAAATTTGTGAAATCAGAAGCAGTATCCTCCGCTTCATCCTTCCATTTCTTGACTTCTTTTACCAACTCATCCCTTTCTTCACAAATCTTGGCTTTTGCAGCTTCAACATCCCTTTTATTTGGTTAGAAATTTCTAAACCTTCATTCAGCAAGTTGATCTCTTTAAGCAAACATTCATTCTTCATACCCAATTCCTTCTCATGTTCCTTAGAAATTCCCAACTCCGAACTAATTATTTTGAAATCAGCAGTAACTCTTTTGACTTCATCAATCAGAAATTCTTTTTCTTTCATCAAAGCTTCAATTTTAGACTCAAATTTCTCATTCTCAGTAGCGTCATATGAACTGAATCAGAATAATAATCATCTTGGTCATGTGTAACAATTAATGCTGATGTATCATATCCAAAATTTTGACCCCAATCATAAACACCATCATGTTGAGCTGTCAACGATGTTGTCTTGCTTGTGTTACTAGTAGATGGTTGAGTAAAACCGGGCTTGGGTGATTGAGTAAAACCAGGCTTGCTTGCATGAGCCTGTTTACAATCTTTGGCAAAATGTCCAAGCTGTGAACATTTATAACATTTTAGCTTAGACTTGTCAAAACCCAATTTATCACCAGAAAGATTTCTTCCATGTTTCTTGAAGAACCTCTTCGATCTTTGGCATAACATAGCATATAGCCAAGATATATCCAATTCAGTTAGCTGATCATCATCAAGTGCATCAAGATCATCGCTGGTTAACTTTGCATCAGCAACATTCTTAATAATCGAACCAAAAGATGATGAAATCAAGGCAGAAATCATTTTAGCACAATCTTCTGTTGATTCAGCAGAAAAGGCATTCTGATTTGAAAAATTTGGAATTGTAAAGCTACAACCCGTGAAGATTTGTTATCCGAATTATCAGAAATTCCAGTCAAGAAGGCTGTACTTGGTGCAGAACTCAGACTTGGTTTAGCTTTAGCATTCATGCTTGCCGTATTCTCACCATGATACAACTCAGGATGTTGCAAAGTAGCAGTTGATTTCTTGGAATTCAACATTTCCATTTCTCGAGCATGAAGTTTTCCAGTAAACTCGTGAAATGTCATGGTAGAATAATCCTTGTCATGAGTGAGCAGCAGAACATAATTCTCCCACTTTTCGGGTAAAGCTTCCATTATCTTTTCCTTCAAATCAGCATCAGATTTCTCAATACCAACTACTTTTAATTCACTCATTAGATGTGAAAACTGTGAAATGAGAGCAGTAATGTTTTCATTTTCATAGTTTTGAAAATTATCAAATTCTTTGTTCAAAACTTTCTTCCGACTTTTCTTGTAATCATCATTACCCTCACATCGTGCTGAGAGAGCATTCCACAATTGCTTTGATTTCTTACAAGTGCTGAATTGATGTAACAATTCAGTACGTAACGCCATTGTAAGGTAACCATAAACTTTCTTTTCAAGCTCATAACTTTTCCTTCCAGCAGCATAAAAATCTTGAAGTTCCTTATAATCTCCTTCTTCAGTTGGCCGTTCATACAATTTCCGAATCGAAATCCATAGATCAATATCATTTGTGATTATGTATGCAGAAAACCGTTTCTTCCAATTTTGATAATCTTCAAGTTTCAACAATTTGGGAACTTTTTGACTTGTTCCAATTTCATTATCAAAATTCAGCATGGTTTGCATTGCACTTTGCATTGCAGCAAATGCTTGAAATTCTGACATCGTTTGAAAAATTAAGATTCTGCCGGCCGAACTCTCTCCGAACTTTACACTGCTGTCCGAACTTACTCCGAACTTTGTCCAAACCCAAATCCAACTCCGAACTAGCTCTGAACCTTGACCGAAACAAAGTCAATTGCCGAACACCCGCCGAACTAGCTCCGAACCTAGACTTAACTTCGAACCCTCACCGAAGACTGTCCGAATGACGACCGAACTTCAAGTTCGGAGCAGTTACTCCGAACCTGATCAAGAGACTCCGAACTTCGAACTCATTTTTCAAAAACGCTCGAAAAAGAACGGATTTTGACGAAACTCGATACTGTGAGTCAGAAAAACCAATAGATAGTGATTTAGGAACATATTTGACACCAAACACTCGATAGAATTAATGAACAACATGAAAACAATCTCGAGAAACACGAAAAATGCTTCAAAAATCCGAAAATAGCAACCACAGATAAGTAGAGTGAACCAGAAAGCTCTGATACCACTTGAAAATGCGTGAGCATAGGATCATCTACTCGATCTAGCTAATCAAACATAGAAACGTAATTAACCGATTGTTTTGTTGATCAATGAAGAACAATTACAACCAGTAAACACTCAGAGATAGACTCAGAGAATACACACTCAGAAACACACACTTAACAGATCTTGCACGCTCAGAACCCACAATTACAAAGACCAACCACCTATATATACTAGCTGGTCCGAGCTTCGACCGAACCTCAGGTTCGGCCAGTCCGAACTTCAGGTTCGGACCTAGTTCGGCCAGACCTAGATAGTCTTGATCTTGTACATTAACTGATACTTCACACGACGCACATATCAGGTATCAATAGATGTGTAAACTAAGAGCTAACTATGCTATATATAGTGCTGATGAGATCAATGATAGCCATTGATCTCATGCGATCTAATCTAGACCGTAAGCTAAAAAGTCAAATATAAACTACCAAAAGAATAAACATCGACAATTGGAATATCTTGCGTGTTTGCAGCAACATACTACTTTAGGAGAGCGGCTTGAATCAGATATAGAAGCATACGAGAAGCTTTTGCAGGATTGGACTTGCTGAGAAGACATCTCAGGAAAAGTCCGGTTGAACTCATTATCTGGTGGATAATTGAGTTCACCCGGAATATTCGCTAAAGGACAAAACTGCTTCTTTCCGCTTGAACTGCCAGTTCCGCTTGAAGTGAGAATTCCGCTTCAACTTCAACTTCAGTCGGAACTATACAAAATTGGCATTCAGCCGGAAATCTTCCAAGCGCAATATTCCTTACAATCTCCCCCTAAGCTGATGTTGTCAAATTATTCTTCAACTTCAATGTTTATCTTCAAAAATTGACTTGTACCCAAAAGTCTTCTTCTCCTTATCCTACTTGTCCGTGGTTCTGATGCTGGCATCAAGGTTTTGAGACAGCTCTTTTGAATTTGTTTTGTTCACCTTCACATGCTTTAAAGATTCCCAGTCCATTTCGCTCCATTCTTCTTGAACAGAAATGGACTCATGAATTGTGAAGGTGCCATCGGCTCTGTGAACATAAAAGAGCTTCTCCTCCTCTTCCCAAATGATCAACTTTATTTCACTTGCAGGCTCTTCTTCTTCTTCTTCTGCTGAGTCATCATCTAAATTGCTTATGTAGAACACTCCGCATTCCAGCACAGTTGGCTCAATGACAAGCCTTAACATGTGCTCAGCTCTTGAGGGACTTAGAATTTCTCAAAGCTTCAGAATGATGTCTGTCATTTGCAGCAAAGTAAGATGTGTAGTGGCCTTGTGAACGTTTACCACTTGAGTTGTGCCATTTGCCATTTTGAAAGTGAAATCAAAGGTGGCTTCATCCACTGTCCAGCCCACAATTTGCCTTTTTCTGGGTGGAGCTTTTCTTCTTTGCTTTTTATCTCTTTTGCTCTTGACATGCATCATCTTCCTTTTTCTCATCATCCTTTCTTCATCAGAATCATTTGCTGATTCTTGCACAATAGGTCTTTTGCCTTTGGCAGATGATGAAGAAGGGCCAGTTTGGGCTTCAGTAGGTTTGGTGATGGTGTAGAAGGTTCATTGATGGTGAGAGGAGGTAGGGAGGTTTGTGTTGGTGGTTGAATAGCTTCTGGTTTAGGGCTTGAAGGTGGAGTAGGAGGGAAGATATCAGAGAAATCCATGGTAGGTGGAGGCTTCTTCCTGAGGGGAACTATGGGTGTAAAGTTATCTGTTCTGTACTTGGGATTAGCAAGTTTGGTGGCAGCTTTCTTGGAGATGGAGGGAGGTTTGTAGGGTGTGATGGCAAGTGACTGTAAGATAGATGGAACTGTTGTAGGCATTGGGTTTGGGTTGTAAGTGAAAGAAGGTGGAGGTTGTATATCTGCAATATCAGTAAATTCAGGTTTAACATTTACAGTTGTTGTACCTGAGATGAGCTCTGAA
This sequence comes from Deinandra increscens subsp. villosa, assembly GCA_039602395.1. Taxonomy (NCBI): domain Eukaryota; kingdom Viridiplantae; phylum Streptophyta; class Magnoliopsida; order Asterales; family Asteraceae; genus Deinandra; species Deinandra increscens. The sequence goes on along the minus strand of JBCNJP010000025.1, from coordinate 16,990,552 downwards.
GGTGAAGGCATCACCAAGTTAGGATTGACAGCAGCAATATCTCCTTTAAGCTCATAAAAGATTGAATCTATCAAGCTACAAAGTTCCCTAACTTGCATCTGAGCTACCTCTTCCTCTTTCTTCACATTTCTAACCACAAGTGCCCTTTGTACCTTCTTCAGCAGTATGTAATTCTCATCATTCTTTGTCAGCCTGGTAGGCAAATGAGAGGCAATCGAAATCAACCTCTGCCTATCAGTTTCAGTAACTGCATCCAAATCATAATCCTTTAGTCTCCAGTTGAAAGACCTAGTCTTTGCCTCTTCAAGTAAGTTCTCAAATACATTGTTTTGCAGGTACAGATCATATTCCTCTTGTAGTTCTTTGGCTAGCCTCTCATCTTCTGCTACCCTTTTGGCATCTTCTACCATCTTCGCTATAGCCTCAGCTTCAGGAGTTTGAGTCACTTGTTGAATAGTTTTAGCAATATCAGCTTGAACAGGTTCTTCAGTTTGAACTGGCTCAGTGCTCCTTAAAGCTATCAAAGTTGCTGCTATATCCTCTGCTCCTTCACTTCCTTGCTCTTCCGGTTGAACCACAGATGGCTGATCAGTCCCAAATATTGAACTGCTAGGGCCATGAACTTCCACCTGGGTCACAGTTTGAGTTTCCGGTTGAACACTCAGCTCAGCTTCCACTTGAACTTCCGGTTGAAGTTTCGGTTGAACTTCCGCTTGAACAAGAATTTGTCCTTCAGTCACCACCTGAGGTTGGGTGACTTCAGGTTCTTTATAAGCAATATCCAGCACCTCTGTGCCTTCTTCTTCACCTATCAAATTTTCGTCTCCTCCTTCAGTCATTGTAGCAACTGCAACAGTTGCAGTGCTTTCTTCAAAATCAATTGCTGACTTGCTGGTGGAGGCAATATTTCCTACCACTTGATCACTGGCTCTTTCAGCTGGAAAAATGACATCTTTGAGGAGTGTCGTGATCATGTTGATGTGCTCAGGGAGAGCACCAGCAATCAGCATAGATGACTGTACAAGATCAGTGAGGTTGGGGTCCTCAGAAGGAGAAATAGCAATCAGTTGACTGCATTTCATGTTCACCCAACTTTCTTCAACAGTGAAGGGGTTTACACCAATTCTTTGACAAGTTGTGGCTCTAACTTCAGCCGATATCCTCTCAACTTCTTCAATTTCTGTTATAACAGGCCTTGAGGGCATCTTCTCCCCCAATTTGACAGTATCAGCTTCATCAGCTATAACAGCTTCATCAGCTTCTCTGATAGGGTTCGAAGGACCTGCTTCAGTTTGAATAGGATCAGCTTGCACCAAATGAGCAACAGTTGCATTCAAAGTATCAACCTGTGCTTGGAGAGAAAGGTACAGTTTCATCAATTCAGGTAGTGTATAACTGTCCTCAACTGGCTTTTTACCAGTATCCTTGGACGAAACCAAGCTATCAATCCTAGATTGATCAGCAGTGGTACCCATGGCTTCTTGGCACCTGGGATTCTCTTCACCTGTTTCAGCAACCCTTGGTTCCAATAAAGGACTTCTAGGTGCTGATTCAGAGAAGATTGCCGAAAATTGGGTCTTATTGATGTTACTGCTGACACCAAGATCCAGTGAGGATCCTTGGGCAGCAGCAGCCCTTTTTGCATGAATCTCTTCTTGGCTCCTGAGATTCACCTCCGGTGAGGAGTGGGGGTTCAGTGCTACAAGGTCCTGGCCTATCAGGATGTTCTCATGTAATGAGGTAGGTGAGTTAATAACACCTTCATCTAAGCCAAGATTGAGAGCATTGTCACTCCTAGGTGACAGGGGTTGTAGGGGTGAAAAATGTTCAGATGGGGAAGGTACATCTGCTTCTAATGACTCCCCCTCAAATGAAGGTTCATCCCTAAGAGAAAATCCCAATTTGACCAGTTTCCGTTTAGACTTTTTGCCTTGGACGGGGTTAGAAGCTTCGGGTTGGCTGGTGGTGCTAGGTGGAGGAGACCTAGTGACCACATTTCTCTGTCATTTGAATATGACAGGAGGTGAGTTTGATGAGGAGGTGGCAGTGGTAGTGTTTGTGGGAGCTTTCCTCTTTTTGGATTGATAAGTTTTGATAGTAGAGGAAGCTGAGACAGATGTGGGATCAGAGGCTATTGGGTCTATAGCTCTGTCATCTTGAGCTTGGGCTTAGTTGCTGCTATAGTTTCCGGTTGAACCTCTGCAGTAGCAGGTTCATCTGGAAACTGCCTTGGAATTAGTAAGGGATAGTCAGTGTCCCTTTCAAGAAATACAATCTTGTTTAAAGCAAGGTTTGAAAAAGTTTTCTCATTAAGAAGTTTTTGGTGCAAAATTGTACCAAGCCAGACGATTTGGGGGTACTCTTCTTTGAGAATGTAAGTTAAAAATCTAGGGTACAGATAGATATATTCAGGTTGGACATTGGATTTTAGGGCTTGAAAAATGAGTTTGGAAAAGTTAAAGTTTTCACTTTTTACCACAGCATAGAAGGCAGAAGCCTGTTCACTGGCAAGCTCGTCAAATCCACCTTTCTTTGGAGATAGGCACACCAGAATTGTATGGGCCAAGAATCTCCATTTGTATGGTAACTGCCCTTTCTTGATGGTTTTGCTCTGTAGGGAACCACCGTATCCAAGATCTTTGAACAAGCGGAGATACTTCATGTGATCAACCACTTCATATCCACATTCATCCCTTAACTTCAACAGTTTTCGCACTTTTGCTTCATCAATTTCTACTTCTTTCCCCTGAACGGTTGACACGATCTTGTCACTACCATTTTCGCCTTCGATAACCCTAGCATGAAACCAAAAGTCTTCCATCACTTCTTTGAAAATTTCGGCTTCAACAATGAGCGCATGATGAAGATTACATCTTTTGATGAAGTCTTTCATGCCGTTGTAGATGTCAGTTTTGCTTGGTGGTTCTAGGTACGCCACCAGGTTATGTTCTACAGGGAACTTGGAATCACCGATTGGCTTCTTGCCACTCGGCTTTGCTTTGGGAGCCATTGTTGATACAGGTTTGGAGAGTATTGACGGTTAATCGGAAGTTTATCGGAGAGGGTTTGAGAGAAATTTAGGAGTAATTTCTGAGTGGGATTGAGAGAAATGGAGAAAACGACGGTAAATTAGGGCTTTTTACCTTTTCGGTGCTGACGTGGAGGAGAGAGGTTGTAAGCAGACGGTTCAATAACTGATGGGACAGGTGCTTTATGGGTTGTACAGTGCAGCTGGTTAAAGCATGTCTTTATTCAAAAGTAAATTTACTGAAACCTCGGATTTTAAACAGTTAAAAACTTAATGGGTAAATAAATGTATATCCACTTAGAAAATTGTGCCTTCCGGGTAATTAAATGAGACTTTGACTTTGTTGACCCGGAAGTTCAGGCGGAACCCATTTTCTCCTTTATTTTAAAACTAAATTTCTTCTGTCTGAACATCAAGCGGACAAATTTTCCGCTTGGAAGATTGTTTTTAAAATAAATTTCCACATCACATTTAAAACATTTTTCCGGTTGAAGTTCACCCGGTGAATTTCAAATGTTGTGTTCCTCAGGTTGAACCTGAACTTGAACCGGAAATCCAAAACACATGATTTTTGAAAATTTGTGTTAATTATTCATAGTTTTAGCAGCAGTTACTGACTATGAACTAAAATGTTGTCTAATTGACACAAGAGATTTTCACTTTCTTTTTGTATCAAGAGACGGGCTTTTGAGCACATGCCTCTCTTTTATTAAAGTTATGAAAAGTCTTATTCAAAGTTCATCATCCCAATGGCTGTGATGAGGTAGAAAAATCTTGCCTCATCAAAGGCTTTTGTAAACAGATCTGCCAATTGATGATCAGTGTGAAATTTGAATAGTTTGATTAAATGCTTTTCTGCACAATCTCTAATAAAGTGATACCTTATGTCAATGTGTTTGGTCTTGGAGTGCTTCACTGGATTGTTGATGATTGAGATGGCACTGTTGTTGTCTGCAAGAATAGGAGTTTCCATGAATGTGATCCCATAGTCAAGCATCTGATTTTGGATCCAAAGGACTTGGCTGCAACAACTTGAGGCAGCAATATACTCAACCTCTGCAGTTGAAGTGGAAACACAAGTTTGTTTCTTGCATTGCCATGAGACAAGCCTTTCACCCAGAAATTGACATCCTCCTGATGTTGATTTCTTGTCTATATCACATCCTCCATAGTCACTGTCTGTGAATGCTTTGAAAGAGAAGTCAGAGTTCTTGGGATACCACAAACCCAGTTTTGGTTGTCCCTTCAGATACTTGAAGATCCTCTTAACAGCTAGCATAGGTGACTCTTTTGATGAGGACTTATATCTAGCACATAAGCAAACACTGAACATGATATCAGGTCTACTAGCAGTGAGATACATCAGGGAGCCTATCATTGCTCTATACATGTGCACATCTACTGGCTTGCCACTCAAGTCACTGGTTAACTTGTGGGAAGTGGAGATGGGATTTTTGGCCCTCGAGCATGTTAGCATGTCAAATCTCTTCAGCATGTCTTGGATATACTTTGATTGATTCAGAAAGATTCCTTCTGCAGTTTGCTTCACTTGGAGTCCTAAGAAGAAGGTTAGTTCTCCCATGGAGCTCATCTCAAATTTGGACTGCATCAAAGTTTCAAACTCCTTGCATGGCACAGTGTTAGATGAACCAAAAATAATATCATCAACATAACTTTGTACCATCAACATATGATTACCAACAGTTTTAACAAAAAGTGTTTTGTCAATAGCCCCTCTCCTGTAGCCATTCTCTATAAGATAGTTAGAAAGAGTTTCATACCAGGTTCTAGGTGCTTGTTTGAGACCATATAAAGCTTTGATCAGCTTACACACCTTGTTTGGATGATGAGGGTCTTCAAAACCAGGAGGTTGGTTGACATATACTTCTTGTTCCAGGAGGCCATACAGGAAAGCACTTTGACATCCATTTGAAACACCTGGAAGTCTTTGAATGCAGCATAGGCTAAGAAGATTCTGATTGCTTCCAACCTAGCTACTGGTGCAAATACGTCATCATAATCAATGCCTTCTTCCTGTACATAACCTTGCACAACCAGTCTTGCTTTATTTTTTATGACAATTCCCCTATCATCTTTCTTGTTTCTAAACACCCACTTTGTTCCAATTGGTTCTGCTCCATCAGGCAGATCTACCAATTCCCAAACCTTTTGCTTGTTGATCTGAAATAGTTCTTCCTGCATTGCCTCTACCCAGCTGTGGTCTTCCAAGGCATCTACTACCTTCTTGGGTACTTCTTGAGACAAAAATGCGGCATGCAAACAGATGTTTGCATTAGCAGATCTACTTCTTGTCAACACAGGAGCTGAAGCTTCTCCAATAATATTTCCTGCTGGATGATCTCTGTTGATTCTTCTATCAAGAAACATAGGAAATTCATGGCTTCTTCCATTTGAGGGTATGTTAAGCTGAGGAAGTCTGTGATCAAACTGAACATTTTCAGATTATGATATAGGATCTGAAACTCCAACTGATTCAAGAGAATTGATGTCTGAATTGTAGGTCAGATGCTCTAAATTAAGCTCATTTGATGTGCTATCATTTGAATTTTCAGCTTCATTTGACCCTGATTCAGTATTCTCTTCAGTTTCTGAAATTGGGTTTTCCGGTTGAACTTGAACCGGAGAAACTTGTTCAGCCTGAACTTCGACAGGAACAATTTCTTCTTCAATTTGAATTATTTCCGTCATTTTCTTGTCATTTCTTGGGAAAATAGGTTGAGAGCTCATGGAAGAGAAAAAGATTGGCTTCTCATTTGCAGTTTGATTGCTCTTCCAATGCTCATCAGCAGACCTATGAGAATTGTGTTCCTGCACTAAAGAGCTCACAGGCTTATCAACAGTTATGTTGAAAGCAGTAGTTAGTGCATCAATATCAAATAACCAACTAGGCTAAGACTTAAAATTGTTGGGAGATTTTTCATTGAAGGATACATTTATGGTTTCCTCAACAATCTTAGTTCTCTTGTTGTATACTCTATATGCTTTTGACACACCAGAGTACACAACAAAATAACCTTCATTTGCCTTTTCAGAAAATTTGGGCAAAGATTCATTGGTTATTAAGATAGTGACAGGACAACCAAATGGCTTAAAGAAGTAAATGTTTGGCTTTCTTTTTCTCCAAAGCTCACAAGGTGTTTTATTCTTTCCCTTGACAATTAAGATCCTGTTTTGGACATAACAGGCAGTGTTCACTGCTTCTGCCCAGAATATCACAGGGAGCTTGGAGTCTGCTAACATGGATCTAGCAGCTTCAATCAATGTCCTATTTCTCCTTTCAGCAACACCGTTTTGCTGTGGAGTTCTAGGAGCACTGAATTGTCTCACAATTCCCTTCTCCTCACAAAATGAATTAGAACATGATTTTTGAATTCTGTGCCATTGTCACATCTGATTGTTTTGATCTTGAGATTTGATTGATTTTCTAAATTAATTACAAGAGTTTTCAGCAATTTAGCAGTTTCATCTTTTGTTTTGAGAAAGAAAACGCAAGTATATCTTGAAAAATCATCAATTATCACAAAACAGTATGACCTTTATCCTAAACTCATTACTCTAGTTGGACCAAATAAATCCATGTGTAAAAGCTCTAGAGGTTTTGAAATAGAAGACTTAACTTTTGGCTTAAAGGAGGTTCTGTGTTGCTTGCCCTTGAGACATGGCACACAGTTTTCAGAACATGCAAAATGCTTGTTAGGAAGACCCTTAACCAAGCCAAGATTCACAATTCTGTTCATGTTTTTGTAGTTCACATGACCTAGCCTTCTATGCCACAGATCAGATTCAATAACTGAGGCTTTGGATACAAAACATGCAGTGCCACATGATGGTGTAACAACTGACATATTCAAAATGTATAATCCATCTCTCCTAGGTGCCTTAAGCATTATTAGTTCATCAGGAATTTTGACACCAGGTTTGAGGACTATGGCCTCTTTCTCATTAAACATTAAATTCAAATTCTTGTCACACATTTGTGAGGCACTAAGCAGGTTGAAATTTAATGTATCAACAAAATTAACTCTGTCAAATTTTACCAGTCCATTTGTCACATCACCTTGTGCTGCGATATGGCCTTTTGTGCTTCCAAAGGCAACTGGTCCTCCATTGATTCTTTTTGTGTTTTCCAGAATGTGCTTATTCCCTGTCATGTGGCAAGTGCATCCACTGTCAACTACCCATAGGCTATTTTGGCCTTTATTTTGCACCTGCACACATCTGAATTGATTAATTTCTATAGGGGACCCAAGCCTGAGTGGTCTTGGGTCTGTCATAAGCATCATTATACTTATACTCCTTGAGTACTAAAGTATTTAAGACTGGAGCTTCATTAAGCAGATCATCATTGTCAAAACTGAAGTTCTCATATTGAGTACTTGTTTGACTAGACCTTTCACCTTTGGTGTTCTTTCTTTCAGCAATTTTTCTATCCCTATATTCTTTAAACCTCCTTTGCTTGTTGGTTAATTTCTTAAATTTTTCATTTTCTTGGTAGACCAACTTGGTTCTCTCAGGTGATTTTGAAAATCTTTGTGGAAAGTGTTTATTTTGATTTGAACTATCCCCCTAAAGTGGAACACAGTGATTTCCACTTGAACTTTTAGCAAAGACATTTTCAGATTGGTTAGATTTGTTGTTCTTGAAAAGTTTTCTCTAGAGGTAATCTTTCCTCTAGAATGATTTCTTCTTCCTTGAGCTTCAAAATGCTCAAACCCATCAGCAAAGTGTACATGTGGTCTCTGCTTTGGAGCAGTGGCTGATCTGGGTTGAGTTTTGTTTTCCGGTTGAACTTGAGTTCGAGCTGAAAAATGTTCCGCTTGAACTTCAACCGGAAAACGATTTTGCTTTAAAACAGAGAAACTTCCATTTCTATCATTACCAATTAAGACCCAGTTAGAATCAGATCCAAAATGCTTCAAAGTGTGGTTTCTCACAGGTGAAATTATTCCTGTGATTTTCTTTTGAAAGTTTGCTTTCGGTTGCAAAACAGGTTTTGGTATCAAAAATGGTTTAAATTTACTCATTGGGTTAAACTGGCATACAGCAGCTAGGTTACCTTGTTCACCACAGCACATGCATTCAATAACTTTGGTTTCAAATTTTCTAGGAGACTCAAGTTTGGTTACTTGGTTGAAATTTATTTGACCAAGCCTTTGAGTTTGACTTCCCTTTGGTTGCTCAGGTTGCTTCCTCCAACTTTTGAATCCTTAGGTTCATAAACAGTTGGTGGAGGAACACTAATTGATGGTTTCGAAATGTTTGATTGGTCAGCTGAAGCAGATGAGCTTGCAACAGTGACTTCAGTTTTCTTAGACTCAACAGTGTTTTCAGAACTTGACTGTGATGAAATGTCATCAACTGTGAGACTTACTTTGCATTCAGATTTTAAAGAATCAATTGGTTTGATTACAGGTGAGTATTCAATTGGTGGTTCAACACAGTTATATCCGACACCTGCTTTACCATACATCCCTCCCATCCACAGTTTCTCAGCCTTTTTGTTTGCTGCTTGGAATTTATCACAAGTAAACAAAGCATATTTCAGCTTGATCTCAAGAACATCAACCTCAGCCTTAGCATCTTTGGTTTCGTTTCTTAACTTCTCAAGATTTGAGAGCAAGTCATCAAGCTGAGTTTCAAGCACTGAGTTGGTTTGTTTTAATTGTTCATACTCTTTGGTTAAATTTTCAATTTTTGAAATGTATGATGATTCAGTTTTCTTAAAACATTCCTTTAACTCATTTAGGCATGAAACTTCATCAATCAAGTCAGTTTTGTGATTTCGGTACTTTGCCACTTGTTCTATGCAGGTAGGGCTGCATAGGTTTTCTAGGACTTTCTCAGGGATAGAGTTTACCTGATCTGAGGTGGAGTCTTGTTTGGCCATCAAAGCATGGTTGATAGGCTCAAACTCAGCAACGGAATCTTCCCATTCAACACATGAGGTTTGATTTGCAACAGCAGCTACCACATTCTGGTGGTTTTGACTTCCGGTTGGCTTTGGTGGGGTGGGGGTGAGAACCTGACACTACTAGAAAAAGGCCCTTCCTTGACGCGCAAACAATGACACTCAATAATTTATGACGCGTAAAAATGAGTGTCATAAAAAAACTGTCAAGAATTGTAAAATCCTAAGGGTAGATGACGCGCATTTTTGCGCGTCATAAAATTCCTGTCATTTTTATTTTTTTTAAAAACACGGAGTACACTTAAAAAATGCGTGTCATTTAAAAAGTGTCGTTTTATGTTTTTCCCCCCTAATTTTTTTCCCCAAATTTTCATTTCCCGCTACCTCATTTATTTCCCGCTGGCCGCTGCTATACACCTCGATGGAAAAACCCTAATTTTTTTCCCCAAATTTTCACTCTCTTCGTCTCCTCGCTCCTTCATCTCCTCCATGGAAAAACCCTACACCCACTTGCGACCACACCTCCGACCACCACCGCGCCATCCAAATCTCTGAATCTTCTTTGCATCCTAACCCTAGCCTAGCTCTTACAACGGAGAACAACGATTTTGTCAAAGGAGACGAACTAACCCCAGCACCGTTACAACGATTTTACAGCCCCATCGGAACATTGCAGAGGAGACGAAGGGTTTAAACAACAAAGCTTAAACTTGTAATCGATTTGCGGCCCCATCAGAACACCGGCTTTATCTTTTTCTCCGCCTCTTGCTTCTCCGCCGTGCCAAAACGGTACACCGCTGATTTATTTGACTTTCCTGCTGCTTGAGGACCAACTGGTTAGAAACTTCAATTTGGTGCTAAGGTAATTGATTTTTAACAGTTTCCCCCTTTTGCTATTAGGGTCGTCTTATGTTTTCATCACATTTCCCACTCCGGCACACAAAATACATAAATTTGCATTCAGCTCCATAAAAAGCCCTAATTCACGATCGTTAGAATTATGTGAGAAGAATTGGTTTGCCCTAATTCACAGTTGTCACATAATTCCCTGTGGGAATTGATTTGAGCGTGGCTGAGAAGAAACCATGTCCGAAGCTACTAACACTAGGTACGATTGTGGTTTTGTGCCCAAAATTATGTTGGTTGGTTACATCTATGCTTTGCTGAGTTATTATGCCGTAGTTATGATGTTGTGATGGTCTATTGGTGATACATTTTGTGCTGTGAATCTATAGTTTGTGATTGTTAATAGAAGAAGGGGATCCCTTACAGTTGTTGTTTATGTTTTTATGAATTAGGTGGACTTGTAGCAGATGTGAAAATAAGGGGTGGAGTCTTTGTAGTTTATTCTGTGTTTTGTTACTTGTTAGGCTGTTATCCAAGAGGTTGGAGTTGAGACTAAATTGAAATGGTGATAAAATAGCATAATGCGTCAAGCTTATGTACTTGTTCTGGTTCATTAAATATTTTGATTTTTGAGTGTTACCTTCTGGCCTATCCAATGTGGTATTCAGATCTTATCTATGTTGATGAAAATATGCAATCCCGGATCAGCCAAACTGGTGCACTCCCGGAATCAGCCTATAAGATGTCGGGTAGCCAAGTGGTGCAAGTTTTGAGAGATGAGCTTGCCGCACATATTATTTAGTGGAGGTCTTGTGAGTCATGCTGCCTTTCATTAAAAGTGCTTTAGTTAAAAATGCTTACAGTAACAGAAAAGGCCATTTATTAAAAGTGCTTTAGTTAAACGTGCTTTATATGCCAAGGAACTGTTAGTGTAATGACTTCAGAATTAGTTAAAGGTGATATCATATCGACGAAACAAAACACATACCATAAGGTACTAAAATGGGTTCTTCTTTTTTGTTGATTTTCTTGCTCTGAATTTGTTTTTGTCTGTTGGAACAATTGGTTAACAGGTTTCTTAATCAGGTTTCTTACTCGACAGTGGTTTTTTAACAATGTGATTCATTTTTTGATTCTGGTTAGTTAGTCTTTACCTTTATTTATAATATACATGCTTTATATAGGATAGAAACAGTCCCTTCTGTTCTGTTTTAGCCTTTTCACTGTTGTTTGCTCTTCAGAATCTCTTAATTCTGGTTGTTCTTTAATGGGTATAAAAGCAAAGGCATCTGCTGCTGTTCTTGAAGCTGCCAAGAGGAAGCTTGGCATGCGTCATTTTTGATGTGCAGGTCTCTTTATCTCTTAGTTTTTCTTCTTCAGGTTAAGCGATTGCAAAGCTGCACTAAGTAAGTCAGCAGTTTCACAAGGTCAGCAACTTCACAAATTATTTTTTGGTCTTGCAGTTACTACATGTTGGTCTATTCTTGTTGTTTTGCAGTCCCTGTTCGAACAAAAAGTGACAAACCCTGCAGGCTCCAGAAGTTCAAGTTATGTATGTTCTATGGATCAGATATTCGACAACCAAATATTGAGGTATAAACTTATCTGTTTGCATTTTCAGGATATCCCCCCATCGAATGAAATCAGCTGCCTCATAATCCTGAAATAAACCAATTCACTGCCTATGTCTCCTAACAGGGCCCACCCAGTGCTGTATATATTGTATATAAAAAACAACAGACCCCCAAGATAACCAATTTAACCAAAACAAAAGCTTAGAATCCCAAACACCACAAAGAGACACCTTGAAGTAGTCCTAATGTACCAGAATTATGTCTCAAACTCTTAACTGGGATAATGGTTAAGTTAACCATTTCTTTTTGTCTTCTTACTTTGTCTAACTTGCTTATTATGCTTTTAGAATACATGTTCTGACATTAACCATTTTTGTGATTTTAAAGGTTCTGGACTGATTAAGAAGCAAGGGTTTAAAGGATCATTTGGAGAGGCAGTATCATCTGCTAAGGTATTGACTATTACTTGTTGCAAGTGGGCATTGTATTATGGAAGTTACTGATTGAGGTTTTTTTTTCTTTTTGCTGTTAGTATCTCCATGATTGTTTACCTTTTATGATTTTATTCTCAAACTTTTGCAGTTCGGTCTGGGGTTCACAGTTTGGTTGTAGTTTAATGCTAATTGATAGTTTTTAAGGAATATTTGACATGTGGGTTTACTTGTATTTGATGCTTGCAGTGGAGATGTTGAAAGTGAGGAAATTAATGAAGATATGAGTATTGATGCATCTAAACAGTCTGATGAAATCGAGCAAGCATTGGGTGCAGCTAATACACTTGCTAAGAAAGCTGGTGGATCCAACTTCCCTGACATTGCAGATGGTCTAGATGAACTAAACATGGTATGATTATGATGATGAGGATGATAGGTATATATTTCATTTATCAACACTTGCTCAAATTATTTCATTTATCATTTATCAATGGTGATATATATTCGTGGTGAGCCGGGCTTCTGTCTTTTTAATCTCAAATTTTTATTCAGTCTTATAGGACAAGGCTATGGCAAGGCAAAGGATAAGGTAATGGTTTGTGTGCTAAATTCAGTGTGGCTATATATATGAATGTATGGCAAGGCAAAGCAGAAGGTAATGGTTTGTGTGTTGAATTCAATGTGGCTTCATATATGGATGTATTGTGGAGTTTTTGATATGCCTTTGATGGTTTATTTTTCTTATTTCTTGTTTTGGTGAAGGTAATGCAAGTATTGAGATGGAAGAAACTAAGGTTACATGTAGTAGTGCAATGTAAACTAATGCTAACTTTGTAATGTTTGCTTTCTATATAAAATGTATTATTTGCTAGAAGTGTATTTTATTTTGATTATGAGGTCAATTGTCATTAATATGGAAATTAGTGAATCTACATAAATTTATTTTTTTTTTAATTTTTTTAAAAATTCATGACGCGCATTTATGCGTGTCATAAGCATATTTATGACGGGGGCTTCCTTGACACGCTTTTTATGACACGCTTTGCGCGTCATAAAATGCGCGTCATTGTTCGCGCGTCAAGAAGCAGATGACGCGCATTTTGCGCGTCAAGAGGATTCTTGACCCTACCTTCCTTGACGCTTTTTTGCGCGTCATCTGGGCCCTTTCTTGACGCGCAAAAAGCGTCAAGAAAGGCCATTTTTGTAGTAGTGTGAGTTGTTTCCAGAATTGTTGTTGTTTGAATTGCTTCCTCCATGATTTTTCCCTTGGACATAACTCTGATTCTGTCCTTCTCTTCTTTGTTGAGAGTACTCCCTTGCAAAGTGACCAAGTTGGTGACAGTTGTAGCACTTCACCTTGCTTTTGTCAAGGCCTATGTGTGAGCACCTTTTGCTCCCTTGTAGGTTCTACCAGTTCTTTTGTAGAACCTTTGAGCTCTGACAGAAACCATAGCAAGTTGAGTCATTATGTCCATTTCCTCCAAATCATCAGCACCTATACACTCAAGATCTTCAGGTATGAAGCCTTGGTAAGAGACAGCTGCTACACAAGCATTGTGAGAATTTTCAAAAGAGTTTGAAAAGTTCTCTTGACACCTTGATGTCTCAGGGAAACTGACAGTAGGTGACTGATATGATGATGAGTTTGAAGACCTTTGACTGTTAAAATCAGTAGTTACTAGTGCAGATGAAACAGCTGAGTTGACTCAGAAGATGAGTTTTGTTTAAGATCTAGTTCCATTTCATAGGCACTGAGTATGCCATGAAGTTCACTGAGTCTCATCTTTTTCAAGTTTTTGCATTCCCTAATGCTCACTGTGTAAACAGTCCACACAGAAGGCGGGGAACGTAGGAACTTTCTGTTAACATCTACCTGGTCTAGTTTTACATCTACCTTTTGGAGTTCATCAAGCAGAGAAACAAATCTTAAGTACTGGTTTGTCATTGTTTCACCAGATTTGAAAGTAAAGTTTTCATACTTCTGTTTTAAGACATCTTTCTTGTTTTCTTTAACTTCACTGGTTCCTTCATACATTTCACTTAAGGCATTCCACAGGTCAAATGCAGTTTTATATCCTTTAAACCCACTTAAAATGGAATTAGGAAGTGCAGCCTGTAGAGTCCAATATGCCTTATGGTCAAATTCGAGAGCAGTATAGTCAGATTCAACATATTTATCTAGTGGCTTAGGTATTTTGACTTCTGCATCATCAGCATATGAAACCATGGGTGAGTAGGGTCCTTCAGTGAAAGATTTCCAAATACGACGGTCCAAAATCCTAACAAAACCTTCCATCCTGAGTTTCCAGGTACCAAAGTCACCAGGATTGAACATTGGTGGTTTGTTGGAAGAACCATTTGGGCAACTTAAACTGAAATCACTCATTTTGAAAACCTTTAGAAAGATAAGAAAGCAAAGCTTGTAAAGTAAGCAAGTAAAGTATCAACCTTGAAGCACAGAAAGTCTTCAAAGTAAGAGCCAAAGCTCTGATACCACTTGTAGGATCGTTATTAGTTAGAGTTAAACTAAAACAAAGCCCTTTACTTGCAAATATAACCCTGCGGAATTAAAGTAATATTTCATTTTACTTAATAGATATCTAGTTCTTGTGTATAATATAAAAGCTTGATTTGCAGAAAGATAGTAACAACAAAGTATTAAATACTCGGCACTATTTGCATTAACTCAAAGCTACACTATTACAAGTTGTTCAAGAACAGATGATAACAACGATGATGATGACAACGATGATGATGTGTAAACTAAGAGCTAACTATGCTATATATAGCGCTGATGAGATCAATGACAGCAATTGATCTCATGCGATCTAATCTAGACCATAAACTAAAAAGTCAAATACAAACTACCAAAAGAACAAACATCAACAATTGGAATATCTTGCATGTTTGCAGCAACATACTACTTTAGGAGAGCGGCTTGAATCAGATATAGAAGCATACGAGAACCTTTTGCAGGATTGGACTTGCTGAAAAGACATCTCAGGAAAAGTCCGGTTGAACTCATTATCTAGTGGATAATTGAGTTCACCCGGAATATTCGCTAAAGGACAAAATGCTTCTTTCCGCTTGAACTGCCAGTTCCGCTTGAAGTGAGAATTCTGCTTCAACTTCAACTTCAGCCGGAACTATACAAAATTGGCATTCAGCCGGAAATCTTCCAAGCGCAATATTCCTTACAATTGTTGACCATTTTAAGCATGTATTTCTCAGGTGGAAGCTCTGATACCAATTAAAAAACCGAGGTGGTGGGAAATACCTTGGTTGCGGAAGCGGATCGAGTCTTTGTGTAACTCGTTTTTGTAGAAACAAATGAACACCCGGATATGAACAACGATGGTGTTTGAGATGTGATGATGATGATGAGCAAAACTAGTAAAACATGGATATATGAAGAACAAGATAGATAGATGATAAACAAGGTGGAATGATAGATAAATAAAGATAACCGAATGATTACATTTTACCTACCCCACGCATCCCGGGTATCATGAACTTACTAGGTGAGTTCATGAACCCTCGACAAGCTTCAAAGAACCATGACTAACTCTCTCTCAAAGTATCACTCATTCATCAAGTCTTTCACATGAGAAAGACTTGCTATATATACTACAAACTCACTAAGGGCATAATAGTAAAACTACCAACTAGTGACAATATTTAAAAAATAAATAATATTCACTAGAGCCTTCTTCTTTAGTTGAGTCTTGTATCTTGAGTTGTCATGTTCTTCATCGTGTTGTCGGGACGGTAAATGTTAAGTGGCCGTTAAGTATTAATCACATCTATCCAAATCTTGTTGGCTCGGTATCTCGATTCCCAACAATCTCCCCCTATTTGGTAGATGGTATACTCAACACTCGTGACATTGGTTCTTTGTATTCTTGCAACTTGGCTTCAAGAAAATCTTCATGTAGTTTCAAGTCTTTCATTCTTCAATTCTCTTTTGTGAAGCTCCCCCTACAATAAACATTCTTCTAGCCCCAAACCATAGGCTGTAATGCATAGGGTGTTTACAAACTTCAACACAATGGCAAGCTACTTGAGGACTAAGTCATAACTCAAGGTACCAATATTGTTGAAAGTAAACAAGATAAAGGATCTATGAAAAACACGAGAATTAACTCCACAATTCAACCATCTTGAAATACTTGGCCGAATACCAAACCAATGCTTTGCACGAAGATAAACCACTTCTTTTGCTTTCTTTTGCTAAACACGTTTCAAAAAGTCTAAGTCTCATAAAATCATCACATCACATCTTCTCCCCCTAGACTTTTGCAACCAAGCAAAATAATAAACATATTCTGGTGTAGTCAAAACCCATAAAACAACCATTTCAACAAAATACCCTTGAAATTCAATAAGCTAAAATCCAACAGTAGATAACCCATCTTCATTTTTCATGTAGAAAACACAAACTTGTGCACATCCTTAGTCTTCAATATTGCTTCTAAACACGTCTGCTTATAACGAAGCAAGAATAAAAATAAGAGTAGCTTGGTATCTACGATGTACCTTATTGTACGATTCATTAAGGTTGCATTGGATGATCATAGCTTCATTGAGGTTTGTTGTGGTTGTAGGTTGACAACAAAATAAAAATAATTCTGGTCTGGCCCAATTGTCTGATTTCTTTAACCCTTTAATCAGCCCAACAGAGAATAAATAAACATAGCCCAATCGATTATCAGCCCATTCCTTTATTAAAGAAGGAAACCCTAGCTGACATGGAAGGTTGAAAAAGAAATATGGATGAGCATTTACTAGAGACTTTTCTCTTCATCTCTGCCGACAAGCATCAACGACCGGCGGCCTGATAGGCATATTCCGGCGGGCCTGCAGTGCGAGTAGAGCGAACTCCGGCGACCAGAACCTTGAACGAAAGCAAGTACCGGCGATCTGAACAACATCAGAGACTTTTCCGGTTCGAGCTCGCGGTTTCAGGTTGAACGAGGATGACATCCGGTTGAACTCATCAAGTATTGGTTGAACTTCAAGGTTCCGGTTGAACTGGAGCGGACATCATTTCCGGTTGATCATCGAAGTTCCGCTTGAACTATGAGACAGAATATAGATCTCCAGTTGAAGGTTGATATCTGGTCGAAATCTCCGCTTGGACAGAATTCCGGTCGAAATCAAGTTTCCGGTTGAAACTCAGATTTCCGGTTGAAGTTAAGTTTTCCGTTTGAAGACAGGTATTCCGGTTGAACTTGGATTTCCGGTCGAACATTCCGTTTGAAGTTGGTTAGACCAGAACAGTGATCTTCCGGTTGATGTTCACAGTTGGACCGGAGATTCCGGTTGAACCTAAAAGTTCCGGTTCAATACATTTTCCGGTTGGGAGCTTTTCTTCCGGATGGGATGAGTTTTCCGGTTGAAGGGTTTGAACTCCGATCATCATTATCGTTTTCATCTTCCTCAAAGACTAACCCTGTTATCATCTTCACCTTTATTCACTCGGAAAACAGTCATCGTCGACATCACCGTAAACAAAAACTCTAATCAGGAAACCAGAAACTTAAACCCAGATACGTTCCCGTCATCGTCAACTTCAAGAACTCGTATCAAGAGTGCCTTTGTTCTTGCCAAACCCTTAAAGTACAACCAGTGATAATCGTTGATATTATCAACATGGTTTTTCCTCCGATGAAAACCCTAGCAAACCCCAGAACTGTTAACAGAAACGAGTATACGAACGAGTTCGAGCTGCAGTCTCGTGTTCGTGTTTCTGAGTTCATCGTCTTCATTAATCAAAACCTGTAACTCACTCAACATTTTTGTATTTTGTAATATTCTTCTAAATTTTTAAGAGAGAGAGAGTACTTTGGTTTACTTTGAAAAGAGGGGATGGGACATGGAGGTTGCTTGTTGACAGAAAAGGTAGTGGATAATAGAATGAATTTAGTAAAAAGTACACTTGTTTTGTGGGACTCAATAAAAGTAAAGTCAAAAAGCTAAAGAGCAATTTGATTTATACACACAAACAGACAAAGTGTGATGTGATAAGAATAATCACACCTTTCAAGGATTCTTGAGATCTATAATTTCAAAAACAAATTTGACCATGAATTTTGAATTGAAGAATATGCATACGTAAAATATGCAGGAAGTTCATGTTTGAGGCTAGATTTTGACACCATGCAAATATCAAAGAAATCTATTTGTGTAGCAAGATTTAAACACAAACACTCAAGAAAATTTACTTTCGATGACTCAAGAATAATACATAAACAAATAGATCTTGACTATTCTATAAAAGAGAAATTCAAGGATCTTTTTCAAAAACATTGAAAGACATGGAGGGGAGTTCAAAATCTTTCTAAAAAGTTTACATCTCCATTTGTTTACAAAAACAAGCATATGAACACAAAGTTGAGATATCAACCGTGAGGTTGCATAATCTCGACCATGGCTCTGGTACCAATTGAAAAACCGAGGTGGTGGGCAAATACCTTGGTTGCGGAAGCGGATCGAGTCTTTGTGTAACTCGTTTTTGTAGAAACAAATGAACACCCGGATATGAACAACGATGGTGTTTGAGATGTGATGATGATGATGAGCAAAACTAGTAAAACATGGATATATGAAGAACAAGATAGATAGATGATAAACAAGGTGGAATGATAGATAAATAAAGATAACCGAATGATTATATTTTACCTACCCCACGCATCCCGGGTATCATGAACTTACTAGGTGAGTTTATGAACCCTCGACAAGCTTCAAAGAACCATGACTAACTCTCTCTCAAAGTATCACTCATTCATCAAGTCTTTCACATGAGAAAGACTTGCTATATATACTACAAACTCACTAAGGGCATAATAGTAAAACTACCAACTAGTGACAATATTTAAACAATAAATAATTTTCACTAGAGCCTTCTTCTTTAGTTGAGTCTTGTATCTTGAGTTGTCATGTTCTTCATCGTGTTGTCGGGACGGTAAATGTTAAGTGGTCGTTGAGTATTAATCACATCTATCCAAATCTTGTTGGCTCGGTATCTCGATTCCCAACAAACACCATCGTTTCAAGAACGAAAACTCTCGTATATCACTCACTCTTTATTCGAACTCAGGATTACCTAAAACCCACATATTGAACATGTTTTAGGACCTCTTTCACACCTTAAACACTTGTAGTCTCCTAAACAAAAATGCATCTGCAAGAACAAGTTGCTTCCCACATAAAATCACATTTCAACCACCTTACTTACCCCCTGAACGGAACCTGTGTAGCAGTCCCGAACCCATTACTTGGTGGCTGTAAAACAGCCCCTACCACCTTCTTTTCAAGCGTAAAAGTTTTAGCATTTCCGCCCCTACATCTGGTTGCGATTTCTAGCCCCTAATACACCCGAAAACCCACTTTTGTCAACCCCTTCTTACTGTTTTGAAAGCAGCAACTGAACAACCCCAATGGCGAGCTTAAACTCACATTAACACACCATTCTTTCTCCTTAGTTGGGATCTTGAAGTGTAGCGAAGAACCACACTGTTTTCACACATAAAATCATAAGAGACCCCCCTTCGTTTCGGTTACAAAACAGCACCGAAAAACCCTCGTTCGGACCCATTTCGACACCTAAAACTCATTGTTTTCACCGGTTTCTAACAGCAGGTCCTAGCACCCCATTTTTATCATTCTCAAGTCTTTTGGCAAGTTCCATAAGCGTTGGTCAAGTTCGTTGGTCCTTCCTTCGATATCGTCACTCGTTTACGTGAGCAAACCCACTTTTTTCCTTCATATTTTTTATGATATTTTAAGTTGATTATTTAGGTTGTATATTAAGTATCTTGATGAGCCTAACAGACTACATATGCTTTGGTTGCTTAAACATAAGGTTTTGATGCATGAAAATTGATTTTTAACAAGTTGATGAAAAATGTTAAGTGTGGTTTAAATGGTTCAAGAAATCTAAAGTTGGTGATCTGCTGTATAATATGTGTTTAGATGTTAAAAATTGTATTTTAATATGTTAGTGAAACATATTAAATATGAAAAGTTGGTTAAACAAGTTGAAACGAGTAGTTTGAATTTCGTTGACTTATCAGGTTACATGAAGTTCATAACATAAAATGATGTTATGTGAAATTTAAAAACTCGATAAAATAGTAGTTTATGGTAAATGGTGGAACTTACATAAATTCTTTTGTTATAAAATTTATGTTACAAAATATATATAAGTGTTGGTTGAGATTATTGGGTTTATTAAAGGTTATAAAACTAAGAATGGTTAACTTGGGTAAATTGAGTTTACATAAGTTAACCGGGTTGTTTAAAGGAAAAACGGTATTTTAACTTGCATATGTATATTACATTCTGTTTTATATACACTAAACACTTCATAAAAATTTACCCTAGATTAATTTTGTAAAATAAAATGTGGTTTGGGTTTAAATAATGGTTTTGCGTTGAAAGATACAAAGTTGAGCTTTATGATGGAATTTGGGCCCAAAACAAAGCATTGGGCCTTTAGAAAACCTGTTTTGAGCTTGGAAATATATTGTTGGGTCTTATGTTGGTTATTAGGCCTAACAGATCCAATTTGGCCTCTAACGAGCCCAAACGGTGTTAAACGTCGTTTGTACAACTTATTGAGTCAAGTACTGTCAACCGCTACAAAAATGATATTTGGTTTCTAAAACAGACACAAAACATGAAAAAAATGTATTTTAGAGTTATAATATTCAAACGTTACATTTTTAGGTATTTGACTAACTCTTGGAAAATACATAGGTACAAATATATTAGATATAGTTTTATTTTGGAACACTTATACAAATCACCAACGTGTCGTCACCAGACATTTTACAATCACATGCAACCTGGGTATTGTTACATGAAAGGCTACATCACCTACTTACCTATATTCATGTACTGAGACCGAGGTGTCTAAAAATTGTTTTAGGACACGCTAGGTCGGCATACATTTCATTGCTACATGCAACTCATCACTCACAGTTTCAGGTGAGTTTCACAGCCCCTTTTATATTGTTTACCTTTGGGGAGAATTACATGCATTTCAATTATATTTTCATCTGGATACAATTTACTTTTATGATACACACCGATTACCTGAGACCGTTTATATATCACATTAAGTCCCTTCACAACTAGAGCGTTAATTTTGTTACCAAGCGAGGTAATGATGGATAGTACTATCGGACCAGACAAACCCTACCCTCGTTAGTCGCTCCAACTTTGGTTGTAGGCCAAAATGGGTACATCATTGGCCTAATTTACATGCTCATGTCGGTGATAACATGTTATATGGGGGCATTCATTCAGTCGAGCGTCGGTTCCAGTGACTCATGGTAATGGTTAGTTGTGCATGTATAGCACAGGTCACCGAAAGTAGTTATTGTGGTCCATTTTAAATCATTTTCACTTACGTATACATTATAAACTTGTGAACTCACCAGCATTATTGTTGACCATTTTAAGCATGTATTTCTCAGGTAACTTATCATTTGGATTAGGACCTTTTGGGCATGCATTCAAGAGTCATCATGCTAGGATTCCATCTTCTGGGACATTTGTTATTATGTTCATATCATAGTTCAAAACATTTTTCATTCCACTAAGCTTCCGCAATTTTATACAATTTATATGTAACCTTTATGGTTGTAACACTTCACTACAAAAATTTCCTTTCAAATTCATATAGTGTTATTTAATGTAACTTTTGTTGATGATTCATGAAGTCACGATCCCGCGGGAAGCCGCCGTGGTTGGGGTGTGACAAAATCCATCTTCAATTTCAGGTGATAGACACATTGTCAAGGCTGCAATGGCCTTTGCATCCTTTTCTACCTTATCCCAATCATCATATATCCAATCTTTTTGTGGTTTTGGTTTTTTTGGTTTATCATCCATCTTTGCCATAGGGACATAATTTCCACATTTAATTGATCGCATGACCCTGGCATCGTGATAGTTAATATAGTTTATGAATCTGTATTTCTAGTTCATGAAATCCTCTCCTGATACAAGTCAAGGTGGCCTAGTGTTTGTTCCAATCTTAGCATCCATTTGAAGCATAGTCGTGGAAAGGTCAGAATCCTTTTTTCTAAGCATGTAAAAATCTGAGCACAGAAATCGAGAACTCAAAACAACTGGACTGAAAACCCAACCAAAAACTAAAGTGACCCGAACTGAAAACTTTGTTGTTGAGCGAACCGAAAACCCTCGCCCGAACAGAAAACAGGACGTCCGATCCGAAGAGTTAGTGGATCCAAACCGAAAACTCTTAATCGAGCCTTAAAATCTTGTATCCGAACCAAAAGCTCAACTTTCAAACCGAAAACCTTCCAAAACCGAACCGAGAACAAGTGAAATTCGAACCGGAAACTCTGGACAATTCGAACCGAAACCTTCAATTCGGACCGTAAACTCTAAAATGTGTCTGAAAACTAGCTCAAAACGAACCGAGAACTTGAATCCGAACCGAAAGCTCATGGTATGACCCAAAAACTTTTAGAATGATGCGAAAAACCTGCAATTTCGAAGGAAACACGACTGCTACCTGCAAAAGCTTGTGTAAAATCGTTAAAAAATTTGAATTAGATATCGTGTGAGCCTAGAAACACCTATTTCTTGGCTCGGATACCAATTGTAGGATCGAAATCAGACCGTACACGATATCAGCCACACGAGATATTACGGAATAACGCCCCGTTGATGATTCAAGGAAGAGATAATCAATATAAAACGTGAATAACCAAAGCAAACAAAACTGGGTTGAGGAAACCAGAATCAACAACCTAAACATGTAGGTGATGATTTGCTTATATAGAGTTCGCAAATCATCACCTCCTCAACCCTAAATTCGACCAGGCCTCAGCTAGCCCACTAAACCTTTTACAATTTACCCCAAAAACCTTTAATTAAGCCGAAATTAGTTACAAGTGAGAGACCAATTGACTATCAACAGAAACTAATGCTTAAGCCTCTAAAATAATCTTTTCCAGAATGTGCCAGCGAAAGATGAATTGACCGAGTCCACAAATGAAGCTGTATATGATACATCTTCGGATGAAGAGAATAAGTTCTATGAAGCTCAATCAGAACCTATTGATGTTCCTGTCCCGCAACCTGCTTCAAGTTCAAATGAACTTGTTGTGGTTAAGGACGAGCATGTCAACAATCTGAATGATAATATTGTAGTTTCGATTCATCTGACGCTCCGAATTAACACCTACCATCCATAAAAAAATATCATATGTGATTTGGAAGTAGAAGTGCGTACACGACGACAAGTTAAAAATGGTGCATAGCTAGCCATCAGGGAATTTGGGGTTCAAGATGAAGTATCTCACTCGTGCTTTCTATCCCAGATCGAACCAACAAATGTTGATCAAGCACTTAAAGATGGTTCGTGGGTAGAAGTAATGCATGAAGAAATCCAGGAATTTTGAAAACTCGATGTTTGGCACTTAGTTGATTTACCTGATGGAAGCAAAGAGCTTTGTGGTACCCGTTGGGTTATAAATGTAAACGTGACGACCGAGGTGTCATTGTATGTAGCAAGTCTCGTTTGGTTGTCCATGAGTTTTCTCAGGAAGAAGGTATTGACTTTAATGAGCTGTATGCACCGGTTGCAAGAATCGAAGCAATCCAGATATTCTTAGCATTTGCAGAACACCAAGTATTTAAGGTTTACCAAATAGATGTCTAGAGTGCTTTCTTGTATGGCAAAGTGAAAGAAGAAGTTTACGTCAAATAACCTCCGGAATTTTATGATCCTGATTATCCAAACAAAGTTTATACGCTTGATAAAGTGCTATACGGTTCACACCAAACTCCTTGTGCTTGGTATGAGACATTGTCGACTTATCTACTTTAAAATGGATTCAAGCTTGGGTTGGTAGACTGTACACTGTTCTGCAAGAAAATGGGAGAAGATTTGTTATTGGTACAGATTTACGTGGATGACATCATATTTGGCAGCTCAAATGACAAGCTTTCAAAAGACTTTGAAACCCCGATGCAAACTGGTTTTGAAATGAATTCAATGGGCGAAATGGCATTCTTCCTTGGTCTGCAAGTACAACAATCTGCAAAAGGCATTTTTATTCATCAAACGAAATACGTGCATGATATTCTGAACAGATTCAAAATTGCTGATGTTCGCGTTCCAGGAACTCGAATTCAGGTTAATCATGGCCTCTCACCAGATGAGGATGGTGAAGAAGTTGATTCAACTCTTTACTGGGCCATGATTGGGTCTTTAATGTATTTAACCGCAACTAGACCTGATATTAAGTTTGTTGTCTATTTGTGTGTCAGGTACCAGGCAAATCCAAAGCTTTCACATCTGGTTACGGTCAAAAGGATTTTTGCTTATTTGAAGGGTAATACTGATCTCGGGATCTAGTACCCTCATGATGATTGGTTTGAATTGTCACCTTATTTAGATTCTGACTACAGCGGCTGCAAGTTAAATTTCAAGTCTACAACAGCCGGATGTCAGTTTTTGGGTGAGAGGCTGGTGTCTTGGCAGTGTAAGAAGCAGACGTCAATAGCAACATCCACTACAGAAGCCGTGTACATAGCAGCCGCAAGCTGTTGCTCTCAGGTTTTTTGGATACAACAACAGATGAGAGACTACGGTTTGAATTTTCTTACTACTCGCATACACATAGACATTTTATGCCGCGATTTGCATTACTAAGAATTCCGTACATCACTCTAAAACAAAACATATAGACATCCACTATCACTTCATACGTGATTGTTATGAAAAACACCTCATTGATTTGCAAAAGAGATTTTTTCTTTCGACCATATTTCGATTGTTAATACGATATATAAGGACCGCTACTCCAAAGAGTATTACACCCTTGATCGTGAAATATCGATTGCTTGTTGAACCCTGTGAATTGTGTGAAAGTAGGATACTCCAAATTCGGGAGTCAAAAAGTTTTATAAAACGTTCTTGGTGGAAAAAAATGTGTTCACACACATTTTCAAAGAGCGGACTTATTTACAAAAGCTTTTGACAAAACCCGCTTCAAATATCTTTTACAAATTAATGGCATTTAAAAATCTTAAACAAAGTAATTATCGGTTGATCAATTTTTTATTTTTGATGCATTTTAGTTTTTCTTTGCTTTTATTCAGTGAAAAAAAATCCAAAAATAGTGTTTTGTATTTTTGGGGGAGAAAATCAGAAAAGCATAAAAAAAATTGAAAAATGCCAAAATTAAAAATAATTGAAAATTCAAAATGAGAAATTGATCCGAACTAGAAAGAAGTGATATTACATTAGCATACATTATCAACCATGGATAAAGTAGAGATAAAGGTTGTAGGTACTTGTCTGGCTAGTTGAATGTGCTAAGGCAAATCTGATATATGCTGGTATGATATAAACATGGCGCTTGCTTGATAATTGTGATGTAACATCATGAAAGATACTGTGTGACTTTGGAAATTAAAATTAGAAAACAGCAAAAACAGAATAAGAGATGTTCTGGTGTACACATGTTTTCATTTTGCAAAGATTTAAACTTTTTGATTTTCTTTTTCTCAGTGATCGGCCATTCTCTGCGTATCAAAAGATCGACCTGATTGGTGTTCATTTGAGGTTCTGTTTTATTTTCTTTGGTGTTTCGTATAATCCACCGGACTTTCTCTGCGTCTACGAAAGTACCGACCTGATTGTTGTTGGGTTATACGATGCCTGCTTTATTTTATATTTCTTATTTTCCTAAACAATCGGACTTTCTCTGCGTGCTCACAAGGCCGACCTGATTGTTGTTTGTTTAGGGTTCTGCTTTATTTTTTGCAAGAAATACCATGAACGATAAGTTTCTATTGAAAATCAGATTCAATGTAAAGATACAAAAATATGAATAAGTCAAGTTTCCAGTATTCCTGATCGTGTGGGTTTTCACATTATCTATGCTTGATAATATTACCGATAACATATCATATAGCTATAAAAATTTATTTGCTAAAGCTGAAATAAACTGAAAAGTTGTATTCTCGGTCGACTTGGCTTGCATGCTGATTAACTTTGAAATTGAAGTGTGTCTGATACGTATTGTCTGATATGATCTCGCGTCTGTAACTTTCTCACAAAAAGTTTATGTTATTTGTATTTCATTTCAGTTTGGTTAATTTTTCATTATCTGAGAATCCAAAAAGATTTTAGGCATGTTTTAGCATAATCTTGTAAAAATTCTAAACGATTTTTGGTGTGTTTGAAAATTTAATAAAAATAAAAAAGATTTTGTTTCTGATTTTATTTTCGATCAACCGCTAATAAATTTTATCAAAGATATGCTGGGTAAAACCAAAAGGTCTTGAAAATCATCAAGCTCATCATGAATGATCAAAAGTTTGTTGAAAAATTGTTAAATTTTTAAGCTTTTGGATCAATTCTCTAAATATCACAGAATTCAAGGTTAAAAATGAAAATTTTAGAAGACCGAAGTGTGACTTCGGATGATCCGAAGTGTTACTTCGTGTGAGTTCGATTTGATCCAAAGTGAAACGAAGTAACGACCAAAGTCTAAGTTCGGGTCACTTCGCAGTGACACAAAGTCTCACTTCGGGTAACCGAAGTAAGAAGACTATAAAAAGGCGAAGTTCCAGTTCGGATGCACTATTTTCAAAAACCACTTCGCTTCACTTTGTGTAAACCATAGCTGAACCATATTTTTCTTGTGTCCAAATCTTCTTTTTATCGTTTTTTTGGTTCGATTTGTGACTGAATTCAGGTGGGTAATAGGTTTACGAGTTTGAGGGTGTGTTTTCTTTCAATTTTCATCCATTTAGTCGTGGTAATTTGGTCAAAAACGTGTCGGATTTCCAAATATTCAAAGTTTAAATATTTCAGACACTTAGAGTGGATTTAAGAAGTTCAAATTTGTTCCATTGTGTGTGTATTGATCAGACGAGTCTAGGGAGACCAATTTGTCTATCAAAAGACAAGTGGATCGTGGTTACTGATCAAAGAAACCCTTCGGTTTCGTCACAAACCCGAAGTGGGTGTTGACGTGTGCTGAAGTGTCTATCAAAAATCGGTCAAGTCAAAAAGGGAAAATCCCGAGTGACTAAACACACGCATAGGGCAGTGTACCCATCGTATGCAGAATAGTGTCAGCAAATACCCGGATGTCAAATCCAAGGACGCAATGCAGGCTCTCGATATGCGAACTTTGCTAATATTTAACCTAAAATATTTTGAATTTCAGATAAACAAAGAAACAGAATAGCAAGTAACTAGAAACAACTAAAGAACAAAGCAACAAAATCTAGGAATGAAAATCAGTAATGAGACAGATATCACTCGGATAAGAATCCTCTAAGCATAAATTTGATCTCCAACCTGACTAATCAATATGACAACTACCCTGCAAAAGATAACTACCAAGGCAACCTAGACTATAGACACATCCTAGTTACCAAGGCAATCCCAAATAAAAGTCCAGGTAGAAAACTGAATGAAACCGCCTAATTGCCTAGTTGCTTCGGTCAAAGCTAACCAAACACACACGAAACAGGGATCACACAAGGAAGGTCTTCCTAAGTAGGCCCTATAACATGAATAAATCTGAATCAAGACCCTGAGAACTTAGGCAATGCTAAACACGAAATGACAAGTCAAAACCTTATGGTCATAAGCATTCTAACCAACCAATCAATATCTAGCAACCACCTAATGTGCAAAACGAATCGGTCAACTCAATTTCAACACAAATACATACAAGATCAGCCCCAAATCTAAATCATACAATCATGTAGATGGTCATCGGATCATGCATTAACCTAAAACTATAAAAGTCTAAGATTAACAATGAGGAATTTAACAATTTGGTTGAAGTTCTTCAAACCACATCAAATTACCCACATCATATGATTCAAATAGAAGCTAACAATGCATATATAATCATTCAAAGCATCCAATTCAGAATTAATAGGCAATTTCATCAAGTCATAATGAAAAGTCAAACCGAAAAGTCAAAACATGCTCAAAATCATCAAATCCAAGTGATAAAAGGAAATCTAGCCTAACATCATGAATCTAAACATGAAGCAACTCAGATCTGATGTAAAGATGTCAATACAAATAAGATCTAGGAAGAAATCAAGGAAGAATGATGAAACCCAAACCAAAATCTTCACTTTTCTAAGTTTTTACTCCCAAAATCCTTGCTCCTTTGGCCTTGATATCTCCAAAATCAATCTTAGAACCCTAAAATTATGTAAACTAGTCGAAATGGGGGAGAGTGTGTGGAGAAAAACGGCCTCCAATCTTTTTATAAGGGTTTTCAAGGGTTTTTCACGTCTGCTGATCGATGCGGGCCATCTGGGTGTGAATAAATGGTGCAAGTGGCCCGCATAAGGTGTTCCTGAAAAATCCGCCCAGCCTGCATGCAGGCCATCTGAGTGTCTGTGTAGCAGGCATGCTGCCTGCATGGCCCTGTTGACTGCATCTTTGACCAGACCATGCAACCCATCTGAAAAATATAGGAAATGGGCAGATGGCCCGCATGTCCATCAGAATCTCAAAAATCTCTATTTTCTTCTATCTTCACCTCCGGATGCCAATCCAACTCCAAAGTGCTTCGTTTCCATCCAAAATGACCACACGACCCCAGCCAACGCCTTAAATCCACATATATAACAATTAAGCATCGAATCCAACCAAAACATAACCAAAATATAATCAAAATGAGGGATTTATTCATCCAAAATAATAAACAAGATGCTATGCATCAAATATCCCCACACTTGAACCTTTTTCGCCCCCCAAAAAGTCCGCAATGAGATCATAACCGAAGAATTGACCTTCCACTTTATTCTAAACTAGATACTCACGCGCTAAAAATGATTACCGGTATTTCGGTCCGAATAAACCCAACCGCCGAAAACCAAAGCCCTGAACATGCTTTATTCAGAATATTTACCAATTATGGGTCCCACACTTACAGTTTCGCAACTAGGCCTAATCTCGTCTCAAAGCACGAATCAGCACAGGTCAAACTGGATTAGGGTTTTTTTCCCACTGCAATTGAATACAATATTTATGATTTGCAGATTATGGAAAGTGAATGGATGGAATGATGGGTGAGCTTGAATTGAATTTATTTATTTGATCCTAAAACTAGGGCGAGTCTCCACCTGACATTACATCTCCTGAGTCCCTATCCCAAGAGGTAGTAAGCAGGCTTTGACCCTCGGACACAAAACCTCATCACCCCAATAGATCATCTCCGGAGTCACTATCCCTAGAGGTAGAACGTAGGATCAGCGAACTTTGTGCACTTTATTCGATTTTTTCTTTTTTTTTCTTTTTTTTATAAATAAAATTCAAAACAAGCTCAAGATGGATGGATGGATGGGGCGCCACTATTTCTCGGATTTAATTTCATAAAAAGATCATAGTGTGCCAAGTTATCTCCAATTCATAAACATTTTATTCAAAAGAGGTACCTATCAGCTTATTCAACAGTTTCGGCGTTGCTACTACGCTAAAGGCGGGAACCCACAATATTTATTATTAAGGTTATTTAAGTAGCGAAATCAGGATTTTTAAGCTTTTAGAAATCAGTTGGGCCTACCAGCACATCACAAATTAGGCACGCTTTCAACTTTATTTATTATTTATTTACAAAAAGAATCAAAACTCCGGTTTTACCTATCATTTCTCATTTTGTTGCAGACAATTTTAAAGGCATTTTTGAAAAATTTTGAAATTTAAGCGCAAATTAAAAAATTTCATGTTTTCTTCAACCGTTTCCCTCCCCACACTTGAATCGTACATCGTCCCGAATGTACGTGAATGACAAAAATAATAACAAGGGTGAAGGAAACTGAAAACTCCCCTGATCAAAGATATGCAGCTCTCGACGAATGCCAGAACTACGAGAATGAGTCACGAGGGGCCAAACATATCCGAATCGGCAAGAACCACAAATCTCGACCGTAAGTGCCAGAAATGGGTCTCGAATGTTCCAAAGCCAAGAATGTAGAGAAACAGCTCTCGACAAACAGGTGCCAGAACTGCCTCATCATGTCACTATCAAGCACAAACATGGCAAAAACATAAACCAGCAAATATAGATAATAAGATCATAGAGTCAACCACAATGTACGCCCAACCCATATACAAAAATACCCGAGTTTGTAAATCAAAGTATGACATAATATAGCAAAATAAGAATACAACTCGGAAAGGGTACAACCAAATCATCACGGCTACTGGTCGGCTGGTGGAACACCTAAAAACGGAGGCAACTGGATCTCTGGATGTCTGGAGCCAATCTGTGTAAGCACCTGTGTCATCCAAGTCATGGCTGGTACTAGTGGAGTCAGTTGGGCTATCTGAGCGCCCATCGCATCAATGGTCTGTGTCTGAGCCTGAACGAGCTGAACTAACTGACGAAGTTGGGCCTGAGTGGATGGAGGACGGGGACGAGGGACTGGACCCGCTGGCCTCTGATCAGCCTGATATCTCGCCAATGCAGCTCGAACAGAAATCTGCTGTCCGGGTGGTCTATGAATAACAATCGGGGGAGGTGGCGGGCGGACTGGGAACTGGAAAGGCCCCTCCTGTACATGCGCGTCATCATCATCTGGTGCGGGCTGCGCGTCGCCCGAACCTCAAACGGCACCCTCCAGGGGGTCAGAACGGCTCCCATCGGTATCCAGGTGATGGGCCCTCCCGGAGGTGCGAGAATCATACTCATCGATCGGATGGCGACGGCGGATAATGTGGCAGACCGTGCCACCGCAACCTGTGTCAGTGCCTGCCCGGCAGGGATCTCTGGACGCTTGTAGAGGCTAGATTATGAGGCTTGTAATATTAAATATGTTGGGCTGGGCTTAGAGGGTTTCATTAGTTTAGTAGACTAGTTTGGTTATTGTATGTAGGCTAGTTTATGATTGGGCTTGAGTTTACTATTGGGTTTATGACTCAAGAGGCCCAATAGTAAACCCATTGGGGTGCCTATATAAACCCCAATGGTTCTCCTTGTAAGGGGTTGCTAATTACGACTTTGAGAGGAGCCTCAAGGTGTTTACAATCGTAATCGTAATCAAGAGAGAGAGAGAAGATAGTTTACGATTTTCTGTTTTGTACCCGACAAGTTCATCTTGTGTGCAAGATCAGGTTTTTATCGTTTATATTCATCGTATTCTTGTTTTCTTCTAATCTCCTTCTTGAATCACTAATCTAACCGGATTCTGCACGCTTAGATTAGTTAGATATCGTGAACAGTTGTTGATTCTGGACCAACAATTGGTATCAGAGCCAAGAAACGAGTGTTTCGCGGTTCTCACGATATTGATTCAAGAAGATCTAACAGTTTTTGCGAGTTTTCTTGAGTTTTTCAGGTTTACGATCGAAATTCTGGGCTGTTTTTGGAGTTTACGATCAGTTCTGGGCTGCTTGTGAAGATTACGATTGGTGTTCTTGGTGTTCTTGGTGTTTACGACCAATTCTGGGCTGGTTTTGACGATTACGATTGCGAGATTTGAGTTTACGACTTCAAGACGCGTGCTTTGGGCGTTTACGACTTTTCCTGACCGGAATCGTGTTTACGATTTTTCTTATCGGAAACGTGTTTACGACAATTCTTTATCGGAATCAAGTTTCCGATTTTAATCAATCGGAATCGAGTTTACGATCTTTGTTTACGTCCCGGAGGTGTTTACGATCGGAAACAGGGTTTACGATCGGAAACTCTTCTTTTGCGGCAAAAAATCACTATTTCACACTTTCACGGAAACGGGCGTAACTTTTGACTCGTTTGGAGTTAGAAGCTCAAATTTTTACACGACGTTCGTGACAACAAGCCCCAGAATTACCCCACACTAACGTCCAAGGGAGCTCGTTTGGACCCCCAAATTCCACTCCGAAGGCCTCCGTTTTTCAGTTTTAAGTTTTTGACACTATTCTTTGAATAGTGATTTTGCCGTTTTTGCCGATTTTTCTAAATTTTCAGAAGCTGCATATCTAAAGAAAGAAAATGAGTTCAGTGGTTGAAGAAAATAATTTGGTTGAGAACAAGGATGATTTCGCAGCTGAAGTTGACAATACTAAGATATGGCCCAATCCTACTTGTGCACGTTTAATTCCTGGACTTAGGCAAATTTGTAAAAATTATGAGATAGAACTGTTTGAGATAAAATACGAAAGGAGTTCATTCAGGGGTAGATGGCAAAAGAATGAGGAGAAGGTAAAAGCTCAGAAACTAGACATTGTGAAATATCAAAAAACTGGCAACTGAGAAAACTCTCCTGTATGACAATGCTAAGTTAGAAATAGCTGAGCTTAGGAAGCACGTAGATGAGCTCACACATAAAAACAATGAGTTGCAAGTGAAACTAGATGTGAATCAAATGAGAAGCAAAAGAATGCTCGATGCTGGAAAGGAATTGTCACATGCGGTTGTAACTGGTCAAGTTGGGAAAGACACATCTGGGTTTGGGTCAGAAAAAACTGATAAATCTTTGGCAATGAACAGCATCATTCCTCCACCAGTTCCCAGAGACATTATAGGAATACTTCTTAGTGAGGATCAAGTTTAACGAACAAAATCTGATTATAAAGAAGCTGCTCCTCCTATTGATAGTGTCTTGGTTAGAACTACACCAATGACTCAAGAGGAAATAGACAACGAGGCAAACATGACATATGGTGAAGGGAGAATAGATGACGTATCAAGAGATGATGCTGAGTGCCAGAAGTATAACAGATGTCATAGCTCCAAGTCTGATGATGCTGGTACAAGTAAAAGTGGAGTTGATGATGTGACCAAGAATGAGGCCAAAGCTCCTGTGTCGGAGATAAAGCTGAAACAGTATCCTAAAATTGAGACTCCATACTTCAAGGTTGTTGATGAAGTGAAACGGGAAAAGGTGATCTTGACGACACAGCCTGAGGGGAAGATCTTTATGACATCTGGATCAATGTTTGACCAAGAACCAGATGTAGGATATGAATTACCATCCTTCTCCTCCAAGTTCAAGGGAATAACCGATGGAGTGATAAGTGAACCTAAAGTTGAGAGGCCAAAGATCACCATCAAGCATCCGAGTATGAAACCAACAGCTGGAGTGAAGAATGAAAAACTCAAGGGAGTAGTTGTGTCTCCCATTTCTTCAGTTGGATCATGCAGTTGCCGTTGTAATTGCAAGAATGGTGCTTCAACGTCAAAGAATCAAGGAAGCACAAAGACAGTAAAGACAGGTTGGACACAGGCTTCGACAAACCAGCAGAAAGTCAAATCTGAAGCTGCTGTCAAACCAAAGAAGCATACACAAGGCAAACCAGCTCCATATCAGCCACCGAAGACAAATGGGTACACGTCTAACTTCTATCTAAAGAAGCAGACTTGCTTCAATTGTGGCATCGCTGGTCATATTGCTAGAAACTGTCTTTATCGCCCCTATGAACCCTATTATCCGAAAACTCAAAGTGTTTCATCTCAGGAGTCTGTGAAGTCTAAGCCCATGAAGGTGGAATAACCTAAGGCAAGGAAGACTGATACTCCTAAGGTTAAACCCTCTGATCAACATTGGGGTGCTGCCAAAGTTGAAAGAAAATCTTTAAATCTAAACAACAGCTTTCCAAGTTACCAAAATTTTCAAAAAAAAAGGTGAAGAAACCATTTTCAAAACAACCAAAGCATGAAAAACCCAAAGTCACAACTCCAAAGGTGACTAAAACAAAAACAGTTTTGAAAAATGAATCTAAAACGAAGAAGGTTGAAACACCTAAAGTCACAACTCCAAAAGTGACTAAAACAAATGTTAAATCACCTGGAACTTGGAAACCAAAAATCAAGGCAGTTCCATCCCAACTTCCTGATTTTTCAAAGGGGATGTTCTTACAAGAAGTATCTTTTATTGATTCCTTAGGTGTACCCAGAAAAACAATGGCCTGGGTACCATTAACTAACTAATCTCTCACTCTGTGCAGGAACGATCAAGGAGGATTATCACTAACGGTTTTATTACTAATTTGTTTGTTGATAAGTGATTGTTCCAGGCACAGTTTAGGAGACGTATCTTCATGTCATGTCAAGTAATCTATACAATGGAAGGTATGTCTCTTTGAGAGGTAAAATGTCAAAATCAGCATGAAAGGTACTGTTCTTAATTTGGTTGTTTGAATGATGAGGCAGCAATGGGTCTTTTGAGTCAAACCTATTTCATTAAAGTTTCAATGTAGCTGTTGATTGATTATGTGTTTGACTTCAAATGCAATGAAGTGTGCATGTCATGAAACCCAATTTTCTAAAATTTTCAAATCAATACTTTGAAAGTTAGCTTGGCCAGATATCTTCAAAATTTTGTGTTTTGTTCTTTTAAGTGTGTTTGTGTGTTTTATTTTTTATTTAAAAAAATTGATGTTCACAAGATTGGGACATTAAAAATCAAAAAGCAAGGGGAAGAGATGTAAAGATGAAGAAAAAGTTGACCCCTAAAAAAAATAGTGTGCTTTTCAATTTTTAATTGTTTGTGTCTAGTTTCTGAGAAGTTTAGGGGAAGTAAAATGAATGTCCGAGTCGGAGATGGCTGACACGCGTAAGGCGGAAGTGAAAGGCAAGCTCCACGGTGATATTCTCGGTAGGCTCGACCTAATCGTATGACCACCAATGTAAGTGCAATGAACTTAAAAGATATATATGTTTAGTTTCCCATCCTAGGTTGCATGGTTTAAAAGACCGAGTCCCGGCAAAAATGGGTTGAGAGTGGTAATTACCTAGTATTCACTCTCTCACGCGCCATGTCTCTGCAGTCATGACTACACCACATAATAAAAAGAAAAGAAAAAGAAAAGAAAAAGAAATAAAAAAAATGGAAAAGAAAAGAAAATAAAAAATAATAACTCAGTTGGTCTTCTTTGCGTGCTTAGCGGCCGACCTGATCACCAACTGATGGTTAATGAAAATAAGTGGTAGTCATAGCCGTGGTGCATGTTCCTCAAGTTGGGGCTTTGTGAATCCTCAATAAACTCTGAGGTTGGGTAGGTTTTGCTGTGTACGATTGGGTGTGGGGACAATTAAACATGACGGTAATATTGTACTATATTAAGCATGACGCATTCGGTTGGGATTAAACGGGTTTGAGTTTAAAGCGGACAAACATACCGGCAATCACCTGGACTAGTTGAGTAACTGAACCTGAAAAGGGTTCCTCAGTCAGATTCATACGGTTTGATCCCTTGTAAACTTTCTCATGTTTGGTTTGGTAAGTATTTGTTTATTTTTTATCTTTCGTGTGTGAGTCGTTAAGTTCTTTTTGGTGTGTTTTCGTCTTGGCCAGGTTGATTTGAGAAGTCAAAATGTGTTTTTCATGGGTTTTAATGCATGACAATATGCCCCCGACAGATCTTGCCAAATTTTTAGGGGAGGGAGTATGGGATAATAAGTATTATCCGAAGGGAACTCGAGGATGATACTTATTATCTAATGGAAAAGACTTCCTCCGTCAGATCTTGACAAATTTTTAGGGGAAGGAGAGGGGATAATAAGTATTATTCGAAGGGAACTCGAGGATGATACTTATTATCTAATGAAAAGACTTCCATAATACATAGTATCTGAAGGGAACTCGAAGATAATATGTATTATCTCAGGGGAAGTCCTTAGCTGAGGGGAAGTTATCAGCTAAGGGGAAGTCTTTAGAGGTCTTGGGTTCAGGGGAAGTTTTATAAAAAACCCGTAATTTATATTAGGGTTTTTGGTTAAAATAATGTTAATTTGAATCAACTGAACAGATGATAATTACCTTCTAACCCAAAGACCAGTCATCAAATGTCTGGTGGAGTATATTTTTTCAAATGTGTGTATATTTTTTCAAATGTGTGTCAGACAGGTTGATGATAGAAAGATGCTGCTGATGTTGTTGCTGCTCAAAGTTAAAGAACCAGCCAGACAAGACTTCCATCTGGAAAAGCAACTGTTCAGGGGAAGTTGTTGGTGTCTTTACAAGTTTCAAAAGCTTCAAAAGTTTTTCAAAGAAAATGCTCACAAGTTTAGGGGAAGCTGAAGATGTCAAGTCGATCTTTGATGAAGAAAATGATGCAGAGAGCAGTCAGAGATCATGAAGACCCAAGATCAACAACCAAGTTCTTCAAAGTTAGAGGTGTTCAAACTTTTTACCCTCTAATTCTTGAAGATTCAAGACAGTTACCGAAGATTCAGCAAGAACCAATTCCTTCATGAGAAGCAAGTCAATGAGAATCCTCCATCTCATTAACTTGTTCATTTCAAGAAGTTCAAGATGATGCTGATCAAGAGGAAGTCCCAAGTGCCCGTTATGAAACCCAATGAAGATTTCTACGGAAAGAATCTTCATCAGCATCTATGCCAGCCAGTCAAGAAGAAGAATTTCAAAGATTGAAGACATTTAATATCACAAGCCTAGGGGAAGATTGTAGAGGCTAGATTATGAGGCTTGTAATATTAAATATGTTGGGCTGGGCTTAGAGGGTTTCATTAGTTTAGTAGACTAGTTTGGATATTGTATGTAGGCTAGTTTATGATTGGGCTTGAGTTTACTATTGGGTTTATGACTCAAGAGGCCCAATAGTAAACCCATTGGGGTGCCTATATAAACCCCATTGGTTCTCCTTGTAAGGGGTTGCTGATTACGACTTTGAGAGGAGCCCCAAGGTGTTTACGATCGTAATCGTAATCAAGAGAGAGAGAAGATAGTTTACGATTTTCTGTTTTGTACCCGACAAGTTCATCTTGTGTGCAAGATCAGGTTTTTATCGTTTATATTCATCGTATTCTTGTTTTCTTCTCATGTCCTTCTTGAATCACTAATCTAACCGGATTCCGCACGCTTAGATTAGTTAGATATCGTGAACGGTTGTTGATTCTGGACCAACAACGCTCATCAGGAAAAACACCAAGGCTCTCGGCTAGTCGCGTGACATATGCAGCACCGCAGATACCACCTCGTGAAGAATGCTGTCGGGTCAGTAAAGCAGCAAGAGTGTGCGCTAGCTGAAAAGGAATACCCTGCAGCAGAGAATGGAGCAATGTAGCATCAATAAATGTCATCTTCTCTGTGCTCTCTTTCCTCGCCGCAATCGTGTGAGCGAGGGTTCTGTGTGTTGGACTCGGTCTGCACAAGACACATACTAGATTGATGTGGCTAGTACGTTATGATCCAAGACGGGTCATACCCAATAACGAGCTAGACAAACACCCAATGGATATTTATTTAGATATGATTAATAAAATAAGTATCACCTAAAGAAGATATTTGGAAATGGGTTTCTAAATAATTGCACTTATGATTAAATTATATGGATGATTTAAATTGGAGAAGTAAAGTAGCAATATTATTTAAGTGGTTAAATAAATTGTTACACAACATATAAAAGGGTTATATGTTATATTATATTTTTGGTCTTGTTACATGTCATATAAGGTGTTACATGACATGTTACAAGTAAGCCTCATAACAAAATATAATACATTGATTAAATGGGATTTGTAGGAGGGAAGAAAGAAAAGGATTTGAAATTCTTCTTTTCCCCCTCCTTTTGAACGGCCCCTCTACCTCTAATAATGAGGGTGGGTGGCTTTTGTAGTGTCCAAGGCATGCAAGAGTGTCTAGGTTCATTTCCCCTTAGAGCTTTTAATAGCCAACACCCAACTACCTTCTCCAACACACTATTGAGTTTCATTAGTGCACAAGAACTCTCTCTCTCTCACCCATCCATTTTTCCTTGAAGGTAATCAGTCCCAAGGGTGAAAAGACTTGTGGAATTCGGATTCAAGCAAGGAGACAAAGAGTGTTCATCTTCACCAAATCCTAGCAACAAAGGTGTTTGTTGTTCGAGCTCGTGGGTATCATCACTTGAGGCTTTCAAGTTAGATAGCAAGCCGGTTCATCCACATCATTTTTTTCATAATCTTGAGCTTGGAAGAAGGTAAATCTAAAACCCCCTATGGTTGGTTTTAGTTTTGATAGCATGCATACATATTTGGATCCTCGGTTTGGGTTTTGATAAACAAGGTTTGAAATCGGTTTTAACATTAACTAACATGATATATGATTTTGTTTTCCGCTGCGTTTTACATTTTAAGGAGTTAAAATGGTTTTGATAAAGTTCTTAAAACCCAACAATGGCATCTAGAGCCGCTTATATGGATGCATGCTTCAAAGAGCTAGTTGGTTAGCTCCACAAAGCTCTTGGTTTTGGTTCCTCATACCACAAACCGAAAGTTTTGTTCATGGTTTCCCTTTGTCTTTCAAGATGCTTCACTAACATGCATGTGGTTATTTTGAAAGATTAAAGCATTTTATCATTTTGTTGTTTTTGTTGTTTGGACAACAAACCCACGTTTTCGGTTTTGTGTTGGACCGAAAAGGAAAATGGGTTAAAAGGGAACCATTTTTACACTTGTACATATGGATGTATTTTTAGATATATGTTTGGTGCATAAGGCCTAGCCAAAAGACCTTGTGATTGTTTGTGGTGAATGTTTGTGCTTGTTGTAATTATTCAAATGTTGTAATAATTTCAAGTTTGTCATTTTGGGCATGTAATCTATTTATTTCATTTGGTATGTAATGTAATAGATTACATGCATTTTTTTACTAGAAAAATGTATTAGGATCCATATTTTGTAAAAAGGAAGAATGCACAAGATGGAGGATCTTGGATGCCCAAAGGAGTGAAGCAAAACACAACCAAAGGAAGCCACTTGAAGCATTTGGATGCGGGGTCAAGTGGGAGTTCACCTATACATCACTTGTGTTGAAAATGCGTGAGCATCGGATCGTCTACTCGATCTAGCTAATCGGACAATGAAAACGTAATTAACCGATTGTTTTATTGATCAAAATGAACAATTACAATCAGTGAAACACTCAGAAACACAACACAGAGAAACACCTTGAAAACACACACTTAAGAAATCTCACACGCTCAGCAGTCCACAATTACAAAGACCAATCACCTATAAATACCCGATGGTCCGAGCTTCGGCCGAACCTCAGGTTCGGCTAGTCCGAACTTCAAGTTCGGACCTAGTTCGGCCAGACCTAGTTTGACATGATCTTGATCTTGTTTGATACTTCACACGACGCACATATCAGGTATCAACAAACTCCCCCTCGTCGTGTGCAGTATCTCTTCAACATCATCAACTTTGTATCTTCAACCAAACTCCCCCTCAAGTGTAGAATCCGTTCGTTCAATGAAATGAATCTTCAAACAAACTCCTCCTCAACTCGATCGTAGCTTGATCTTGAATACTTGATGACATTTTAGTGTATCTCTGGTCTTTCATCAACATCTTCAGAAGACTTGAAGTTGTGATAACATTCACATAGCAACCTGTTCAAACTTTTAAAATAATCTTGGCGCAAAACGTCTCTTCGAGACTCTAAGATATGTTTTTGAAAATGATTTATATCACATGTTGATCAGATCGAAAATAAAGCAGAAACAAAATCTTTTTGATTTATCAAAGTTTATGCTAAAACACACCGAAAATCTTTTTTTTCTTTTCTGAAATGACATGAAATTGCAACACAGAATCAAACACTATTTTTGATATGAGAAAGATCACTATATGGGATCATATTGAACATAACGCACTGAACTGCATTTCAATTTCAATTAATCGAAGCACATAAGTCAAGCTGATTGCTGGTATAATTTGTCCAACTTAAACTCAGGCAGAATCATACTCATAACATCTGGATATGTTAAGGTATTGATTAGATTTTCATTGACCATTGTATCCCATACTATCAGACACAATCAGACATTTTCAGCTTTTCTTTTCTTTTCTTTTGTGTGACAACATTTGTGATTTTTCACAATGCACAGTATTTTCATGATATCATCAACTGTGTTCCATGCAAAAAGAAATAAGAACGTTAAATCGTCTACCTTAAGGTCGATCTTTCGATACGCAGATAAGGCCTCGGATTTAACAAAATAAGAAAATAAAAAAAGTTGAAATTGTATAACCCAACAACAATCAGGTCGGTACTCCCGTACACGCAGAGAAAGTCCGATGAGTTATACGAAACACCAAAGAAAATAAAGCAGAACGTCAAACGAACAACGATCAAGTCGATCTTTCAATACGCAGAGAAAGTCCGATCGTTTGACAAAATAAAGAAAATCAAACAAGTTTAAATCTTTGCAAAATGAACACATGTATACACAGCGACTTCTCATTTTGATTTTCACACTTATTCTTCTTTTTGTGTCATGAAATATGCAACTCGATCTAGCTAATCGGACAATGAAAACGTAATTAACCGATTGTTTTATTGATCAAAATGAACAATTACAATCAGTGAAACACTCAGAAACACAACACAGAGAAACACCTTGAAAACACACACTTAAGAAATCTCACACGCTCAGCAGTCCACAATTACAAAGACCAATCACCTATAAATACCCGCTGGTCCGAGCTTCGGCCGAACCTCAGGTTCGGCCAGTCCGAACATCAAGTTCGGACCTAGTTCGGCCAGACCTAGTTTGACATGATCTTGATCTTGTTTGATACTTCACACGACGCACATATCAGGTATCAACATGTGTGATCTTGTCCCTTAGGAGAGACCTTGACACACACTTGTTTCGGCTAACAAGTGTTGTCAATAGTTGGCTATGGCTATGCACCTATTTTATTATGCTTGTGTGGTTGTTTATTTTCATGTTTGGATGATATTTGGATATGCATGCTAAAACAAACTAATAAACATTAACAAGCTAAAACCGGTTCTTAAAATATCATTAACAAAGACTAATAAAATGGGTTTTATTAAGTTGATGATGATTTATCAATAAAATGGGTTTTATTAAAAGAACCATGAAATATGGATTTCAAACAACACTAGGGTACCATACATTTGAATGCATGTGAATTGTATCGTACATAGAGTTTTCTACACTAGAATTATGAAAACTAAAAACGACCCTTTTCAAAAACAAGTTTAAACGCCATCCTTTTATACAACACTCAATTTGCTTGTAAACTCTTCATGGGATAAAGGTCACCTAACCATATTTGAGGGAACTTGTAAACTTGGGGTAGGTTTACCATATTTGTGGGATAAAGGTCACCTAACCACTTGTATGTGTAAATCTACACGTGTGTATAAGTAGGACAACTTGATTTGGAAACCATGTGAATAGGGTCACCGAAGCATGGGGAACCAAAGGCGTTGATGGGATTAAACATGCCAACTAAACATAAGATGTTTAATCGATCCCATACAACTAGAAGTTGCAAAGAGTTGCAATTGTCAAACGTTGACTACCTTGTTAATTTAAGGAGTGGAATAAAGGTCACCTAACCACAACTTAAATGTAACGTTGGATTCTAGGTTTTAATTTATTAATTTTCTATGAGACACAAAAGGCTATTAATTAAATTAAAAGGTTTATATTGATATCGAAGATACTTAATAGAACTTTGTTAAATTTTGTAGATGGCCAATAATAACGAAATCATCCCCGCCACAAACGTCCATAACCTATCACTAAGATCCATCTTAGACTAGAATCGTCTCAACCAAGACAACTTTGTGGATTGGTACCGCAACTTGAGAATTGTTCTCAAACAAGAAAAGAAGTCTTATGTGTTGGACGATCCTATCCCTGACGAACCCGATGTCGAAGACGTTGAGGCTTATGCCGATTGGGTAAGGTACACCGAGGACTCAGTCCAAGTTTCATGCCTCATGCTAGCAAGTATGATCCCCGAGCTACAAAAGGATTTAGAGAATCATGGGGCATACGACATGATATGCCAATTGAAGGAAATGTTCCAACAAAAGGCAAGGACCGAGCGCTTCGAAACGGTTCGAGCACTCCATGCATGTCGTATGGACGAGTCACAAACGGTTTCATCCTATGTTCTTAAGATGAAGAGCCTCATTGATCGTCTTGAAAGGCTCAATTGTCCCGTTTCAAAAGAGTTGGCTACGGATTTGATCCTCAACTCTTTGTCAAAGAAGTTTGACACTTTTGTATTGAATTACAATATGAATGGTTGGGAGAAGACCATTCCCGAGCTTCATGGGATGCTCAAAACGGCCGAGCAAGGGATGGGCAAA
The DNA here is from genome assembly GCA_039602395.1 of Deinandra increscens subsp. villosa. Lineage (NCBI taxonomy): Eukaryota > Viridiplantae > Streptophyta > Magnoliopsida > Asterales > Asteraceae > Deinandra > Deinandra increscens. Next base: position 16,948,645 of record JBCNJP010000025.1, on the reverse strand, counting down.
AGTGTTGTGCCCGTTCTAACGATCAATGAAGGTAGTAGCAAGAAGAGGTCTTGCTCTACCTCTAGTTCCTCAAAGGCAAAGGTTGCCAAAGGAAAGGGTTTCGTCAAAGGGAAGGGCAAGAAAGAAGCCCCCAAACCGAAGGAGAAGAAGCAAAAGGTTGCTTCAAATGATCCATGCTTTGAGTGTGGTGAGGTAGGACATTGGAAGAGGAATTGTCCAACCTATCTCAAAGGGTTGAAAGAAAAGAAGAATGAAGGTCAAACCTCGGGTAAGACCTTTATGATCTATATTGAGCTTAATGCTATTTCTTTTAACACATGGGTATTGGATACCGGATGTGGAACTCATATATGTAATATGTTGCAGGGGTTCAAAAGAAATAGGCAATTGAAGACGGGAGAAGTTAGTCTCTTCATGGGCAATGGAGTGAAAGTTCAAGTTAAGGCCCAAGGAGACTATATTTTGGAACTTCCAAGTGGTTTGGAAGTAATTTTGAATAATGTATTGTATGCTCCTAGTTTGACTAGAAACATAATTTCCGTTTCCAGTTTAAGACATTTTGGATATGATTTTAAGTTTGTTAACAATGATATCCATGTTTCAATGAATGAAGTGTTTTATTTTAAAGCTAGCCCTTTAAATGGTATTTATGAATTGGTTCATGAAAACACTTCATGTAATAGCTCAATATACCAAACCACCACCAAGAAACTCAAAAGAGATTTGAGTGACACCTACATTTGGCATTGCCGCCTTGGTCACATTAATAAGAACCGCATACAAGCATTACAAAAGAGTGGTCTTTTGATAACGAACGAATGCGATCCGTATGACGTATGTGAATCTTGTCTTCAAGGGAAGATGACTAAGGCACCTTTTAGTGGAACTACCGAAAGGGCAAAGGATTTTCTAGGGATCATACATTCGGATGTATGTGGACCTTTTAAGCCAACATCTAGGAATGGTGAAAGATACTTCATCACCTTTACCGATGACTATAGTCGCTATGGGTATGTGTACTTGTTAGCACACAAGGATGAAGCTTTTGAAATGTTCAAAATCTTCAAGAATGAAGTAGAAAATCAACTCAACAAAACAATAAAGATCCTTCGTTCGGATAGAGGAGGTGAATACCTTAGCAATGAATTTCAAGACTATCTTAGGAGTTGTGGGATTGTCTCACAACTTAGTCCACCTCGGACTCCACAACATAATGGAGTATCGGAGAGGAGGAATCGAACCCTATTGGATATGGTTCGATCTATGATGTGTAGAAGTTCATTACCTCTATCATTTTGGGGTTATGCCCTACTCTCAGCGGCCCGTATTTTGAATATGGCCCCAACCAAGAAAGTGGAAAGGACACCTTTTGAGTTATGGCATGGAAGGGTTCCATCCTTATCTTATCTAAAGGTGTGGGGTTGTGAAGCTTATGTAAAGCATGATGCTTCAAACAAGCTAGATCCCCGGTCCACTAAGTGTATATTTGTAGGATATCCTAGAGATTCTATAGGATATTACTTCTACAATCCAACAGAGCAAAAAGTATTTATTGCTAGAAAGGCCGAATTCTTGGAAACTAAGTTCCTTATGGAAGGAACTAGTGGAAGAACGGTGGAACTTGAGGAGGATCAAGAACCACAAGCCGATACACGTTTGGTTGAAGCTAGCCCTCAACAAAAGGTTGTTGAAGATGATCAAATGATTGATCAAAACACACGCAACGTTCGCAGATCTGGTAGAACTAGTAGTCCACCTGAAAGATATGGATTTTTCATGGAGGGATGCTATGTGGTAGATTCAGATGAACCAACCACTTACCATGATGCAATGACCGATCCCGAATCGGACAAATGGCTGGAAGCCATGAACGTTGAGATGCAATCCATGCATGCCAACCAAGTATGGGACTTGGTAGTGCGACCTCCTAACTCCAAGGTAGTTGGAAGTAAGTGGGTTTTCAAGAAGAAAACCGACATGCATGGGAACTTAGACACATTTAAAGCTCGACTTGTAGCAAAAGGTTTCACTCAAACTCAAGGGGTTGATTATGATGAAACTTTCTCGCCGGTGGCAATGCTAAAGTCGATAAGGATATTATTTGCCATAGCAGCCCATTATGATTATGAGATATGGCAATTGGATGTCAAAACGGCTTTCCTAAATGGATATCTTGAGGAAGATGTCTATATGGCTCAGCCCGAGGGTTTTGTCGATCCAAAACATCCTAATAAAGTGTGTAAGTTAAAGAAATCAATCTATGGATTGAAACAAGCATCAAGGAGTTGGAATCAGCGTTTTGATGAAGAGATAAAGAAATTTGGCTTCATCAAGAACGAAGATGAGGCTTGTGTGTATAAGAAGGCTAGTGGGAGTATAATAACTTTTCTAGTATTGTATGTAGATGACATACTACTATTTGGGAATGACATTCCAACCTTGGAAGGTGTAAAAACCTGGCTTGGAAGTTGCTTTTCCATCAAGGATCTTGGTGAAGCCACCTATATTTTGGGAATAAAGATCTATAGGGATAGATCAAGGCGCCTGATAGGTTTGAATCAAAGTGCATACATTGACAAAGTCTTGAAAAGGTTCAAGATGGAGAACTCTAAGAAAGGTTTGGTACCTATTCAAAGAGGGACTATATTGAGTAGGACTCAATGTCCAAGCTCAAAGGTTGAGCAAGACAAAATGAAAGGAATCCCATATGCGTCTGCTATTGGATCGATTATGTATGCTATGATATGCACTAGACCGGACGTGTCATGCGCGTTAAGCATGACAAGTAGATACCAACAAAATCCAGGTGATAGTCATTGGATGGCTGTCAAGAGTATATTGAAATATCTTAGAAGGTCTAAGGATATGTTCTTAATATACGGATCTGATGAGAAGGAACTCGTTGTAAGGGGTTACACGGATGCGAGTTTCCAAACGGATCGAGATGATTCTCGATCACAATCGGGGTATATCTTCATTATGAATGGAGGGGCGGTCTCTTGGAAGAGCTCAAAGCAGGATGTGGTTGCATTGTCCACTACGGAATCAGAGTACATCGCCGCATCTTTGGCCGCACAAGAAGCCGCGTGGTTGAAGAAGTTTATTGCCGAACTAGGGGTTGTTCCTACCATTCAAGGACCCCTAGAGATCCTTTGTGATAATGAGGGAGCGATTGCTCAAATCAAAGAACCTCGTGATCATCAAAAGGTGAGGCACATCGAGCGGAGATTCAACTACATAAGGGATGAAGTTGCAAAAGGAAAGATATGTATTCGCAAAGTTCACACCGACGACAACGTCGCCGATCCACTCACGAAGCTCCTAGAACGCCCAAAGCATGAGGGTCATGTTTGTGCCATGGGACTTCGACATTCTAGTGATTGGATATGATTTATGTTTTGTATTAGGATATCGGAACAATTGTTATTCTGACACTTTTATATGAATGTGGGATTTCATTTAAAATTGTGAAGTGTTCCATTTTGCATGTTTAAATCCGTGAATAAGTTACTTGTTCTAAATGTCCGTAGTCGATCATATTTGTGGGAACAAATATGAAGGTAAGACTATTATGAACTTGGATTGGTGGATATTCATAAGGTATGAATATGGAGCAATGGGTTGCTACCAAAGTTCATAGATATTTGTGGGAGACAAATATTGGACGACCCGCTCTCAAGACTTACCCCATGGAATCTTAATTGATTGATCATAAGTAAGCTTGAGTAAAGGAGAATATCATTTGTATCCTCTGACCTGAGATACATATTGGGTCTTGATATTCACCCAGTATTATGCTTTGACTTAGTTCTTCGCTGTTCTGAAACATGGCAGTACATAAGGCTAAGCTCAGGCATAGTACTAGGTGTTTTGTGAGAGACGTATGTAGTCAAGATGGAATTTGTCCCTCTTATTCGTTGAGAGTTAAATGTCTAAGGCCTGAATTAAGTTAAATCTAATAGAGAGTGATCACTCTATGTCTCTAGGATTTAACATGACATTTGTGACAAAAGGATAAATGATCGTTTCACCTAAAACATTTCAAGTGGTGACTTGAAGGAGATGATGTTATTGAATGGCACTAAGTCATACGTATTAGGGGTAACAAACCGTTGTTAGGCGGTATTTGTTGCTTGCATCAATCTTCTATGAATCTTGTGCAAGTGGGAGATTGTTGGACTCGGTCTGCCCAAGACACATACTAGATTGATGTGGCTAGTACGTTATGATCCAAGACGGGTCATACCCAATAACGAGCTAGACAAACACCCAATGGATATTTATTTAGATATGATCAATTAAATAAATATCACCTAAAGAAGATATTTGGAAATGGGTTTCTAAATAATTGCACTTATGATTAAATCATATGGATGATTTAAATTGGAGAAGTAAAGTAGCAATATTATTTAAGTGGTTAAATAAATTGTTACACAACATATAAAAGGGTTATATGTTATATTATATTTTTGGTCTTGTTACATGTCATATAAGGTGTTACATGACATGTTACAAGTAAGCCTCATAACAAAATATAATACATTGATTAAATGGGATTTGTAGGAGGGAAGAAAGAAAAGAATTTGAAATTCTTCTTTTCCCCCTCCTTTTGAACGGCCCCTCTCCCTCTAATAATGAGGGTGGGTGGCTTTTGTAGTGTCCAAGGCATGCAAGAGTGTCTAGGTTCATTTCCCCTTGGAGCTTTTAATAGCCAACACCCAACTACCTTCTCTAACACACTATTGAGTTTCATTAGTGCACAAGAACTCTCTCTCTCTCTCACCCATCCGTTTTTCCTTGAAGGAAATCAGTCCCAAGGGTGAAAAAGACTTGTGGAATTCGGATTCAAGCAAGGAGACAAAGAGTGTTCATCTTCACCAAATCCTAGCAACAAAGGTGTTTGTTGTTCGAGCTCGTGGGTATCATCACTTGAGGCTTTCAAGTTAGATAGCAAGCCGGTTCATCCACATCATCTTCTTCATAATCTTGAGCTTGGAAGAAGGTAAATCTAAAACCCCCTATGGTTGGTTTTAGTTTTGATAGCATGCATACATATTTGGATCCTCGGTTTGGGTTTTGATAAACAAGGTTTAAAATCAGTTTTAACATTAACTAACATGATATATGATTTTGTTTTCCGCTGCGTTTTACATTTTAAGGAGTTAAAATGGCTTTGATAAAGTTCTTAAAACCCAACACTGTGTAGGTAGCGATGAAATGGGTCTCTAATCCAATGGGCCTTCGTGCCCTCTTTTAAGACACCATTAGCAATGGAAGGTGTTGAGGCTAGATTATGAGGCTTGTAATATTAAATAGTTTGAGCTAGGCTTAGAGGGTTTCATTAGAATCATAGGCTAGTTTGGTTATTGTATTTAGGCTAGTTTATGATTGGGCTTGGGTTTACTATTGGGTTTATGATCCAAAAGGGGCCCAATAGTAAACCCAATGGTGGTCTATATATAGACCACTTGACCTCCTTATTTGAGGTTGGCTATTTACGATTGAGAGGAGCTGCCCAAGAGTTTTTACGATCACAGAGTGTTTACGATCACAGAGTGATTACGATCGTAAACCCGAGAGGATCACGTTTACGATTCTGTATTTGTACCCGACAAGTTTTCTTGTGTGCAAAGGATCAAGTTTTTAACGTTTAATCATCGTATTCTTCGTGTTTCTTCTCTTCTCTATCTTGAATCAATCATAAACGAGGATTCCGCACTCGTTTGTGATTAAAATATCGTGTTCAGGAGTTTTTCGGACCTACAATTGGTATCAGAGCCAAGAAACGAGTGTTTCGAGGTTCTCACGATATTGGATTCAAGTATTTTCTGGAAAAGTTCGAGTTTTTGAAGATTTGAAGGTTGTTTGAGGGTTTACGTGTGCTGCTTCTGCTATTCCAGTGTGATTACGATCGGTTTCTGGGTTATTTTGGGTGTTTACGACTGCTACTGGTTGAAGATCTTCATCAGAATTGTGTTTACGAGTTCAAGATCTCATTTTTATCGTGTTTACGATCCGCTGCCGTGTGTTTACGACTTTTCCTGGTCGTAATCGGAGTTTACGATTTTGTCTTACCGGAATCACGGAGTCGTAATCGGTGTTTACGACTTCTTTGGATCGTAATTGGTGTTTACGATTGCCTTTGGTCGGAATCGGTGTTTACGACTTACCTCAATCGTAATCGGAGTTTACGATCGCACGTTTACGATCAGCTCCGTGTCTTTATCGTAATCAACATTCACGATCGTAATCGTGTGTTTCGATCGGAAACAGGTGTTCAATCGTAATCAAGGGTTTACGATCGGAAACAGGATTTGCGGCAAAAAGTCTCTTTTTCACACTTTCACGGAAACGGGCGTAACTTTTGACTCGTTTGGAGTTAGAAGCTCAAATTTTAACACGACGTTTGTGACACCGAGCCCTAGATTTAAGTCCAGGGGAGCTCGTTTTGACCCCCAAATTCCACTCCGAAGGCCTCCGTTTTTCAGTTTTAAGTTTTTGACACTATTCTTTGAATAGTGTTTTTGCCGTTTTTGCCGATTTTTCAAGATTTTCAGAAGCTGCATACCTAAAGTAAGAAAATGAGTTCAGTGGTTGAAGAAAAGAATATGGTTGAGGACATGGATGATTTCGCAGCTGAAGTTGACAATACTGAGATATGCCCCAATCCTACTTGTGCTCGTATAATTCCTGGACTTAGGCAAATCTGTAAAAATTTTCAGTCAGAACTGTTTGAGGTAAAATGTGAAAGAAGTTCATTCAAGGGTAGATGGCAAAAGAATGAAGAGAAGGTAAAAGCTCAGAAATTAGACATAGTGAAATATCGGAAACTAGCAACTGAGAACGCTTATCTGTATGACAACGCTAAGTTAGAAATAGCTGAGCTTAGTAAGCAGATAGATGACCTTAAGCATAAAAACAATGAGTTGCAAGTGAAGCTTGATATGAATCAAATGAGAAGCAAAAGAATGCTCGATGCTGGAAAGGAATTGTCACATGCCGTTGTGACCGGCCAAGTTGGGAAAGATAAAACTGGGTGTGGGTCAGAAAAGTCTGATAAATCTCTGTCTGCAAACAGCATTATTCCTCCACCAGTTCCCAGAGACATTATAGGAATACTTCTTAGTGAGGATCAAGTTGAACGAACCGAGTCTGATTATAAAGAAGCTGCTCCTCCTATTGATAGTGTCTTGGTTGGAACTACACCTTTGACTCAAGAAGAAATTGATAATGAGACAAAAATGACTTATGGTGAAGGGAGAGTAAAGGATATATCAGAAAATGATGCTGAGTGCCAGAAATATGACAGGTGTCACAACTCTAAGTCTGATGAAGCTGGGATAGAGTTGAAACCATACCCTAAAATTGAAACCCCATGCTTCAAAGTAATTGACGAAGTCAAAAGGGAAAAGGTGATCTTGACGACACGGCCTGAGGGGAAGATCTTTATGACATCTGGATCAATGTTTGACCAAGAACCAGATGTAGGATATGAACTACCGTCCTTCTCCTCCAAGTTCAAGGGAATAGCTGATGGCATGATAAGTGAACCTAAAGTTGAGAGGCCAAAAATCACCATCAAGCATCCGAGTGTGAAGCAAACAACTGTGGTGAAGAATGATAAGATGAAAAGTGTGGCTGTGTCTCCCATTTCTTCAGTTGGTTCATGCAGTTGTAAGTGCAGTTGCAAGAATGGTGCTTCTTCATCAGGAAATCCAGAGAGCACAAAGACGATGAGGACAGGTTCTACTCAAGCTTCAAGGAACCAGCAGAAAGTCAAATCTGGAGCTGCAGACAAGACAAGGATGCAATCACAAGGCAAACCAGCTCCATATCAGCCACCAAAAACAAATGGGTACACGCCTGATTTCTATCTAAAGAAGCAGACTTGCTTTAATTGTGGCATTGCTGGTCATATTGCTAGAAACTTTCTGTATCGCCCCTATGAACCCTATTATCCGAAAACTCAAAGGGTTTCATCTCAGGAGTCTGTGAAGTCTAAGCCGATGATGGTGCAAAAACCTAAGGCAATGAAGACTGTTACTCCTAAAGTTAAACCCTCTGATCAACATTGGGGTGCTGCCAAAGCTGAAAGAAAATCTTTAAATCAAAACAACAGTTTTCCAAGTTATCAAAATTTCCAAAAACAGGTGAAGAAACCGTTTTCAAAACAACCAAAGCTTGAGAAACCCAAAGTTACCCCTCCCAAGGTAATTAAAACTGTTTTGAAAAATGAATCTAAAACAAAGAAGGTTGAAATACCTAAAGTCACAACTCCAAAGGTGACTAAAACAAATGTTAAATCACCTGGAACTTGGAAACCGAAGGCTAATGCAGCTACAACCGAATCATCCCAACTTCCTGATTTTTCAAAAGGAATGTTTTTAAAAGAAATTTCATTCACTGATTCCTCAGGAGTACCCAGAAAAACAATGGCCTGGGTACTATTAGCTAACTAATCTCTCACTCTGTGCAGGAACGATCAAGGAGGATTATCACTAACGTTTTTATTACTAATTTGTTTGTTGATAAGTGATTGTTCCAGGCACAAGTTTAGGAGACGTATCTTCATGTCATGTCAAGTAATCTATAAATGGAAGGTATGTCTCATTGAGAGGTAAAAGGTCAAAATCAGCATGAAAGGTACTGTTCTTAACTTGGTTGTTTGAATGATGAGGCAGCAAAGTGTCTTTTGAGTCAAACCTATTTCATTAAAGTTTCAATTAAGCTGTTGATTGATTATGTGTTTGACTTCAAATGCAATGAAGTGTGCATGTCATGAAACCCAATTTTCTAAAATTTTCAAAATCAATACTTTGAAAGTTAGCTTGGCCAGATGTCTTCAAAATTTTGTGTTTTGTTCTTTTAAGTGTGTTTGTGTGTTTTATCTTTATTGTTTAAAAAAAAAATGAAAAAATGATGTTCACAAAATTGTGACATTAAAAATCAAAAAGCAAGGGGAAGAAATGGAAAAGATGAAAATGTTGACCCCTCAAAAATAGTGTGCTTTTCAATTTTTAATTGTTTGTGTCTTGTTTTTGAGAAGTTTAGGGGAAGTAAAATGAATGTCTGGGTTGGAGATGGCTGACACGCGTAAGGCGGAAGTGAAAGGCAAGCTCCACGGTGATATGCTCGGTAGGCTCGACCTAAACTTATGACCTCCAATGAAAGTGCAGTGAACTTAAAAGATATATATGTTTAGTTTCCATCCCAGGTTGCATGGTTTAAAAAACTGAGTCCCGGCAAAAATGGGTTGAGAGTGGTAATTACCTAGTATTCACTCTCTCACACGCCATGTTTATGCTATCTTGACAACACCACAGAGCAAAAGAAAATGAAAAAGAAAGGAAAAAGAAAAAGAAAAAGAAAAGAAAAAGAAAATGAAAAAGAAAAGAGAATAAATAATCACTCAGTTGGTCTTCTTTGCGTGCTTAGCGGTCGACCTGATCACCAACTGATGGTTAATGAAATAAGTGGTAGTCATAACGGTGTTGCATGGTTCCTCAAGTTGGGGGTTTGTGAATCCTCAATAAACTCTGAGGTTGGGTAGGTTTTGCTGTGTACGCTTGGGTGTGGGGACAATTAAACATGACGGTAATATTGTACTATATTAAGCATGACGCATTCGATTGGGATTAAACGGGTTTGAGCTTAAAGCGGACAAACATACCGGCAATCACCTGGACTAGTTGAGTAACTGAAGCTGAAAAGGGTTCCTCAGTCAGATTCATACGGTTTGATCCCTTGTAAACTTTCTCATGTTTGGTAAGTGTTTGTTTAGTTTTTATCTTTCGTGTGTGTGTCGTTAAGTTCTTTTTGGTGTTGGCCAGGTTGATTTGAGAAGTCAAAATGTGTTTTTCATGGGTTTTAATGCATGACAATATGCCCCCGACAGATCTTGCCAAATTTTTAGGGGAAGGAGTATGGGATAATAAGTATTATCCGAAGGGAACTCGAGGATGATACTTATTATCTAAAGGGAAAGACTTCCTCCGTCAGATCTTGACAAATTTTTAGGGGAAGGAGGGTGGATAATAAGTATTATCCGAAAAGACTTCCATAATACATAGTATCCAAAGGGAACTCGAGGATAATATGTATCATCTCAAGGGAAGTCCTTAGCTGGGGGGAAGTAATCAGCTAAGGGGAAGTCTTTAGAGGTCTTGGGTTCAGGGGAAGTTTTATAGAAAACCCGTAATCTATATTAGGGTTTTTGGTTAAAATGATGTTAATTTGAATCAACTGAACAGATGATAATTACCTTCTAACCCAAAGACTAGTCATCAATTGTCTGGTGGAGTATATTTTTTCAAATGTGTGTCAGACAGGTTGATGATAGAAAGATGCTGCTGATGCTGCTGCTGCTCAAAGTTAAAGACCCAGCCGGACAAGACTTCCATCTGAAAAGCAACTGTTCAGGGGAAGTTGTTGGTGTCTTTACAAGTTTCCAAAAGCCTCAAAAGAGCTTCAAAGAAGATGTTCACATGTTTAGGGGAAGCTGAAGTTTTCAAGTCGATCTTTGATGAAGAAAATGATGCAGAGAGCAGTCAGAGATCATGAAGATCCAAGTTCAACAATCAAATTCTTCAAAGTTAGGGGTTTTTAAAATTTCAACCCTCTAATTTATGAAGATTCAAGACAGTTACCGAAGATTCGGCAAGAACCAGTTCTTTCAAGAAAAGCAAGTCAATGAGAGTCCTCCATTTTATTGCTTGTTCATTTCAAGAAGTTCAAGCTGATGCTGATCAAGAGGAAGTCCCAAGTGCCCGTCATGAAACTCAATGAAGATTTCTGCGGAAAGAATCTTCATCAACGTCTTTGCCAGCCAGTCAAGAAGAAGATTCTCAAAGATCGAAGACATTTAATATCACAAGCCTAGGGGAAGATTGTTGAGGCTAGATTATGAGGCTTGTAATATTAAATAGTTTGAGCTAGGCTTAGAGGGTTTCATTAGAATCATAGGCTAGTTTGGTTATTGTATTTAGGCTAGTTTATGATTGGGCTTGGGTTTACTATTGGGTTTATGATCCAAAAGGGGCCCAGTAGTAAACCCAATGGTGGTCTATATATAGACCACTTGACCTCCTTATTTGAGGTTGGCTATTTACGATTGAGAGGAGCTGCCCAAGAGTGTTTACGATCACAGAGTGATTACGATCGTAAACCCGAGAGGATCACGTTTACGATTCTGTATTTGTACCCGACAAGTTTTCTTGTGTGCAAAGGATCAAGTTTTTAACGTTTAATCATCGTATTCTTCGTGTTTCTTCTCTTCTCTATCTTGAATCAATCATAAACGAGGATTCCGCACTCGTTTGTGATTAAAATATCGTGTTCAGGAGTTTCTCGGACCTACAGAAGGCCACCATAAAGATAGCTCGAGGGATGAGATATCTGTACGTGCCTCTGTGAAGATAGGCAGTGTCGTCTCAGCCTCCGTGTATAACCCGACTCTCCAAGCAAACTCTGCCAATGACAATCGCCTCTCCACTCCTCCAAGTCGGAATGTAATGGCTCGGTCGTATGAATAGTCCGACGGGAGGCCCTCATAATGGATAGTGGAGAAAAACTCCAATGATAGCTCACGGTAGACTGGGCGGTCGATATCAAATATACCCCTCCAAGCGCCCATAATAAGCTGCTTAGCTCTCTCCGTGGATCCCACTATGCCAAGGAATGGCCAGTCAATAGTCTTCACTGGACGGAACAGAAGACGAAGCAAACGGCGTAAACTCTGATATGTCGTAGAGTCACGATGGAAACGCAACCACTCATGTGCGTGTAGCGGAATATTGGCTGCTCCGGGTGCGGGTGCCTCGCCTGGAACTGGCAATGGCTCCATCATCGGTGGTGGTGGCTGGCCTGCAGCCGCATCCAAAGTTTTGCGCTTCCTGGGCTTTTTTCCATTCTGAGAAGAGTCTCCCTTAGCCATACCTGCACATTTCTCAACAAATAAGAGTTAGAACGGTGAATAGCTTAAGAAAATAGAGTTCCAGACAGGTTGGGGCTGAAAAATATGGCAAAACAATGAAATTTGGTCGAATGCAAATTGCGGGAATGGAGATTGAGTACCCACAATTTGCATTGACCAAAACCAACCAACCCGAATGGAACCCTTACACGAACCGCTCAACGGTTCGTGCTGAATGATCACAACAGTTTAGAAAACCAGTGTGCAGACGTTTGTTTAAAATTATGAAGTGAACGTCACACAAACTTGAATTCTAAACAATCTTGAGAATTTGTACCGTTCTACGGGCCATTGGAATGGAAATTGAGTACCAACGGCCCGCATTACGGCACAAATCTCTCGAAAAACGGGCATGACCCGTTGGTAAATCGAGCAAACCAACACCCAATTTTGGGTGTTTCAATCAAGCACGACAGCCAAACACAAACAAAAATCCATCATTGGGCGAACAGAGTGAAATTACAACTAATTGAAACCTAAATCGCCGAAGACAAACAAGAAATGCATAAAACAATTACTAAATTAAATCTAAGAATAAACCTAAACAATGAGAACGAAAACTTGATTTAATCAATTAAAAGCCCTAAAATAAGTAAACATATTTTTGGTTTTTTTTTTTATGTACAAATGAAAACGAAAACGAAAAGATTTACTAAAACGAAGTAAAAATAAACATGTTCTAAAAACTCTAACTAAAACCTAAGAAAAATTAACTAAGAATTGTAACCTAAGCTACACAAAAGAGCAAGTAACAATTAACTCTATCACAACTCGGAAGAAACAACGACTAAAAGCGAAAAACACTCTAATCAAGCATTAAACAAGACCACCTAAAATAAAAACAAAACCTAAATTACTTAAAATAGACGAGAATGAACAATAAAACTACCAAATTGTAAACTATTAGAAATGAACTACACTAAAATGATTAACATGAATAAAGCCTAAATGCAAATCATTAATCTTAAATTAAACTAGGGAGTAGGGAACAATTAGAAGCTGGACTTAAACATACCAGTAATTAACCATCACCATTTATCAAATTAAAAGATAGCTTCCCAAATCAGAAAATAATTCCATGAACCACACATCAATCTTAAATTCAAATGATAATTGTTAGCCATAACCATCGGTGTATCCATGTTTGCAATTGAGACTATTTCAAAAAAATTGATCCCCAAATTTTAGCAGTGAATAATGTCAAGCAATTAAAGAAACAAAAAGTATAAATATAGAAAGTGGAAACCATACCTGAAGCTTTTAATCAAAAGAGGAGGAAAATTAGTTCCAAGATAATGATCGGAGATGACACTGTGACGGTTATGGATGGCGTTGGACGGAGGAAAGTGAGTAGGGTGTGGGGCGCCGGCGGTTGTTGGTTGGCGACGGGATCGTGGAATGGTGGTGAGTGGCTGTTGGAGGGAAAACCGGCGAAGGGGGGGGGGGTGGTTGGGAGGTCGGGGTTGGCTGGTGGCGGCGGTTCTGTTGCGAGGGAAGGAGAACGGTGGTGGCTGTAGGCGGCGGTAGCGCCGGAAAGGGAGGAGGAGTGCTGTGGTGGGTGGAAAAAGGCGACAGCGAGGGTTGGGAACAGGGGTGAGGCGGGGTGGAGCGCCGGCGGAGGTGGCAGAGTTGGTGAGCGCCGGTGGCTGTTGTGGCGGTGGGGTGAACGGTGGGAGGAGAATGGTGTTTGATTTAGGGCAAATGATTTGGGGGATAATTTAAAAGAAATCTTGATTTTAAATCACATGCGGGCCATCTGAGGTGTATGTATGTAAAATATGTGGCCCGCATGACCTGATGCACCAGCAAAAATAATGTTTTCTAAAACTGCACCAAACTCACCCGAATCGATTTTCATCAGTTCCGATCATCATCAATCATCATTAAAACATACCTGGGACTTCTCGGGACTCAAGCATGATATCACAAACCTGTTTTGCTCGTTCTTTACCCGAAACATCTCCAAAATTCCAAAAATACCCATATTTTGCAAAGTCTTCAACTTGGCATGCAAAACGATGCAAACCTCACCCGAATGAACCTGTTTTCAGTCCCGGATGCTCCCACAAACCTGCAAAACTCAAAAACAACCATAAAACGGAAAAAACGAAAACATGCAACTAATGTAACTAAAAACAAAGCAAAAGTCAAAGTTGACTTCCAAAAAGTCAAACTAAGGTAAAAATTACCAAAATAACCACAATAGAACTAAGTAAACTAAAAACCTAATCGGGTTACCTCCCGCAAGCGCTGAAGTTATTTACGAGTCGTCAGCCAGACTCGGCCCCGCGATCAACGCGCGGGGGCTTCCAGACGCAAAACAACCTCCTCGAGAGCGCATCGACCTTCCTCGTTCACGTTAACCGGATCCGCAAGATAATGCTTCAACCTATGTCCGTTAACCTTAAACGAGCTACCATTCTCACCTTCAATCTCAACTGTCCCGTACGGATATACGTGTTTCACAACATGGGGACCGGACCATCTAGACTTCAACTTACCCGGAAACAATTTCAACCTCGAATTAAAGATAAGCAGTCGATCTCCCGGTTTGAAGTCTTTCCTCTTAATGTGACTATCATGAATCCTCCTGGTCCTCCCTTTGTACAAACCCGAACTCTCGTACGCGTGGTCGCGCAACTCCTCTAACTCATGCAACTGAAAGAACTGTCCTCTAGTCGCCTCATCCAGATCTAGATTGACGGCCTTCATGGCCCAATACGCGCGATGCTCAACCTCAACTGGTAAATGACACGCCTTTCCGTAAATCATCCTAAACGGTGTCATACCCGTAGGCGTCTTGTAAGCCGTACGGAAGGCCCACAGTGCGTCATCCAGTTTCTCTGACCAATCCTTACAGTTCTTACCAACCGTTTTCTCCAAAATCCGCTTAATTCCGCGATTCGTGACCTCAACCTGCCCACTCGTCTGGGGATGATATGGTGTAGCCAATCTATGCGTAACCCCATAACGCTGCAACGCTTTCTCCATCTGCGCGTTGCAAAAGTGGGTGCCACGATCGCTAATCAGTGCCTTCGGCACTCCAAACCTCGCGAAAAGTTTCCTCAAAAACCTCACGACAACTCTCGCATCATTAGTGGGGAGGGCTTGTGCCTCAACCCACTTGGAAACATAATCAACTGCAACCAAAATGTACTTGTTCCCTCGAGATGGCGGAAACGGACCCATAAAGTCAATACCCCAAATATCGAAAATCTCGCAAACCTGAATCTTAGATTGGGGCATCTCATCTCTCCGCGACAAATTACCTGCGCGCTGACAATTGTCACATTTGCTAATCATCTCAAACGCATCCCTGAAAATAGTCGGCCAGTAAAATCCCGACTCAAACACCTTCTTTGCGGTGAAGAGGGCTGCGTAGTTTCCACCAGTCGGACCCTCGTGACAATATCTCAAAATCTGGCGTGCCTCACGCCCATGCACGTATCTCCTAATCACAGAATTAGCACCGATCCTATAAAGATAAGGATCCTCCCAAATGTAATGTTTCAAGTTAGAAAATAACTTTTCTTCTGCTGAAACCCATACCCTTTCTTCATAATCCCACTCGACAAGTAGTTCGCAAAATCTGCAAACCATGGACTCTCATCATCATCTCTCGCGCGTACATAGTCGAGTAACTCATGGGGGAAATAGTCATTTATGGGCATCCCCTCGAGTTTCTCATCATCCGTGTTCTCCAAACGCGAGAGGTGATCGGCCGCCACATTCTCGGCTCCTTTCTTCTCACGGATCTCAATATCAAATTCCTGCAATAGCAGGATCCATTGAATGAGTCTTGGCTTAGCATCCTGTTTGCTGAACAGATACTTAATAGCTAAATGATCCGTATACACAATAGTCTTGGACAGGACAAGATATGATCGAAATTTGTCAAAGGAAAACACAACAGCAAGCAACTCTTTCTCGGTAGTAGTGTAATTCTCCTGTGTATCATTAAGAGTTTGACTCGTGTAGTAAATCGGATGGAAGTGTTTGTCCCTCCTCTGTCCCAAGACTGCCCCCACTGCGAAATCGCTCGCATCACACATCAACTCAAATGGTTGCGACCAATCGGGTGCAACCATAATCGGGGCGTTCACCAACTTGTCTTTAATCAAGTTGAACGCTGTCAAACACTCCTCAGAAAACACAAATGGGGCATCCTTCTCTAGGAGCTGTGTCATCGGCCTCGTGATTTTCGAAAAATTGCGTATGAATCGGCGGTAAAATCCCGCGTGGCCTAAGAAACTCCTAATCGCTCTAACAGAAGTGGGAGGCGGAAGTCTAGAAATAGTATCAACTTTGGCTCGATCAACCTCAAGCCCCGCATGTGAAATCTTGTGCCCAAGCACAATACCCTCACGAACCATGAAATGGCACTTCTCCCAATTAAGCACCAGGTTCGTCTCCTCACATCGAGCTAACATCCGCGATAAGCTCGTCAAATAATGATCGAAGGAACTCCTGAAAACAGAAAAATCATCCATGAAAACCTCCATGGATTCCTCGATCATATCATGGAAAATCGCGACCATACAACGCTGAAATGTCGCTGGAGCGTTACATAATCCGAACGGCATGCGTCGGTACGCAAATGTGCCATAGGGACATGTAAATGTGGTTTTCTCCTGATCCTCCGGTGCGATGGGAATCTGGAAATAACCTGAAAAGCCGTCAAGGAAACAATAATAACTATGACCGGCTAAACGCTCCAACATCTGATCAATGAACGGTAGGGGAAAATGATCTTTCCTCGTAGCATCGTTGAGTTTGCGATAATCAATGCAAACTCTCCACCCCGTAACCGTGCGCGTAGGAATCATCTCGTTCCTCTCATTCACTACAACTGTCATGCCCCCTTTCTTGGGCACAACCTGAACCGGACTAACCCAAGGTGAATCAGAGATAGGATAAATCAATCCAGCATCCAAAAGCTTAAGAACCTCTTTCTTCACCACATCCTGCATGTTCGGGTTCAGTCGTCTCTGTCTCTGCACAACAGGCTTAAATTCATCCTCCATCAAAATCTTATGCGTGCAGAAAGAAGGGCTAATCCCCTAAATATCCATAATCTTCCACGCAATAGCCTGTTTGTGCTCTCTCAAAACATCCAACAATCTCTGTTTCTCATCACTCGTCAAATCCGAAGCAATGATAACAGGAAGTCGCGAATCCGTCTCTAAAAATTCATACTCCAAATGAGATGGCAACTCCTTAAGCTCTAATGTCAGCGGATCCTCAACAGACGGTCTAGATTTGGCCCTCATGGTGTCAATGACCTCAAAAACCTCCGGGCTCAAATCTAAAGTACTAGTCTCCTCACTAGTAACCTCACACGCAGCAGCAGCATATACATCAAGTTACGGGTCAACTCCACCCCAAAGCTGCGTGTCTGAAACACCTAAATCACAGATATCCTCAAACTGATCACTCACGTGTGGAGTGATGGTATCGACAAAGTAGAGGGTATCATCCTGACCCTGAGGACGTCTCATCGAATCACGAATGTCAAAGGTCACGGTCTCGTCCTCAACATGTAACGTGAGCGTACCGCTGAAAACATCAACTAAAGCACGTGCGGTAGCTAAAAACGGGCGACCTAAGATAAGAGGCACGTGCTCGTCCTCATCCATGTCAAGGATCACAAAATCGACCGGGAACACAAATTTATCGACTTTCACCAACATGTTCTCCATAATACCCCTCGGATACTTGACCGATCGGTCCGCAAGCTGAATGCTCATGCGCGTGGGTGTCGGCTCACCTAGGTCTAGTCTCGCAAAAACAGAATATGGCATTAAGTTTATACTAGCACCTAGATCAGCAAGAGCATTGCTGACGAACAAGCTACCAATCAAACACGGAATAGTAAAACTCCTGGGATCCTTCATCTTCTGTGGCAGCTTTCATCAAGTCCCAAAAAGAAGTGTTTGATGCTCAACAGAAAATCTCTGAATTGAAGTTGGAAATTTTGGAGTTAAAAAGGCAAGTGAAGAATTGCAATTTATCGCCGACATTGCTGAATTTCTTGTATAAACAGGATAGGAGCGAGGATAGTTCTAAGCAGAATGATATTCACATGGTTCCTCAACCAGTGGATTTGACTGAATTTACATCTGCTCCTCTTGATCCAAAGGATGAATTGCATGATTATTCAAAGTTTGCCACTCCAGCAAAGAAGAAGAAGACCAAATCTGAGAAGAAGCAAAAACCTTTGAGTGAAGCTCCAAAGTTTAATTCTAAATCTATATTCTTGGGAAATGAACAGATTTTTGATAAGGTTGCTTCAAGTACTTCATCTGCAACTGAAGAAGAAAATTTTTTGCTTAAAAAGAACAAACTGAAAGACATCAAAGCTAAATTTACAAGAGAAGCTAAGGGGAGAGAAGCTTCTAGTTCTTCTTCAAGTTCATCAAAGACAACTGGTCATAAACAAAAAGGTTTGGGTTTTCAGGTCAAGGATGTACCAGTTCACGCAAAGAAGCCCGCAAAAGTTCAACAGATTTCCAAGGTTAAAGTTTCAAACAAATCACCTCCTCTGAAGGACAATTCTTATTATTCTGGAGGGTCATCATCTTCAAGGAGTCCATCTTCTAGGTATGATTCTTATGATGATTTCTTTTATAACTTTGATTCCTACTATTTTTTAGTAAGGTTCATGTAACATTTATTTAGTCTTGCAAGATTTCAACACATATTAATGTGTTGGTTTTTAAATGTTACATTCTGCCATAACAAGTAAGTCTTATGTGATCCTTACTTGTCCAAAATGTTTAGCCTAACCATGCCATATAATACATATGTAACCATCTTTTAGCCATTAACTATTTAATCTTGCTAAATGATCCGTTACACCTAATTAATATAATCTTAGCATGTAACATGTCTAACTAGCATCAATATATAATCCATGATCAATCTACTAACACTTATAGTGTTAGGACCAAATAACATAAACATAATTTAAAATGGAGGATTAACACCCACGATTATCATATATTTTAATTGTAGTAAATTTTATAATAAATTAGATTTCTAATTAATCTACTAACACTTTATGTGTTAGGCCCAATGGATTAAATGACAATATTATTCAAGATTCATTAACTCATTTTATGAGTTTTTGGATGAATATCCATTAGGGCTTGTTCTTGGATCATAACAACAAATTAAAACATTGTAAGAACATAAGATGAGATCATGGTGCACATCAATACTTTCCTTTGATTTCTTGATGTATTACACCCACATTTTGGTTATCTTTAAGCATCAAATGCACCAAAATGTGTTTAGATCCAAGAGTAAAAAATCATAGCTTCATTAGTTGTTTTTGTTAGAAGAAAAGTGTAAGAAAAGATGGATTGTTGTCAAGACTTGGGGGTTTCATAATGGGTGTTTAATCATGTAGAAATGTAGGAGAAAATGTGGTTTAGAAAACTCACAATGGGTGAGGAATGAAACCGAGAAGGAAGAGGAGGGTGGCGACGATGGGTGGTGGTGCTCCAGCGGTCCAGTGGCGGCAGGAGGGTGGCTGCTCCAGTGGCGGAGGGTGGTTGGCTGCCGGTGGCAGGGAGGTGCTTGAGTGGTGTCGGCCGAGAGGAGCAATGGAGGGGGGAAGAAATGTGTTGTGGTGTGATGGATGATGGGTGGTGATGGTTTCTTATAGCCTAAACTTTGGTCATAACCCACTACTTAATCTCTTTGTTCAAGAGCCAAGTACCTTTGCCAACTATTAGACTTGATGGGTGTAGATTAGGGGAGTAGGAGAGTGATGTGGCTTAGCTAATTACCATGAATAATCCTACTACAAATGAGCTACTAATTTATTTATTTCTTTGTGTAGGTGATTTTATTTTATAAAGAATGCTCCATGGTTTATAAAATGGCAAGACTTTTATAAAATATGAGATGGTTAGTGACGTTTAAAAATCACAAATTTTATAAATATAACCCAAGTATAATAAAACTACAAAGGTGGTTATTTTATAAAGTTAATGGGCTAATGTAGGATCGAAAAATTAGTTAGTCTTTTACTCAAACAAGAACCCTCTACTTGTTAATATAACCCTGCGGAATTAAAGTTATACTTCACTTTACACGAGCAGATTTAGTTCTCTTGTATTAGGTAGTGTTTGATTTGCATAAGTATAGTAAGAACGAAGTTAGAAATACTCGGTACTATTTGCATTAACTCAAAGTTACACTATTACAAGGTGATCAAGAACCGTGTGTAAAACTATGAGCTAACTATGCTATATATAGTGTTGATGAGATCAATGACTGTAAGTGACTGAGCGTTGGATCGGTTTGGTCGATAATAATCGTATACGTGAGAATATGTGAGAAAACAAACACAACAAGGTTAATAAACTCAATCTCTCATTAATACGTAATAACAAGAGAATCAGAGTACACACACTATCTCACAGACAAAAGTTCGCTCGCTCTCAAAAACTTAGTCTATTACAAAGACACAAACACTTATATATAGCCTACGGGTGTCCGAACTCCTTGGCTTGTCCGAACCTCAGGTTCGGCCAAGGCTCGGCATGGGTTCGGCCAGAGTTCGGCCACCAGACTCAAAACTATAAATCTTCATGTCTTCGTTTGATCCAGCTCATTGCCATATCGTGTATAAACAAACTCCCCCTTGGCAATAGCTAGACCGATCTTCATCAGCTTTGAACATTTGTAGCAGCCCCATCATCCTTCCAAACCAACTCGTGGTTATTTCCAGCAAAGATGTTGAACGCAAAGCAAACCCTTATCACCCTTTGGAACTTCAGCGCTTGATCCATGTAATCAGGGTGATACAGGATTGGATTGTTATACAACTCGTCAATATCAGCCTTCGACAAGTTAATCAGCCACATAGGATCATAGATCTTCACAACCCGGTTATCTTCTCTCAACATAATCACTGCTTCTCCTGTCTTCTCATTGTAATACCACCATCTCAGATCTTTGATAAAATCTTGTTGCATCTTCATCAATGGTATTTTCTTCATCACCTCTGGCTTCTTTGGAAACACCAAGATTATCAGCCTCTTGCCAGTTCTTTCGTGAACTCTCGTTCGGGATCGCCGTCTTTTTGGCTTTTGAGGATCCAAAAACTGAAATCCTTCCTGACATTCCATCTCAAGAGTCTTCTTGAAATGCATACCGAACCAATCATTTCCATAACAGCAAAATGGCTTTCTTGTCAGCTCACGAATATCCCAAATCGGCAAACTGCTGAAATCTTTGGCACACTTGAAGTACTGGATTCTATGTTCACGTTTAATCCCATAGCACTTCAAGATTGAAGCATACATCCAACTAATAATTTCCCCTGACACCTGACCCTTGAATTTGTAAGACGATCTTTGCTTGACTGGCTTTGGAGGCGGTACATAATTAGCATGAAATGCTTTCATGAACTCTTCAAAAGTCTGATTCTGTTTCTGAATCTTCGCCTCCTTAACCATTGGGTCTTCAGGTTTTTCAGACTCTTTCTTTCTCAATATTTCATCAACCTCAGCATCTTTCTCCTTTGGAAATACTTCAAATTCATCACCAGCTTGATCATTGTTGAAGTTGGAATAGCTGTCCGGATATTCTTCTTCTGTGATATCCTCTATTTCAATCTCTTCATCAAAAATACCCTCCACATCTTCATCAGACTCTAGTTCTGGATCTTTGAATTTCTCAGGAGCTTTCTCAGATGCTTTCTTCATTTCCTCATCATTCAAATCAAAAACCCGTTGTAACTCTTCAGCCGTTAAATCTCCAACAAATTCCCCTTCTTCAAGCGTCTGTAACATTTCAGCAAATTCACTCATAGACTTTGCAGCTTGATCAGATGGAATCGAAGTAATCGGCACCGCTTCTCTAGAGTCTTTCTCCATCTGGGAAGATGATGTTCCAGCACCCGAACCCGCGGTTCCAGATGGGCCTGGTCCACCACCAACATTCCCTTCAGGATCATCCTGATCGGGATCATCGTTCAGAAATAGCAACGGATCTTCATTACAGCCCGAGCCATCTCCAATCTCCCCCTGAGCATTAAACTTCTCCATCAAGAATTTTAACTGCTCATTCATCTCCATAAGCATCTTGGATTGGTTCTGACTAACCCGTTTCAATCTCATAATCTCCTGATCTTTAACTTCATCCCGACTTTGCAGAGTTACAACCCGCTGATTCAAATCTTCATTATCTAACCACAACACTGTAATCATCTTCTCTTGTGCTTCAGACTTAGCCTTCAAGGCATCAATCTGCGATTGTTGATCAGAGTACACACACTATCTCACAGACAAAAGTTTGCTCGCTCTCAAAAACTTAGTCTATTACAAAGACACAAACACTTATATGTAGCCTACGGGTGTCCGAACTCCTTGGCTTGTCCGAACCTCAGGTTCGGCCAAGGCTCGGCCAGGGTTCGGCCGGAGTTCGGCCACCAGACTCAAAAATATAAATCTTCATGTCTTCGTTTGATCCAACTCATTTCCATATCGTGTATCAACAATGACAGCACTTGATCTCAAACGATCTAATCTAAACCGTTTAATACAAAGTCAAATATAAACTACCAAAACAATAAACTTCGACAATTGGAATATCTTGCGTGTGATCAGCATCATACTACTTTAGGAGAGCGGCTTTGATAGATTTAAAAGCAACCGAGAAGCTTTGGTAGGATTGGACTACTGAAAAGACATCTCAGGAAAAGTCCAGTTGAACTCATTATCTAGTGGACAATCGAGTTCACCCGGAATATTCGCTAGCTGGCAAAATTACTTCTTCCGCTTGAACTGCCAGTTCCGCTTGAAGTTGAGATTTCCGCTTCAACTTTAGCCGGAACTTGTCAAAAATGGCTTTCAATCTCCCCCTAAGCTGATGCTGTCAAATTATTCTTTAATTTCAAAGTTTATCTTCAAAACTGACTTGTACACAAAAATTTCTTCTCCTTGACCTACTTGTCCAAGGATTTGATGTTGGCATCCGGATTTTCAGAGAGCTCTTTCGAATTAGTTTTGGTCACCTTCACATATTTGAATGATTCTCAATCTCTTTCATTCCATTCATCTTGAACAGAGATGGATTCATGAATTGTGAAGGTGCCATCAGCTCTATGAACATAGAACAGCTTTTCTTCTTCTTCCCAAATGATGAATTTCACCTCACTGACTTGTTCTTCTTCTTCATCATCAGTATCACCCTGAGATCTAAAAATCATTCCACATTCATTCACTGTAGTCTCAATACATAATCTCAGCAGGTGCTCAGCCCTTGTAGGACTCAGAATCTCTCTTAACTTCACATAAATATCAGTCATTTGTAGTGTAGAGAGCATTCTGGTGGCTTTGTGAGCATTCACTACTAAGGTTGTGCCATTTTCCAAGTTGAAAGTGAAGTCAAAGGTAGCTTCATCTGCTGTCCATCCCACAATTTATTCTTTCTGGGAGGAGCTTTTCTTCTTTGCTTCTGATCTTTCTTTTTCTTTGCATGCATCATCATCCTCTTTCTCCTTTTTTCTCTTCATCAGAATCATCTTCTGATTCTTGCACAACAGGTGCTTTGCCCTTTGATGAGGGAGAAGAGGGACCAGGTTGAACTTCAGTAGCTTTGGTGGATGGTGTAGGAGCAGTGGGTTCTCTGATGGTGAGTAAAGGCAAGGGTGTTTGAGTTGGTGGTCTACTGGCTTCAGGTGTAGGGCTGGAAGGAGGAGTAGGTGGGAAGATGTCTGAGAAGTAAAGGGTGGGAGCAGGATTCCTTTTGAAAGGGATAATATGAGTGAAGTTATATGTACTGTATTTTGGGTTGGAGAGTTTGGTGGTACTTTCTTGGATAGTGAGGGAGGTTTGTAGGGTATGATATCAAGTGACTGAAAGATTGATGGAACTGTTCTAGGTGTAGGGTTTGGGTTGTAAATGAAGGAACGTGGAGGTAGTGGATCTGCAACATCAGTAAACTCATGTTTGACATTGAAGTTAGTTGATGTACCTGAAGTGAATTCTGAAGGTGGAGGCATCACCAACTTTGGGTTTACAGTAGCCACATCTCCTTTGAGCTCATGAAATATTGAATCAATCAAACTACACAGCTCCCTAACTTTCATCTGTTCAACCTCTTCCTCTGATTTCAAGTTTCTGACAACCAGGACCCTTTTCACCTTCTTCAATAGTAGATAGTTCTCATCATTCTTTACCAGCTTGGTAGGCATCTTGGAGGCAATGGAAATTAGCCTCTGCCTTTCAGCATCAGTCATTGTATCCAAATTATAATCCTTCAGTCTCCAATCAAAGGACTTCTTCTTTGCTTCTTCTAGCAAGCTCTCAATAACTCCATCTTGTGAATACAAATAAAATTCCTCTTGAAGCCTTTTAGCTAGCCTCTCATCTTCAGCTACCATTCTAGCATCTTCTACCATCTTCAACACAGCTTCAGCTTCAGGGGTTTGAACAACCTGCTGAATAGTTCTAAGGTTTGCAGGCTGAGCTGGCTCTTCAGCTTGAACTGAGTCTGTGCTCCCGATAGCTATTAAAGTTGCAGCTATGTCTTCAGCCTCTTCACTTAGCTGTTTTTCCGGTTGAACCACAAGTGGCTGATCAGACCCAAAGATTGATTGACCAGGGCCATATGTTGGATCGGGAGAGTTTCATCTATTTGAATTACTTCAACCTGGGTTTCTGCTTGAATTTCCGGTTGAACTACTAGTTGAGCTTCCGCTTGAACTTCCTGTTGAACTTCCGGTTGAATAATATTTAGACCATTAGTCACCACCTGAGGTTGGGTGACTTCAGGTTCTTTATCTGTTAGTTCCAATACATCTGTTCCTTCTTCTTCACCAATCAAGTTTTCATCTCCTCCTTCAGACATAGTTCCTACTGCAACAGTTGCAGTGCTTTCTTTAATATCAGCTGCTGCCTTGCTGGTGGAAGCAATGTTTCTCTCCGCTTGATCACTGGCTCTTTCAGCCGGAAAGATGGCATCTTTTAGTAGTCTTGTGATCAAATTTATGTGTTCAGGGAGAGCACCAGCAATCAGCATTGAAGACTGAACTAACTCAGTGAGGTTGGGGTCCTTAAATGGAGAAATAGCAATCAGTTGACTGCTCATCATGTTAACCGAACTTTCTTCCACTGTGAAGCGCTTGACACCAAGTTTCTTGTAGGCAGAGGCTCTAACTTCAGCCGGAATCCTATCAGTTTCTTCAATTTCAAGAATAGCAGGTGTTGAAGTCAACTTCTCCCCCAATTTGACAGTATCAGATTCATTAGCTTCTCTGTTTGGGTTTGAAGGACCTGCCTCAGCTTCAGTAGGAGCAGCCTTTACCAATGTAGCAACAGTTGCATTCAGATTATCAACATGTACTTGGAGATTAAGGTACAAATTCGTCAATTCTGGTAGTGTATAACTGTCCTCAACTGGCTTTTTACCAGTACCCCTGGATAAAACCAAGTTATCAATCCGAGATTGATCAACTATGGTACCCATGGCTTCTTGGCACCTGGGATTCTCTTCAACTGTGCCAGCAGCCCTTGGTTCCAATGAAGGACCCGTGTGTGCTGATTCAGAGAAGATTGCCGCAGTTTCAGTCTTATTGATGTTACTGCTAGCACCAAGATCCAGTGGGGATACTTGAGCAGCAGCAGCCCTCTCTGCATGAATCTCTTCTAGACTCTTGAGATTCACCTCCGGTGAGGAATGGGGGTTCAGTGCAGCAGGGTCCAGGTCCATCGGAATGTTCTCATGTAATGAGGTGGGTGAGTTTATAACAGCCTCATTTGGACCGGGAATGGGTGCACTGTCACTCCTAGGTGATAGGGGTTGCAGGGGTGAAAATTGTTCATATGGGGATTGTACATCTGTTTCTATTGAATCCCCCTCAAGAGAAGGTTCCTCCCTAAGGGCATATCCCAGTTTTACCAGTTTTCGCTTAGACTTTTTGCCTTGAGCGGGGTTGGAAGCTTCAGGTTGGTTGGTGGTAGTAGGTGGAGGAGACCTAATAACCATATTTCGCTGTCTTTTGAAAACGACAGGAGGAGTTTCAGATGAGGAGGTGGCAGTGGTGGTTATAGTGGAAGCTTTCCTCTTTTTCGAACGATAGGTTTTAATTGTAGAGGAAGTAGGGACAGATCTGGGATCAGGAGCTACTGGGTTAGTAGTCCTGTCATCTTGAGCAGGTTGCTCAGTTGCTGCTACAATTTCTGTCTGAACCTGAGCAGGTTCATTAGGAAATTGCCTTGGAATTGGCAGGGGATGGTCAGTATCCCTTCAAAGAAAAACAGACTTATTTACAGCTAAATTTGAGAAAGTTTTCTCATTGAGGTTTTTTGGTTGCAAAATTTTACCACCCAAAACAATTTGGGGGTGTTCCTCCCTGAGAATACATGTTAAAAACCTTGGGTATAAATAGACATAATCTGGTGAAAGGTTTGTTTTAAGACCCTTAAAAATCAGTTTAGAGAAATTAAAATTTTGACCTTTTACCACAGCATAAAATGTTGAGGCTTGTTCAGCAGCAAGTTCATCAAGCCCGCCTTTCTTGGGAGTCAGGCAAACCAGAAGGGTGTGGGCTAAAAATCTCCACTGGTACGGCAGTTGCCCCTTCTTTATGGTCTTGCTTCCCAATGAACCGCCATAGCCAATATCTCTAAAAATAGGTAAGTAGTCAGATGATTCAACAAACACATAGTCGTCTTCATCCCTTAGTTTTAACACCTTTCTGGTTTTGGCTTCATCGATTTCCACAATTTTTCCCTGAACAGTTGACACAATCTTTTCACCACCGTCATTGCTTTCAGCAACCCTAGCATGTGACCAAAACTCTTCCATGATCTCTTCGAATATCACCGCTTCGACGGTCAGCGCATGATGAAGATGACTCCTTTAAAGGAAGTCTATCATGTCGTTGTAGATGGTGTTCTTGCTTAGTGCTTTTAGGTAAGCCACCAGGTTGTGTTCCACAGGGAACCTTGAGTCATTGGCTGGCTTCTTGCCACTCGTACACGCTTTCGGAGCCATTGTTGTTGCAGGTTTTTGAGAGAGTTGACGGTTTTTAGGAAGTTATTGGGAGAAATTGGGAGTAATTTCGGAGTGGGGTTTGAGAGAAATGGGGAAGTGACGGTAATTTAGGGCCTTTTACCTTTTCCGTCGGTGACATGGAGGAGAGAGGTTTTAGCCACCCGTTCAGTAACTGATGTGACTGGTGCTTTATGGGTTACACGGTACAACACGTTAAAGCATGTCATTATCCAAAAGGATATTTACTGAAACCTCGGATATTTAATGGTAAAAATTCAATGGGTAATTAAATGTGTAACCGCTTGAAAAACTGTGCCTTCGGGGCCATTTAATGAAAAGTAGCCTTGACTTGTTGACCCGGAAGTTCATGCGGAACCCATTTTCTCCTTTATTTTAAAAACTAAATTTCTTCCGTTTGAACTTCAAGCGGATAATTTTTCCGCTTGGAAGAATTGTTTTCAAAAAGTTTTTCCACACAATTTACAAAGCATTTTTCCTGTTGAAGTTCACCCGGAGATTTCAAAAGTTTTCTCCTCACAGATTGAGCCTGAACCGGAAATCCAAAACACATAAATTTTGAAAATTTGTGTTAATTTTTTTTATAGTTTAACAGCAGTTGCTGACTATGAACTGAAATGTTTTCTGATTAACACAAGATATTTTCATTTTTCTTTTCTTTTTGTATCAAGAGACGAGCCCTTGAGCACATGCCTTTTATTTTATTAAAATTGTGAAAAGCTTTGTGTTAATCAAATTCATCATCCCAATGGCTGTGATGAGGTAGAAGAATCTTGCCTCATCAAAAGCTTTTGTAAACAAATCAGCCAATTGATGATCAGTATGGACTTTGAACAATTTGATCAGATTCTTTTCTGCACAATCTCTAATAAAATGATACCTGATATCATTGTGCTTTGTTTTGGAGTGTTTGACTGGGTTGTTGATTATGGAGATTGCACTGTTGTTGTCTGCAAAGATTGGAGTTTCCATGAAGGTGATTCCATAATCATGCATCTGATTTTGGATTCAAAGAACATGACTGTAGCAGCTTGAAGCAGCAATATACTCAGCTTCAGCAGTTGATGTAGAAACACAAGTTTGTTTCTTGCACTGCCAGGAGACAAGTCTTTCACCCAAAAATTGACATCCGCCTGATGTTGATTTCTTGTCTATGTCACACCCTCCATAGTCACTATCGGTGAATGCCTTGAAAGAGAAGTCAGAATTTTTGGGATACCAAAGACTTAATTTTGGTTGACCTAATTTTGGTTGACCCTTCAAGTACTTGAAAATTCTTTTGACTGCTAGCATGTGTGACCCCCTTGGTGATGACTGATATCTTGCACATAAGCAAACACTGAACATGATGTCGGGTCTACTTGCAGTTAGATACATCAGTGATCCTATCATTGCTCTGTATATGTGTACATCCACTAGCTTGCCACTTAAGTCATTGGTTAACTTGTGGGAAGTGGAGATGGGAGTTTTGGCACTTGTACATGACAGCATATCAAATCTCTTTAGCATGTCTTGAATGTACTTTGACTGGTTTAAAAAGATCCCAGCTGCAGTTTGCTTCACTTGAGTCCTAAGAAGAAAGTTAATTCTCCCATGGAGCTCATTTCAAATTTAGACTGCATCAGAGTTTCAAATTCCTTGCACAAGAAAGTATTAGATGAACCAAAAATAATATCATCTACATAAATTTGTACCATCAACATATCTTTACCAACAGTTTTGGTAAACAGTGTTTTATCAATAGCTCCTCTCCTGTAGCCATTCTTCAGAAGATAGTTTGAAAGAGTTTCATACCAAGTTATGGGTGCTTGTTTGAGACCATATAGGGCTTTGATTAGCTTGCATGCCCTATTTGGGTGATGAGGGTCCTCAAAACCAGGAGGTTTCTTGACATACACTTCTTGTTCCAGTAGGCCATACAGGAAGGCACTTTTAACATCCATTTGAAACATTTCGATGTCTTTAAATGCAGCATAGGCTAGAAAAATTCTGATTGCGTCTAATCTAGCCACTGGTGCAAACACTTCATCATAATCAATGCCTTCTTCCTGTACATAGCCTTGAACCACCAGTCTTGCTTTGTTCTTGATAACAATGCCCCTGTCATCCTTTTTGTTTCTGAATACCCACTTGGTGCCAATTGGTTCTGCATCAGCAGGCAAATCAACCAATTCCCAAACTTTCTGCTTGTTAATTTGAAATAATTCTTCTTGCATTGCCTCTACCCAGTTGTTATCTTCTAACGCTCCAGCCACCTTCTTGGGTACTTCTTAAGACAGAAATACAGCATGCAAACAGATGTTTGCATCAGCAGATTTACTTCTTGTTAACACAGGTGCAGAAATGTCTCCAATAACATTCTCCGGAGGATGATTCTTGTTGATTCTTCTATCTACTTGCATGGGGAACTCATGGCTTCTTCCATTTGATGGTATGCTGAGCCTAGGAAGTATGTGTTCAAGCTCAACAATACCTAATTGTGATATAGGATCAGAAAATCCAACTGTTTCATGAGAATTTGTGTCTGAATTGTAGGTCAGATGCTCTAAATTAAGCTCATTTGATGTGGCGTTTTCTGAATTTTCAGCTTCATTTGACCCTGACACAGTATTCTCCTCAGTTTCTGAAATTGATTTTTCCGGTTGAACTTGAATCGGAGAAACTAGTTCCGTCTGAACTTCAACCGAAACTATTTCATCATCAATTTGTGTTGATACCTGATATGTGCATCGTGTGAAGTATCAATCAATGTTCAAGATCAAGCCAAAGTATGCTTGACCGAACCAGGTCCGAACCTGGAGTTCGGACTGGCCGAACCTGAGGTTCGGACAAGGCTCGGCCAGATGGGTATATACAGGAGTTTGGACATTGTAATAAGTGTGTGCTGAGCATGTAAGATTTCTTAAGTGTGTGTTTCTGAGAGTGTTCTCTGTGTCTGTATTCTGAGTGTTCTACTGATTGTAATTGTTCATTGTGATCAATAAAACAATCGGTTAATTACATTTCGATGTTCGAATAGCTAGATCAAGTAGACGATCCAATGCTCACGCATTTTCAAGTGGTATCAGAGCGTTCTGGTTCACTCTACTGATCTGTGGTTGCTATTTTCGGATTTTTCAAGCATTTTTTTTTTGTGATTCTCGAGTTTGTTTTCGTGATTTTATCAATTTTATCGAGTCATTGGTGTCAAATTTGCTTCTATATCACTTCTTATCGATTTTTCTGATCTTTAGTAAGAAGTTTTGTCAAAATCAGTGGTTTTTCGAGCGTTTTTGAAAAATGAGTTCGAAGTTCGGAGCTTTCTGTTCAGGTTCGGAGTAACCTCTCTGAACTTGAAGTTCGGACGTTGTTCGCTGAGTCTTCGGAGAGAGTTCGGTCTGTTTTGGTAAGAGTTCGGAGTTTCGGTCTAGTTCGGTCGAGGTTCGGAGGAAGATCGGTGAGAGATCGGAGCTACTTTATTTCGGAGCAAGTTCGGACATAGTTCGGACATAGTTCGGACATTAGAATTAGGTTCGGAGGAAGTTCGGAGCTCAGTGTTAAGTTCGGCGCAAGTTTGGCAACCAGAATTCAAAGTTGTTCAACAATGTCAGAATTTCAAGCTTTTACCGCAATGCAGAGCGCGATGCAAACTATGCTAAATTTTGATAACGAAATTGGAACAAGTCAGAAAGTTCCTAAATTTTTGAAGTTGGAAGATTATCACAATTGGAAACAATGTTTTTCAGCTTACATCAGCACAAATAATGTGGATTTATGGGTTTCGATTCGCAAACTTTACATGCATCCACAAGCAAATGGAGATTTTAAAAGAATTCAAGATTTTGATGGTGGTGAAAGAAAACTCTATGAGCTTGAAGAAAAAGCCTATGGTTATCTAACAATGGCTCTGCCCACTGAGTTGTTGCATCAGTTTAGTACTTGCAAAAAGTTAAAACAATTGTGGGATGCATTGTCTGCTAGATGCGAAGGCAATGATCAATACAAGAAGAGTAGAAGAAAAGTGCTGAACAAAGAATTTGAGAATTTCTAACATTATGATAAAGAAACTATTCCTGCACTTGTATCCAGATTTTCACATCTGATTAGTGAAATGAAGGTGGTGAACATTGAAAAGACTAAGGAGGAATTGAAAGAGAAATTAATGGAAGCATTACAAGAAAAGTGGGAAAATTATGTTTTGTTGCTTACTCATGACAAAGATTATCCTGCATTATAATTTTATGATTTAACCGGAAAGCTTCATGCTAGAGAGATGGAGATGATGACTTCAAACAAGGCTACTGCTACATTACAAAATCCTGAGTTGTACCATGGTGAGAATACTGCAAGCATGAATGGTAAAGCTAAACCAAGCCTGAGTTCTGCACCAAGTACAGCTTTCTTGACTGGAATTTCTGATAATTTTGATAACAAGTCTTCACGGGGTTGTAGTTTTACAATTTCCAAATTTTTCAAGTCAGAATGCTTTTTCTGCTGAATCAACAGATGATTGTGCTAAAATGATTTCTGCATCGATTTCATCATCTTTTGGTTTGATTATCAAGAATGTTGCTGATGCAAAGTTAACCAGCGATGATCTTGATGCACTTGATGATGATCAATTAATTGAATTGGATATATCTTGGCAATATGCTATGTTATGTCAAAGATCGAAGAGGTTCTTCAAGAAACATGGAAGAAATATTCCAGGTGATAAATTGGGTTTTGACAAGTCAAAGTTAAAATGTTATAAATGTTCACAGCTTGGACATTTTGCTAAAGACTGTCAACAGGCACATGCAAGCAAGCCTGGTTTTACTCAATCACCCAAGCCTGGTTTTAATCAACCATCTACTAGTAACACAAGCAAGACAACAGCTTTGACAGCTCAACATGATGGTGTTTATGATTGGGGTCAACAGTTTGGATATGATACATCAGCATTAATTGTCACACATGAGCAAGATGATTATTATTCTGATTCGAGTTCCTATGATGCTGCTGAGAGTGAGAAATTTGAGTCTAAAATTGAAGCCTTGATGAAAGAAAAAGAATTTTTGATTGAAGAAGTCAAAAGAGTTACTGCTGATTTCAAAATGATTAGTTCGGAGATGGGAATTTCTAAGGAGAATGAGAAGGTTTTGGGTGTGAAGAATGAATGTCTGCTTAAAGAGATCCAATTGCTGAATGAAGTTTTAGAAATTTCTAAACAAGATAAAAGGGATGTTGAAACTGCAAAAACTAAGATTTGTAAAGAAAGAGATGAGTTGGAGTTTGAAGTCAAGAAATGGAAAGATGAAGCAGAAGATACAGCTAAGGATTTTCATAATTTGTTTGATAAATCCAAAATTAAACTTGATTTGCTTGCAAAGAATGCTGAAGAATCTGCTGCTAAGATTGAAGCATATCAAGTTGACATGGAAAAATTGTTGGATGAGAAGCGAGAGTTGATTAGTGTTAATAAAGTTCAAAAGGACAATTTGGAAATTCAAAAACGCAACGAGGATAAATTGAAGAAGGAGTTACATGAAGGACTTGACAATCTTCGGATGCAAAAATATGAAGCTCATAAAGTTGCAAAGCGTTTAATTGCTACTGAGAAGGAGTTAGCTGATGCTCAACAGAAAATTTCTGATCTCAAAATTCAAGTCATCGATGCAAATCGCATGCTGAACAATGTCTCTAATTCTCAAGTGTTTACAAGTTTTCTTACTAAGGATGAAAATTTTGAAAGGATGTTTGATAAAACAGCTTCACCTCCTGCTCAGATCAAGGAAGCCTTCAAAGACGTGAAGGAACAAGTTGATGAGTTTGATTATTCAAAATTTTCATCATCTACTGATAAGGAAGAAAAGGTCGTGCATAAAAAGAAGAACAAGAAGAATATTAAGAAGAAGGAAAAGAAATCTGAGTTTCCTCCAGCACCAACATATGTTTCTGGTTCATCATCTGCTGACAATGAGAAATCAGTGACTTCAAGTGACAAGATGGAGTTTGATGAGAAAATTTTCTACGATCAAAAGAATGTGACTGAAGTCAAAGCTGAATTTTC
Source organism: Deinandra increscens subsp. villosa (assembly GCA_039602395.1). Classification (NCBI taxonomy): domain Eukaryota; kingdom Viridiplantae; phylum Streptophyta; class Magnoliopsida; order Asterales; family Asteraceae; genus Deinandra; species Deinandra increscens. Next base: position 16,915,610 of record JBCNJP010000025.1, on the reverse strand, counting down.
TCGATTGGCAAAGCATGGGCATTTTACATCTGAGGAGAAGATTTCTGGAAAGAAAGTTGGTTTGGGTTTTCATGAGAAGAAAGATAAAACTGAGGAGGTTTCAGCATCTGCACCACAAAACTTGAAGAAGCTTAAGATGAAACAAGTGAAGAAGGAAGTGTTCAAAGCAGATAAAGTTCTACCTGAGAGATTCTACAAGCTCAAAGGTTCTGCTCAGCTTTTCTCGGGAAAAGAGTTTCCTCTTCATTGTGTTGATGCTCGGAAGATTTCTGAAGTTTTTGTGAAAGCTCACATTTCTTCTGAAAGTTCTCAATCTCGAATCCCTACATCCAAATGGGTACATGATCACAGGCATCAGGTATATGATTCTCATTCTGATCATGTTCGAGATATTCATGTGTGTTCTTCGCAGGTACATCAAAGGTGGGACAAAACGAAACGAATCTGTTATACTTGCCGCTGACCAGGGCATATGGCAAAGGATTGTCCACTACCTGCTGATTTACCCCAAAGGTTTCATAAGAAACCAGTGGTTGGTAAATCTGCCCCAACAAAGTTTTTTGATGAACAAGGCAGAGTTTTTGATGAAGCTGAACCTACATTCTATCATAAACAAAAACCTTTTGTTCCAATTTTTCAAAAGGTTCAACATGTAGGTTCATCATCACAGTCACCTGTGACAACTTCATCGAAAGCTAGATTACCTACATCACAACAATGGAAACCTAAGGTGGTTTCTAAGCAAAACCAGGACACTGGTCGACCAGAAGCGATTCGCTTCGGGTCATTTTTGGACTAATTAGTTTGACCAGTGTGCAGGTACTTCTAGAAGACCTATCGACGATTGCAAAGTTGTTGATGGAGGAGTATTCTGCTTAACTTAAATTTCATGTTAAATCTTTGTAACATGCAAATTATTCTGAAATTCTAACTCTGCAAACTATCCGTGTTAATTGATCGCTTTTCTTTGCTTACAAGTTTTATTTTCTTATTTTGTTAAATCCGAGGCCTTATCTACGTATCGAAAGATCGACCTTAAGGTAGACGATTTAACGTTCTTATTTATTTTTGCATGGAACACAGTTGACAATATCATGAAAATATTATGCGTTGTGAAAAACCACAAGTGTTGTCACACAAAAGGAAAAAGAAAGAAAAACTAATAATGTCTGATTATGTCTGATAGTGTGGGATACACTGGTCAAAGCAAATCTAATCAATACCTTAACATATCCAGATGTTATGAGTATGATTCTGTCTGAGTTTAAAATGGACAAATTATACCAGCAATCAGCATGACTTGTGTGCTTCAACTAATTGAAATTGAAGTGTAGTTCAGTGCGTTATGACCAATATGATCCCATATAGTGATCTTTCTCATACAAAAAATAGTGTTTGATTCTGTATTGCAAGTTCATTTCATATCAAGATAAGCCCAAAAAGATTTTTGATGTGTTTTAACATAAACTTTGAAAAATCAAAAAGATTTTAGGTTTGTTTTGGTATAAATTTTCTAAAAGTCAAAAAGATTTTGTTTCTGCTTTATTTTTTATCTGATCAACACGTGATACAAATTAAAATTTCAAAATCATATCTTGGAGTCTCGAAGAGACGTTTTGCGCCAAGATTATTTAAATGTTTGAGCAGGTTGCTATGTGCAAGATATCACGACTTCAAGTCTTCTAAAGATGTTGATGAAAGACCAGAGATACACTAAAATGTCATCAAGTATTCAAGATCAAGCTATGATCAAGTTGAGGAGGAGTTTGTTTGAAGATTCATTTCATTGAACGAACGGATTCTATACTTGAGGGGGAGCTTAAATGAAGATACAAATTTGATGATGTTAAAGAGATAGTGCACACGACGAGGGGGAGTTTGTTGATACCTGATATGTGCGTCGTGTGAAGTATCAATCAATGTTCAAGATCAAGCCAAAGTATGCTTGGCCGAACCAGGTCCGAACCTGGAGTACGGACTGGTCGAACCTGAGGTTCGGACTAGGCTCGGCCAGATGGGTATATATAGGAGTTTGGACATTGTAATAAGTGTGTGCTGAGCATGTAAGATTTCTTAAGTGTGTGTTTCTGAGCGTGTTCTCCGTGTCTGTATTCTGAGTGTTCTACTGATTGTAATTGTTCATTGTGATCAATAAAACAATCGGTTAATTACGTTTCGATGTTCGAATAGCTAGATCAAGTAGACGATCCGATGCTCACGCATTTTCAATTTGAACTATTTCAGTTGGTTTCTTTCCATTGTTTTGCAAGATAGGCTTGACACTCATTGAAGAGAAGAAGATTGGCTTCTTGATTCCAGCTTGGTTGCTTTTCCAATGATCATCAGCTAACCTATAAGTATTATGTCCCTGCACTTATATACTCACAGGCTTATCAACATTTAAGTTGAAAGCAGTAGTTAGTGCGTCAATATCAAATAACCAGGTGGGCTGAGACTCAAAATTGTTGAGTGATTTTTCATTAAAAGACACATTTATGGTGTCTTCAACAATTTTGGTTCTCTTGTTATATACTCTGTATGCTTTAGGCACACCAGAATATCCAACGAAATATCCTTCATCTGCCTTTTCTGCAAATTTAGGCAATAGCTCATTGGTTTTTAATATTGTGACAGGATAACCAAATGGCTTAAAGAAGTAAAAGCTTGGATTTCTTTTTCTCCAAAGCTCATATGGTGTCTTATTCTTGCCCTTAACAATTACAATCCTGTTTTGGACATAACAGCTAGTGTTCACTGCTTCTGCCCAAAGTATCACATGGAGCTTGGAGTCTGCTACCATTGACCTAGCAGCTTCAATCAAAGTCCTATTTCTCCTTTCAGCAACACCATTTTGTTGTGGAGTTCTAGGAGCACTGAATTGTCTCACAATTCCCTTTTCCTCACAAAAAGAATTCAAAACATGATTTTTAAGTTCAGTGCCATTGTCACATCTGATTGTTTTGACTTTAAGGTTGGATTGATTTTCTAAATTGATCACAAGTGTTTTCAACAATTCAGTAGTTTCATCCTTTTTTTTAAGAAAGAAAACCAAGTGTATCTAGAAAAATTATCAATTATTACAAAGCAGTACGACCTTTTCCCCAAACTCATTACTCTAGTTGGACCAAAAAGATCCATGTGCAACAGCTCTAAAGGTTGTGAAATAGAAGATTCAACTTTTGGCTTGAAGGAGGTTCTGTGTTGTTTGCCCTTGAGACAAGGTATACAGTTTTCAGAACATGTAAAATGCTTATTAGGAAGACCCCTAACCAAGCCAAGATTTACAATTATGTTCACGTTCTTGTAATTCACATGACCTAACCTTCTGTGCCACAAATCAGATTCATCAGCAGAGGCTTTATTGAATGCAATCTTTGCTCCCTTTCCTGCATTCCAGTCGTTCCGCCCAGTCTTCGCCATAAATTGCTTAGCACGCAATGCTGACATACACATTTGATAAGATATGTCCATATGTTCGAGATCTTCAGAATTCACTTGATTCACATCATCATCTTTTAAGTCTCCAGGTAACAAGGTTCCAGCCATGAGAGCTTAATAGCAACTTATAATTCCAACTCCCAATGCAAAACCAGAGTCATTCGTGAGTTTAGAAACATCCAGGGTCACAACATTTGATGAGTTAGCTGCAGAAGATTGAGAAACAAAGGCGGTTTGATTTCCTGATGAAACAGTCTGGTAACCACTGTTGGAAGAAGTTTGAGAGACAAACGCTTGATTCATAGAAGCTCCAACATTAGCATTTCTAGCCCGTTTTTGTTTGTCAACTTCAAAAGATCGAAGTGTAGACATTAGATTGGCCAGTGTAGATTTGTGTAGATCCACCATTCTCTTTATCAACTCAACACTGCTATCCGAGCTAAGTGGCAAAGCATTCAACAACTTCTTATTAACTTGAACCTGGGTGTATGTAGCATCTGCTTCTCTCATAGCTGTAACTATCTTTACAAACCTTTGCATTCGAGTTTCACGGTTTTCTTCTGGCACATTACAGAACATGTTGAATTCTTCTCGCATATTTTCACGACGGCTCTCCTTCATATCATCATTACCCTCAAATGTGTTGATTAGAGCATCCCAAAGTTCCTTTGCAGTGGTATATTCTTTAAATCTGTGACAACCCTCGGAAATACCAGATTAATTTTCCACTTTCGATATATTCGATGAGTATACATTACATATTCTATTAATTCAATTCGCATGCATTAACGCGTTGCATGGCATAGCATATCCATTACATCTATATCATGCATCAGTAGTTTAGTAAATTACCGGGTCACACACGCGGTCTAACCTGCACACGAACGTTCATGACGTTTTCCATAATAGGTGAAACAAATATTTCGATAAATATTATTGCCTATAAATATATTTTAGTGATTAAAAATATATTTACGTTTCATTTTATTTTAATGCGAACATTTCGCGCGTTACTATTATTTGATCAAGTCTAAACATACCCAACTATCACCAATGAACCATATAACATCAAACACTACTTTTAATGAAGTGGTTTTAATAAAAAGATAATTTTTATTATTTTGGGTTTAGACCGGCTATACTCGAAAAATACCCGATTTTCACCAACGACTAGATAAAATACCTCGTGCGAAAACTACTACACTTATCCACTTGTTCCAAATCTAGATTTTTGGATTCCCTCCTAATCTTTTATTAGGCCGAAATTTTCAAACAAAATGAGTAAACTTGAGTTACTTTATACAAACTTAATCACCATTAAATCTTTCCACAATTACACATTCACCACCTAACGCTCCATCCTTCTTTCTCGGTTCTGTACATCCTCTCTTGACCAATTCTCATCCATAAAATGGAGACCAAGACCACCTCAAACATCACACACACCCAATCCAAAAATCATATCCTTTTTCTTCCTTGCTTCAGTGCTCAACACAATAAGACTTGAACCACCCTTTTCACACTCAAAAACATACTCCTGGTTCATTGATAGGGGCAGCAACAATCCTTACAATATTTGAAGAAACCCACAAAAACAACCCATTTTAATTGCCCTCACTGTTTCGGTTCGCAGCCACATCGAACACCATCGTTTCAAGCACAAAAACTCTCGTATGTCACTCACTCTATATTCGAACTCGGGATCCCCTAAAACCCACACTTAAACATGTTTTAGGACCCATTTCACACCTTAAACACTTGTAGTCTCCTACACAAAAACGCAACTGCAAGAACAAGTTGCTTCCCATATAAAATCACATTTCAACCACTTTACTTACCCCGTGATATCAACCTGTGTAGCAGTCCCGAACCCATCACTTGGTGGCTGTAAAACAGCCCATACCACCTTCTTTTCAAGCGTAAAAATTACAGCATTTCAGCCCCTACATCTGGTTGCGATTTCTAGCCCCTAATACACCCGAAAACCCACTTTTGTCAACCCCTTCTTACTGTTTTGAAAGCAGCAACTGAACAGCCCCAATGGCGAGCTTAAACTCACATTAACAACCATTCTTTCTCCTTAGTCAGGATCTTGAAGTGCAGCGAAGAACCACACTGTTTTCACACATAAAATCATAAGAGAAACCCACTTTTCAACCCAGTATTCAGACCCAGATAACAGCAGCAGATTAGCAGCCCGTTTGGTCTAATTCTCAGTCCCAGAACACTCGTATTACAGGTATATAACTCACCTCTCGACCCCCCTTCATTTCAGTTACAAAACAGCACCGAAAAACCCCCGTTCGGACACGTTTCGACACCTAAAACTCACTGTTTTCATTGGTTTCTAACAGCAGGTCCTAGCACCCCATTTTAAGCATTCTCAAGTCTTTTGGCAAGTTCCATAAGCGTTGGTCAAGTTCCTTGGTCCTTCCTTCTATATCGTCACTCGTTTACGTGAGAAAACCCTCTTTTTTCCTTCATATTTTTCATGATATTTTAAGTTGATTATTTAGGTTGTATATTAAGTAAGCCTAACACACCACATATGCTTTGGTTGCTTAAACATAAGGTTTTGATGCATGAAAATTGATTTTTAACAAGTTGATGAAAAATGCTAAGTGTGGTTTAAATGGTTCAAGAAATCTAAAGTTCGTGATATGTTGTATAATATGTGTTTAGATGTTAAAAATTGTATTTTAATATGTTAGTGAAATATATAAAATATGAAAACTTGGTTAAACAAGTTGATACAAGTAGTTTGAATTTTGTTGACTTGTCGGGTTACATGAAGTTCATAACATAAAATGATGTTATGTGAAATTTAAAAACTCGATAAAATAGTTGTTTATGGTAATTGGTGGAACTTAGATAGATGCTTTTGTTATAAAATTTATGTTACAAAATATATATAAGTGTTCTTTTTTTTTTGAACGGCAAATTTAGATCACTGACGGGGACATTACACCACCCACCCGATCATCTCCAATCTCCATCAGGAGGAAACTCACCACTGGTGAGAAAACCCCCTGACCTAACTTGTAACCCTCATTTTTTATTATTTTGTTACAAAAGGTTATAAAACTAAGAATGGTTAACTTGGGTAAATTGAGGTTACATAAGTTAACTGGGTTGTTTAAAGGAAAAACGATATTTTAACTTGCATATGTATATTATATTCTGTTTTATATACACTAAACACTTCATAAAAATTTACCCTAGATTAATTTGGGAAAGTAAAATGTGTTTTGGGTTTAAATAAAGGTTTTGGGCTAAAAGATACAAAGTTGAGCTTTAAAATGGAATTTGGGCCCAAAACAAAGCATTGGGCCTTTAGGAAACCTGTTTTGAGCTTGGAAATATATTGTTGCGCCTTATGTTGGTTATTGGGCCTAACATATCCAATTTGTCCTCTGACAAGCCCAAACGATGTTAAACGTCGTTTGTACAACTTATTGAGTTAAGTACTGTCAACCGCCACGAAAACGATATACGGTTTCTAAAACCGACACAAAACGTGAAAACAAAATATATTTTATAGTTATAATATTCAAACGTTACATTTTTGGGTATTTGACTAACTCTTGGAAAATACATAGGTACAAATATATTAGATATAGTTTTATTTTGGAACACTTATACAAATCACCAACATGTCGTCACCAGACATTGTACAATCACATGCAACCTGGGTAGTGTTAGGTGAAAGGCTACATCACCTACTTACCTATATTCACGTACTAAGACCGTAGTTGTCTAAAAACTGTTTTAGGACACGCTAGGTCGGCATTCATTTCATTGCTACATGCAACTCATCACCCACAGTTTCAGGTGAGTTTCAAGGCCCCTTTTATATTGTTTACCTTGGGGAAGAATTACATGCATTTCAATTACATTTTCATCTAGAAACAATTTACTTTTATGATACACATCGATTACCTGAGACTGTTTACATATCACATTAAGTCCTTTCACAACCGGGGTGTTAATTTTGTTACCAAGTGAGGTAATGATGGATAGTACTATCGGACCAGAAAAACCCTACCCGCGTTAGTCGCGCCAACTTTGGTTGTAGGCCAAAACGGGTACATCATTGGCCTAATTTACATGCTCATGTCGGTGATAACATGTTGCATGGGGGCATTCATTCATTCGAGCGTTGGTTCCAGTGACTCATGGTAATGGTTAGTTGTGCATGTACAGCACAGGTCACTGTAAGTGGTTATTGTGGTCTATTTCAAATCATTTTTACTTACATATACATTACAAACCTGTGAACTCACCAACATTATTGTTGAACGTTTTATGCATGTATTTCTCAGGTAACTTATCATTTGGATTAGGACATTTTGGGCATGCATTCAAGAGTCATCATGCTAGGATTTCATCTTTTGGGACATTCGTTATTATGTTCATGTCATAGTTCAAAACATTTTTCATTCCACTTATTTTCCGCAATTTTATACAATTTATATGTAACACTTCATTACAAAAATGTCCTTTCAAGTTCATATAGTGTTGTTTAATGTAACTTGTGTTGATGATCCATGAAGTCACGATCCCGTGGGAAGTCGCCGTGGTTGGGTGTGACAGATTGGTATCAGAGCCACAGTTATAGCGAACTAGGTTGCATTAGTGGGCCTAGACTATAGTTGTAGTTCATAGCCACTTCATTTCATCTCATTACATACATTTACATACTTATATAATGTAATTGGTTATACAGTATACGTTGTCACAAGTACGTCACCTATATCTGATATGACTTACGAGACTAACGCCGAGGAGGGCGTCGATAACATTACAGCCAAGGACAGCAAATAGGATGAGTCCACTCCCACCATTTTACATTACAGATTCTTCTTATCTTTTGAGGAGAGATTCAGAACAATGACATCATCACTACCCAACAAGAGGTGTGCCGACACTCAACGAGAATGGGAGCGTATGGAGAGAATACCATCGACTACTGAGTAGCGTGAGTCATCCCGCGCTGCCTTGTCGTTTCCGTTGATTGGCACTTTTGATGAGCAGGCCGTGCCCGTGCTGGTCGCATGCTATACCTCTCACAATCACACTCCATATCATTCAAACCGATGCTAGGGATCTCCAGGATTAGACTGTGGAGGTCACGAATCACCATCAACCCAGCTTTAACAGATGTCTAATACGGTTAAGAAGGGTCGTTATCGGAATGGCTAGGAGCTCCGTTCAATGCATTACCAACTCGGAAAGACAAGAGGCGATTCAATGCTAAGGAAGGAGTATTGTTCTCATTACAAACTACTTAAGCTCAGAAGGAGTTCTGGAATCTTCTGATAAGGGATGCTGATGTGGTGGGTTACACCATCCGATTCCACGAACTCTACAAGTTGTGTCTAACAACTCTGATACCAGAATATAGGAAGATTGAACAGTACATCTTGGAAATTGGCACAAGAATTCAAAGAATAGGTACATCAGTAGAACCAATTACAAATTAGAGTTTTATTAGTCCTTAACATCACCTTGCCAATCAAAGGATGCCTCATGGCATAATGGAGAGGAAAAGTACATGTGTGAAGTATGACAACAAGGGGAGACATAATATCAAGTCAGGGGTCAATCATCTCGGACCCAGAAGGCACCTGAAACATTTAAGGGATTTGTTACAGCACAATCTGAACAACAAGAGAAACCAAGGAAGCATATACATCGGTTCCCTGTCAAAATGCAAGAAAAAAAATTTCCATCACAACGAGGCATGTGAACTGCCAGGAGCCAGAAGTGTCAGAAAAACAATTTCCGTCACAGTGCTCAGGTCTCTCATTCAACAAAGGTTATAGCACTAATAACCACCACTACTAACACCGGAGCTACCCACACATGCTATGAATGTGGGGAGGCGAGGCATTTCTACAGGGATTTCCCAAATCGAAAAGCAAACGAGGATAATGCTCGCTGGAGAGAATATGTAGTCGGGAACATAGAGACACGCCAGGAATCGAACATCATGATGTGGTAGCCGATGGTAAGCTGATTGAGACTGATAAGATATTCCACGAATGCATTCTAACCTAGTGGACTATTCATACAACATCGACTTATTACCAGTAACACTTGGAAGCTTCGACGTAGGGATTGGGATGGATTGGTTATCCATGATTCAAGCGAAGATTTTTTACCAGCAGAACATCGTTCGCATACCACTCGCAAACGATGAAACGCTCTTGATAAAAGGAGAGACGAGCAATCCAATGCTAAAATCAATTCATCATGAAGGCCTGGAGGTATTTATGAAAAGAGCATCATGCGATCTTGGCCCATGTAGCAGAAAGGAAGGTTGAGAAAAAGAAGTTAGAAGACATACCGATCATCTGAGACTACTTGGAAGTCTTACCTAAAGACTTGCCCGGATTCTCGCCATTATGACAAGTCGAGTTTTGAACTGACTTGGTTCCAGGAGCTACACTGGCTGCACGTTCACTATACAGACTCGCACTATTTAAAATGCATGAGTTGTCTAACCAGTTGCAAGAACTATTAGATAAGGGTTTCATTTGACCGAGTTCCTCACAGTGGGGAGTCCTGGTCATAGTATTATTTTTTTTTCAAAAAAAGAAGGGATCTTTTCGAAAGTGCATCGATTGCCAAGAGTTAAACAAAGTCACTGTCAAGAACCGATACCCCTGCCCAGGAATCAATGACTTGTTTGACAGGCTATAAGGATCCAGTTATCATTTGAAGACTGACTTCCATACATAATATAATTAGCTACAAATTCAAGAAGACTACATTTCCAAGACCGTTTCCGGACTTGTTATGGTCATTACGAATTCATGGCCATGCCATTTGGGCCAACTAATCACCAGCTGTGTTCATGGACCTCATGAACATGGTGTGCAAGCCCTATCTCGATAAATTTGTAATTGTATTCTTTGACTAAATTTTGATCTACTCACCAATCAGGAGGAGCATACTCATCATCTTAAGTTGATTTAGAATTTTTAAAGAATGAGAAGTTGTACGCTAAGTTTTCCAAGCGCGGATTTTAGATTAGCGCGGTATAGTTTCTTGGTTACGTGGCCAATGAGCAAGGTATTCACATAAACACATCCAAGATAGAAGCAATCAAGAACTGGAGGCACCCAAAACTTCTACTAAGGTTTGACAGTTTCTAGGTTGGCTACTTACTATAGACTATTTATCGAGAACTTTTCAAATATAGCCCAACTGTTAATGGCCTTGACCGAGAAGGATAAGAAGATTGATTGGGGAGACATGCAGGAAACTGCTCTCCAATTGCTAAAGAAAAAGTTGTGCAGTACACCCCTTTATATCTCTACCAGAAAGGATAGATGGATTTGTGGTGTACTATGACACATCACATCAAGGACTTGGTTGTGTATCTATGCAGCAGACCAAGGTCATCGCTTATGCATCATGACAGTTAAATGTGAAGGAGAAGGACTACACCACCCATGGTTTGGATTTAGGAGTCGTAGTTTTGAACTCAAGATTTGGAGGCAATATCTACATGGTACCAAGTGCACTATTCTTACTGACGACAAAAGTATCCAACACATATTCGATCATAGGATATGAACATGAGACAACACATATGGTATCAGAGCCAGTCGTCTGCCAGTGTGCCAGCGAGGACGCTGGTCCCTTAAGGGGGAGGATTGTAACATCCCACATTGGTGGGGATGAGAACTAAGCATCGCTATATAAGGGTGTGGAAACCTCCCCTACCAAGACACATTTTAAATCCGTGAGGGGCGGATGTCTAAGGGCATGCGGGCTGCCAAAGCGGACAATATCTTGGTTGCGACGGGCCTGCGCTGTTACAGATATTCAATCATAGGATATGAACATGAGACAATATAGATGGGTCGGTTACTAAACGACTACGACTGTGAAATCCGGTACCATCCTGGCAAGGCAAACATAGTGGAAAATGCCTTGAGCAAGAAGGAGAAAACCAAGGCTCTACAAGCAAGATTTACGGGAATGACAATTCGGACGAGTTTAATAATGCTCATCTCCCAGGCTTAGACAAGATGTACCATGATCTCTAAGAGCAATATTGGTGTACCAACATGAAGGCACACACTGCACCTATACTAGCAAGTGTCTGACATGTTTAAAAGTCATGACAGAATACCAGAAGTCGTCAGGATTGTTGCATCAGCTCGAGATCCCACAGTAGAAGGAAAAACGGATCTCTATGGAATTAATGACAAAATTACCCACGATATTGGGTGGCTGCGATAATATTTGGGTAATCGTCGACCGGTTAACGAGATCGGTGCATTACTTACCGATTAAGGAAACCCACAAGATGGAAAAGTTGACTTGAATATATTTCAAGGAGGTTGTATCAAGTCATGGAGTACCACTCTCTATCATCTCTGATCATGACAGCTTATTCACTTCCTAGTTTTGGTAATCATTGCAAAAGGCGTTGGGTACATGCGTGGATATGAGTACAATCTACCATCCTCAGACTGACAGTCAGAGCGAAAGGACCATTCAGATACTCAGAGGATATGCTCAGGGCTTGGGCGATTGATTTTGGTAACCGTTGGATGTTCCCCTATCGTTGGCTAAATTTTTCTACAATAATAGCTATCACACGAGTACAAATGCTACACCATTCAAGGCACTTTATGGGAAGAAGTGCCAATCACCAATTTGTTGGCCAGTGGTTGGGGAATAGCCAACCCACTAGTCTAGGAATCATTCATGAGACTACAGAGAGATGACACAGATTCAAAGCAGACGCAAACGTTAGATTCTCAGGTGGGAGACAAGGTTAGGCTCCAAATCTCTCCCTGGAAATGAGATATTCGTTTTGGGAAATAGGGAAAGCTAAGTCTGAGTTATATTGGACCATTTGATAATTTTGGCTAGGATTGGTCTTGTAGCTTACAGGCTCCAGTTACCATTGGAACATAGTGGTATTCATGACACTTTCCACGTATCGAATCTAAAGAATTGTTTATTGGACGAAACACTCGTCAACACCTCGAGAAGAACCGAGAACTCAAAATAGGAAAATTCTAGGGTGAACATGCAAGGTAAATCACTATTATGGGTGCACACATAATCGTAATTTGCAGTGCATGCGAATCCTAGTAAGCCCTATTGCGTGAGTAATCATTACATGGTCCGAACTTCAAACGTTCAGAATTTTTACCATTAGAATGCCTATCATGTCAGACCCCTCAGCTAGGGTGAAGTCGTTTTGCAATACTGCATGCTACTATTAATGCATGACTATTTCATTTGCAGTGGAACCCATGGGAATCGTAGGTCGCAAATTCAAGATAATGATACATAATCGAATTCCTATAGTACATGTACGCTAGGACTCGATACGAGGACTAGAGTATACTTGGGAACATCAGGATCAGATGAGGTGTAGGTGTCCATAGTTATCCAAGACTGCACCTACAACAGTTGACGCAGATTGAATTTTGAGACGAAATTCTTTTCAACATGGGGAGTATGTGACAACCCTCGGAAATACCAGATTATTTTTCCACTTCCGATATATCCGATGAGTATACATTACATATTCCATTAATTCAATTTGCATGCATTAACGCGTTTCATGGCATAGCATATCCATATCATGCATAAGTAGTTTAGTAAATTACCCGGTCACACACGCGGTCTAACCTGCACACGAACGTTCATGACGTTTTCCATAATAGGTGATATAAATATTTTGATAAATATTAATGCCTATAAATATATTTTAGTGATTAAAAATATTTTTAAGTTTCATTTTATTTTAAAGCGAACATTTCGCGCATTACTATTATTTGATCGAGTCTAAACATACCCAACTATCACCAATGAACCATATAACATCAAACACTACTTTTAATAAAGTGGTTTTAATAAAAAGATAATTCTTATTATTTCGGGTTTATACCCGCTATACTCGAAAAATACCCGATTTTCACCAACGACTAGATAAAATAGCTCGTGCCTAAACTACTACACGTATCCACTTGTTCCAAATCTAGATTTTTGGATTCCCTCCTAATCTTTTACTACGCCGAAATTTTCAAACAAAGGAGTAATCTTTAGTTTACTTTATACAAACTTGCTTCACTTCACTATTTTGTTGACACTTTGCATCACACCTTCCGTATCACCTCATACCAATTAGCAGCTTTATGGTATTTTCTAAACCAACTAGTCAAAGTATACCACCATTGTGATTAAAGGGACTTACACGAATAAATCACCGTTAAAGCTTTCCACAATTACACATTCACCACCTAACGCTCCATCCTTCTTTCTCGGCTCTGAACATCCTCTCTTGACCAATTCTCATCCATAAAATGGAGACCAACACCACCTCAAACATCACACACACCCCATCCAAAAATCCTCTCCTTTTTCTTCCTTGCTTCGTTGCTCAACACAATAAGACTTGAACCACCCTTTTCACACTCATAAACATACTCATGGTTCATTTATTGGGGAAGCAAAAATCCTTACAATATTTGAAGAAACCCACAAAAACAACCTATTTAAATTGCCCTCATTGTTACGGTTCGCAGCCACATCGAACACCATCATTTCAAGCACGAAAACTCTCGTATGTCACTCACTCTTTATTCGAACTCAGGATCCCCTAAAACCCACATATTGAACATGTTTTAGGACCCATTTCACACCTTAAACACTTGTAGTCTCCTACACAAAAACGCAGCTGTAAGAACAAGTTGCTTCCCACATAAAATCACATTTCAACCACCTTACTTACCCCCTGATCGCAACCTGTGTAGCAGTCCCGAACCCATCACTTGGTGGTTGTAAAACAGCCCCTACCACCTTCTTTTCAAGCGTAAAAAATTCAGCATTTCAGCCCCTACATCTGGTTGCGATTTACAGCCCCTAATACACCCGAAAACCCACTTTTGTCAACCCCTTCTTACTGTTTTGAAAGCAGCAACTGAACAGCCCCAATGGCGAGCTTAAACTAACATTAACACACCATTCTTTCTCCTTAGTTGGGATCTTGAAGTGCGACGAAGAACCACACTGTTTTCACACATAAAATCATAAGAGACCCCCCTTCATTTCGGTTACAAAACAGCACCGAAAAACCCCCGTTCGGACCCGTTTCGACACCTAAAACTCACTGTTTTTCACCGGTTTCTAACAGCAGGTCCTAGCACCCCATTTTAATCATTCTCAAGTCTTTTGGCAAGTTCCATAAGCGTTGGTCAAGTTCCTTGGTCCTTCCTTCGATATCGTCACTCATTTACGTGAGCTAACCCTCTCTTTTCCTTCATATTTTTCATGATATTTTAAGTTGATTATTTAGGTTGTACATTAAGTATCTTGATGAGCCTAACACACTACATATGCTTTGGTTGCTTAAACATAATGTTTTGATGCATGAAAATTGATTTTTATCAAGTTGATAAAAAAATGTTAAGTGTGGTTTAAATGGTTCAAGAAATTTAAAGTTGGTGATGTGCTGTATAATATGTGTTTAGTTGTTAAAAATTGTATTTTAATATGTTAGTGAAACATATTAAATATGAAAAGTTGGTTAAACAAATTGAAACGAGTAGTTTGAATTTTGTTGACTTGTCGGGTTACATGAAGTTCATAACATAAAATGATGTTATGTGAAATTTAAAAACTCGATAAAATAGTAGTTTGTGGTAAATGATGGAACGTACATAAATGCTCTTGTTATAAAATTTATGTTACAAAATATATATAAGTGTTGGTTGACATTATTGGGTTTATTAAAGGTTATAAAACTAAGAATGGTTAACTTGGGTAAATTGAGTTTACATAAGTTAACCGGGTTGTTTAAAGGAAAAATGGTATTTTAACTTGCATATGTATATTACATTCTGTTTATATACACTAAACACTTCATAAAAATTTACCCAAGATTAATTTGGGAAAAGAAAATGTGTTTTGGGTTTAAATAACGGTTTTGCGTTAAAAGATACAAAGTTGTGCTTTAAGATGGAATTTGGGCCCAAAACAAAGCATTGGGCCTTTAGAAAACCTGTTTTGTGTTTCGAAATATATTGTTGGGCCTTATGTTGGTTATTGGGCCTAACAGATCCAATTTGGCCTCTAACGAGCCCAAACGGTGTTAAACGTCGTTTGTACAACTTATTGAGTAAAGTAATGCCAACCGCTACAAAAATGATATTTTGTTTCTAAAACAGACACAAAACATGAAAAAAATGTATTTTAGAGTTATTATATTCAAACATTACATTTTTAGGTATTTGACTAACTCTTGGAAAATACATAGGTACAAATATATTAGATATACTTTTATTTTGGAACACTTTTACAAATCACCAACGTGTCGTCACCAGACGTTTTACAATCACATGCAACCTGGAGGTACGTGGGCTCTCCCTCCCGAAAACGAGGGCTCGTTTTAGGACACGCTAGGTCGGCACACATTTCATTGCTACATGCAACTCATCACTCACAGTTTTAGGTGAGTTTCACGGCCCCTTTTATATTGTTTACCTTGGGGGAGAATTACATGCATTTCAATTATATTTTCATCTGGATGCAATTTACTTTTATGATACACACCGATTACCTGAGACCATTTACATATCACATTAAGTCCCTTCACAACTAGAGCGTTAATTTTGTTACCAAGCGGGGTAATGATGGATAGTACTATCGGACCGGACAAACCCTACCCTCGTTAGTCGCACCAACTTTGGTTGTAGGCCAAAACGGGTACATCATTGGCCTAATTTACATGCTCATGTCTGTGATAACATGTTGTACGGGGGCATTCATTCAGTCGAACGTCGGTTCCAGTGACTCATGGTAATGGTTAGTTGTGCATGTATGTAAAACCGACATACGATCTTACTACCGTGTGTATCAATCAATCATAGTAAACACGG
The DNA here is from genome assembly GCA_039602395.1 of Deinandra increscens subsp. villosa. Classification (NCBI taxonomy): domain Eukaryota; kingdom Viridiplantae; phylum Streptophyta; class Magnoliopsida; order Asterales; family Asteraceae; genus Deinandra; species Deinandra increscens. Next base: position 16,899,258 of record JBCNJP010000025.1, on the reverse strand, counting down.
ATGTAAATAAGAGATTTTGTATTGATCACTTGAAGATACAAACAAGTTCTCTCTAGTTTCTCTCTCTAGAAAACACACACAGAAAGTGTAGAATGACTAAGAGTGTTCAACTGGTTACTCTACACATTCTAACACAACCTATTTATGCTTAGTGACTAAACAAGCTGCGTACCAAATGGTACGGGCGTACCATTTGGTCCGGTGCCAATGATATTGTCACTAAAACTCATACTGAGACACGCTCACATAGATACAATACACGAGACACATCATAGAATAGGTATATGCTCTAACAAACTCCCCCTTAACGTGTAGTGTATCTATTTTCTAACTAAACTCCAGTTTTCAATCTTCAACATTGCTGCAACCGATCTTCGACTTGAAATCTTGTCAGAAATAGAGCTTGCATGGCTGGATCACTCTTGAATCATCTTCAAACTTCAAGATCCACTTGTGAAAGATATAACATACTCCTCCTTTCACCATGCTTGAGTCTTGACACACAAAACCTGCAATTTCAGAAGACAGAAACGCGGTTTCCTTTTCCTTTTGAAATTTAATTTAATCTTGGCGCAAAACTTCTCTTCGAGAATCCAAGATATAGATTTGAAATTTGATTTAGTATCACATGTCGATCGGTCGAAAACAAATAAGAAATAAAATCTTTTTGACTTTTCTAAGATAATGCTAAAACACACCTAAAATCTTTTTGGATTTTTCCAGATATGAAAGATAAAATGCAATACAGAATCAGACACTATTTTTGTCTTTTGCGAGAAAGATCATAACTTGGGATCATATTGAACATGACATGCTGAACTACACTTCAATTTCAATTACTTCAACACACAAGTCATGTCGATTACTGGTATAATTTGTCCATCTTAAACTCAGGCACAATCATACTCATAACATCTGGATATGTTATTAGTATTGATTAGATTTGCTTTGACCAGTGTACCCCACACTATCAGACATACTCAGATATGTATTTTCTTTTATATCACACTTTGTGATTTCATTTGTGATTTACTCACATAACGATTTTACTCATGATGTAGTCAACTGTGTTCAATGCAAAAAGAAATAAGAATGTTAAATCGTCTACCTTAAGGTCGATCTTTCGATACACAGATAAGGCCTCGGATTTAACAAAATAAGAAAATAAAACAAGTTGAAATTGTATAACCCAACAACAATCAGGTCGGTACTCCCGTACACTCAGAGAAAGTCCGATGAGTTATACGAAACACCAAAGAAAAAAAAGCAGAACGTCAAACGAACAACAATCAGGTCGATCTTTCGATACGCAAAGAAAGTCCGATCGTTTGATAAAATAAAGAAAATCAAACAAGTTTAAATCTTTGCAAAATGAACACATGTATACACAGTGACTTCTCATTTTCTTTTTCACATATCTTTTCCTTAATATCAAGAGATGCATCAAGATGTTGTCCACTTAGTCAAGCATTAGTATTTAATGTGTTTATCACATCTGAATACTTTCTGATTTAATGCCGAGCCTACCAAGCAGATCGAACAATGATCTTATGGCCTTTTCATCTAATTTATCCACGAGTCAGACATGTAAGCCAATGTACCATCATTTCCCAATTCTGTCGGATACAATTTCTCATTTTTCAATGTTTTTGTATTTTTCCTTTTTCTCCCCCTTAAAATGAAAACTCTATTTTTGGATTTTCATTTTAACACAAACAAAAACACAGAGACACTATTTTTGGTTTTTCAATTTTCTCCCCCTAAACTACATACGGAATGTAAAAAGAAAGAAAATTAACCTTTCAACATGGATACCTTTCAGGTTTAGCTTTCAGAAAAATTTCAGTTTTGGAATTAATATCACATGAAATTTAAGTTAAATTAGCAGAATACTCCTCCATCAGCAACTTTTCAATCACCGATAGGTCTTCTAAAAGTACCTGCGCACTGGTCAAACACATCGGTTTATAAATGACCCGAAGCGAATTGCTTCTGGTCGACCAGTGTCCTGATTTCCTTTCGAAACCACTTTAGGTTTCCAATGTTGTGGGTTTGGTAAATCAGTATTTGAGGAATCTGTCACAGTTGATTGTGACGAACAACCTACATATGGAACATTCTGAAAACGCGGAAAAATCTTCCTTGGGTTTTGAAAAATGTAGGTTGTGGGTATTCATCAAATACTCTGCCATTTTCATCAATGAATCGTTGTTTGGCAGCTTTACCAACAAATGGAACCTTTCCTTTTCCTGAACTAGAAGCAGCAGAAACCGGACATTCTTGTGCCATATGCCCCTTTTGTCGGCAATTATAACACAAGCGATTGTTTAAATTTCGTCGTTTGGGAATCTGCAAAGCTTCACAAACATTAACACCTCCAAAATGATCATAAAAGGAATCGAATACCTGATAACGATGATCATGAACCCATTTCGAAGTCGGGCTTTTCGGAGCAAAATTTGATTCTCCAGAAGAATATGTAGCACCCTGTGGCTTCTTGCTCTTCAGATCACCATTCTTGACAAAAACTTCGGCAATTTTCTGAGCATCCACACAATGGAGTGGGAATTCTTTATCAGAAAATATTTGTTCCGAACCCTTGAGTTTGTAAAACCTCTCGGGTTGAACCTTGTCAGCTTTAAAAACAGCTTTCTTGACTTGTTTCAGCTTGACTTGCTTCAGATTTTGTTGTTTTGAACCTTGAGACTCATCAACTTTAACATTCTTGGTCTTGTAACCCAACCCAACATGTTTACCCAAAACCTTTTCATCAGAACCAGAAGATTTATGTCCGTTCTTTGCAAGACGCGAAAACTCAGCTTTCACTGCTTTAACATTCTTTTGATCATAGAAAATCCTTTCATCAATAGCAGTCTTCTCAATTGAACTTGCCGATTTCTCTTCTTCAGTAGACGTAGAAACAGACACAACCCTTTCATCTTTCTGATCTTTCTGTGACTTCACAACCTTTCCCCCATCAGATTTCTTATCAACAAATTCAGAATAATCACCAGTTTCTTCCTTTTCCTTCAGATCATTAACACCTTCTTTGAGACTAGCTAGTGGGGAAACTGTTTTGGTAAACAATTTCTCAAAATTTCCATCTGTGGCCAAGAAACTTGTAAAAGATGTAGAATTGGTAATATTGTTCAAAAGACGTTTTGAATCAATGACTTCAATCTTTAGTTCAGAAATCTGTTGTTGAGCCTTAGCCAATTCTGTTTCCGTAGCAATCAACTTCTTAGCCACTTTATGAGTTTCATACTTTTGCAACCTCAACTCATCTAATCCAGCCCACAATTCCTTCGTCAGCTTATCTTCATTTCTTTTCTGAATATCTAAATTTGAAGTCTGCAGCTTATTTACTCTTGCCAGTTCCCGCTTCTCATCTAACAACTTTTCCATATCAAGCTGATATGCTTCAATTTTAGCAACCGAGTCATCAGAAGCCTTGGTAAGTAAATCAAGTTTAATCTTGGACTTTTCAAACAAATTATTAAAATCATTGGCAACATCCTCAGCTTCTGCCTTCCATTTCGCAACTTCCTTGACTAAGTCATCCTTTTCATCAGATAACTGTGTAACTTTCTGTTCAAACTCCTGGTTAACACTTTGAAATTTTGATTCTTTCTCAACAAAATCTGCTTGAAAATCTGAAAACTTTGCTTTTTGAAAAGAAAATTCTTGAATTAGATCTTCTAACTTTTGTTGTTCATTTGCCAATTCTTCTATCCTTCTTTTATTTTCCTGAATCAACAACCCATTTTCCTTTATCAATTCTTCTATCTTCTTGTCTTTCTGAGAACAGAACTCACAAACCGATTCATAGCCACTATTTCTAGAACCACTTATTTCAGATTCAGAATCAGAATCAGTTAATTCTTCTTCATCATCATTATGAACAATTTGAGCAATCATTGCAGATGCGGGAATCCATGCAGACTCATCATCGGAATCGGGAGTACAATAAGTACCCTTATCCGAAATAATAGCAGTTAAAGCAAGAGGTGGTGAATTATCAGAAGTTCGTCCCCAGTCATATTGTTTATTAACTTGAGAAACTAAAGCTGTTGGAGACTTGGATGAAGAGGCATTTGTTTTTGAACATTCACGAGCAAAATGTCCAAAATTGGAACATTTGAAGCATTTTGCTTTAGATTTATCTATTCCAGCCTTGCCATCTGGATTTAAACTTTGAAATCCTGTCTTCTTTTTGAATCCTCTAACTCTTTGAGCTAACATTGCCAATTGCCAATTGATATCCATTTGCTCAAGATTATCATGATCAATCTGATCAAAATCTTCTTCAATCAGATTAGATGTTGTCAAACCACCATTCAACAATCCATAATATGAAGATAACAAGGCTGAGATTAATGCCAAGTGTTCATCCGGTGTTTTTTCTGAATATGAAGTCGGACTTGAATGATTTGGAATAGTGAAGTTACATCCTCTTGATGAATTTCCAGAATTTCCTGAACCATGACCAGCAACAAAAGTTGTTTGAGGTGGATTTAATGAATCAACACCAAATTATTTAGACTTTGCATTGATGCTTGCAGAATTTTGACCATGATACACTTCAGGATTTTGGAATTGAGCAGTTGACTTGTTTGATGTCATCATTTCCATCTCTCTAGCATGAAGCTTTCCGGTCAAATCATGAAATGATAATGCAGAATATTCTTTATCATGAGTAAGCAATAATACATAATTTTCCCACTTTTCCGGTAATGCTTCCATCAATTTCTCTTTCAATTCCTCCTCTGTCTTGTCAATTTTAACCACATTCATCTCACTAATCAGATGTGAAAACCTTGAAACAAGAGCAGAAATATTTTCTTTTTCATAATGTTGAAAATTTTCAAATTCCTTGTTCAATACTTTTCGTCTACTCTTCTTATATTGATCATTACCTTCACATCGAGCAGATAAAGCATCCCACAACTGTTTAGCTTTCTTGCAAGTGCTGAATTGATGCAACAACTCGGTAGGTAAAGCCATGGTAAGATAACCATAAACTTCTTGTTCAAGCTCATAACTTTTTCTTTCATCCTTATCAAAATCTTGAATTTCTTTATACTCTCCATCTGCAGTTGGACGTACATACAACTTTTGAATTGGAATCCATAAATCAATATCGTTTGTGCTGATGTATGCAGAAAAACGTTGTTTCCAATTTTGATAATCTTCCAATTTTAATAGCTTAGGAACTTTCTGACTTGTTCCTATATTATTATCAAAATTGAGCATAGCTTGTACCGTGCTTTGCATAGCCGCAAACACTTGAAAATCAGACATTTTTCACCGAAAATAATACTTCAAAAACTTCGAACTCAAAAACGGAGGTCTTCCAAGCGGATTTTGGGGGTCAAAACTAGACTGTACAAGTCCTAGATCTCGTCGAGACGAACGTTTTGGCTGGTATTAGCTCCCGTAACTCTTTACGGTTCTCAAGTTACGTCAGCTTTAGTGAAGGTCACTTTTCTGCCAGCGGACCAAACCAAATTCAGCGGACCAAATTTGCACTCAACGGACTAGTTCCGGATCAATTTAACTAGCGGACCAGATTTGTACCTGCAGACCACTTCCGGATCAAATTAACCAGCGGACCAGATGCGGACAAGATATCCTCAGCGGATCAAATTTGGTACGGCGGACCAAAAATCACGGCGTAACTGCCAGCGGACCAGAAAGTAACCGCCACGGACCAAACTTTGAAGATTGCCTGGGCGGACCAGTTGCGGACCAAGTGTTCTTCGAGCGGACCAGACGCGTTTCACGCAGATTTCGATGGATTTTTCGAATTTTTGACGTTTTGAGCTAGAAAATGGATCAGTAAGGTGCGAAATCACTCCAGAAACACTCAGAAATCATTTTTATCACAGAAACACACGGAATTGGAAGAATTTGATGAAAATGTGAAGAAACCCAAACTTTCTCTCTCTAAAAATCCGAAAATTGATCAAAAACACAGCAGTAGAGCAACCAAATGCTCTGATACCACTTGTAAAACCGAGATACGATCTTACTACCGCGTGTATCAATCAATCATAGTAAACACGGATGTAAATAAGAGATTTTGTATTGATCACTTGAAGATACAAACAAGTTCTCTTTAGTTTCTCTCTCTAGAAAACACACACAGAAAGTGTAGAATGACTCAGAGTGTTCAACTGGTTACTCTGCACATTCTAACACAACCTATTTATACTTAGTGACTAAACAAGCTGCGTACCAAATGGTACGGGCGTACCATTTGGTCCGGTGCCAATGATATTGTCACTAAAACTCATACTGAGACACGCTCACATAGATACAATACACGAGACACATCATAGCATAGGTATATGCTCTAACAATGTATAGCACAGGTCACTGAAAGTAGTTATTGTGGTCCATTTTAAATCATTTTCACTTACGTATACATTACAAACTTGTGAACTCACCAACATTACTGTTGACCATTTTAAGCATGTTTTTCTCAGGTAACTTATCATTTGGATTAGGACATTTTGGGCATGCATTCAAGAGTCGTCATGCTAGGATTCCATCTTCTAGGACATTCGTTATTATGTTCATGTCATAGTACAAAATATTTTTCATTCCACTTAGCTTCCGCAATTTTATACAATTTATATGTAACCTTTATAGTTGTAACACTTGACTACAAAAATTTCCTTACAAATTCATATAGTGTTATTTAATGTAACTTTTGTTGATGATTCATGAAGTCACGATCCCGTGGGAAGCCGCCGTGGTTCGGGTGTGACAAAATCCATCTGCAATTTCAGGTGATAGACCCATTGCTAAGGCTGCAAGGGCCTTTGCATCCTTTTCTACCTTATCCCAATCATCATATATCCAATCTTTTTGTGGTTTTGGTTTTTCTGGTTTACCATCCATCTTTGCCATAGGGACATAATTTCCACATTTAATTGATCGCATGACCCTGGCATCGTGATAGTTAATATAGTTTATGAATCTGTATTTCTAGTTCATGAAATCCTCTCCTGATACAAGTCGATGTGGCCTAGTGTTTCTTCCAATCTTAGCATCCATTTGAAGCATAGTCGTGGAAAGGTCAGAATCCATTTTTCTAAGCATGTAAAAATCTGAGCACAGAAATCGAGAACTCAAAACAACTGGACTGAAAACCCAACTGAAAACTAAAGTGACCCGAACCGAAAACTTTGTTGTTGACCGAACCGAAAACCCTCGTCCGAACAGAAAACAGGTTGTCTGATCCAAAGAGTTAGTGGATCCAAACCGAAAACTCTTAATCGAGCCTTAAAATCTTGTATCCGAACCGAAAGCTCAACCTCCGAACCGAAAGCTCAACTTTCGAACCGAAAACTTTCCGAAACCGAACCGCGAAGAAGTGAAATTCGAACCGGAAACTCTGGACAATCCAAACCGAAACCTTCAATTCAGACCGTAAACTCCAAAATGTGTCCGAAAACTAGCTCAAAACGAACCGAGAACTTGAATCCGAACCGAAAGCTCTCTATATGACCCAAAAACTCTTAGAATGATGCGAAAAACCTGCAATTTCGAAGAAACACGACTGCTACCTATAAGCTGTGACGAAAAATCGGTCGATACCAATTGTAGGATCGAAATCAGATCGTACACGATATCAGCCACACGAGATATTGCGGAATAATGCCCCGTTGATGATTCAAGGAAGAGATAATCAATATAAAACGTGAATAACCAAAGCAAAAAAAAAAACTGTGTTGAGGAAACCAGAATCAACAACCTAAACATGTAGGTGATGATTTGCTTATATAGAGTTCGCAAATCATCACCTCCTCAACCCTAAATTCGACCAGGCCCCCAGCTGGCCCACTAAACCTTTTACAATTTACCCCAAAAATCTTTAATTAAGCCCAAAATTAGTTACAAGTGAGAGACGAATTGACTATCAACAGAAACTAATGCGTAAGCCTCTAAAATAATCCGTTCCAGAATGTGCCAGCGAAAGATGAATTGACCGAGTCCACAAATGAAGCTGTGTATGATACGTCTTCGGATGAAGAGAATAAGTTCCATGAAGCTCAATCAGAACCTATTGATGTTATTGTCCCGCAACCTGCTTCAAGTTCAAATGAACATGTTGTGGTTGAGGACGAGCATGTCAACAATCTGAATGATAATATTGTAGTTTCGATTCATCTGACGCTCCGAATTAACACCTACCATCCACAAGAAAATATCATAGGTGATTTGGAAGTAGAAGTGCGTACAAGATGACAAGTTAAAAATGGTGCATAGCTAGCCATCAGGGAATCTGGGGTTCAAGATGAAGTATCTCACTCGTGCTTTCTATCCCAGATCGAACCAACAAATGTTGATCAAGCACTTAAAGATGGTTCGTGTGTAGAGGCAATGCATAAAGAACTCCAATAATTTAAAAAACTCTATGTTTGGCACTTAGTTGATTTACCTGATGGAAGCAAAGAGCTTTGTGGTACCCGTTGGGTTATAAATGTAAACGTGACGACCGAGGTGTCATTGTCTGTAGCAAGTCTCGTTTGGTTGTCCATGAGTTTTCTCAGGAAGAAGGTATGGACTTTAATGAGCTGTATGCGCCGGTTGCAAGAATCGAAGCAATCCAGATATTCTTAGCATTTGCAGAACACCAAGGATTTAAGGTATACCAAATAGATGTCTAGAGTGCTTTCTTGTATGGCAAAGTGAAAGAAGAAGTTTACGTCAAACAACCTCCGGAATTTTATGATCCTGATTATCCAAACAAAGTTTGTACGCTTGACAAAGTGCTATACGGTTCACACCAAACTCCTCATGCTTGGTATGAGACCTTGTCGACTTATCTACTTTAAAATGGATTCAAGCGTGGGTTGGTAGACTGTACATTGTTCTGCAAGAAAATAGGAGAAGATTTGTTACTAGTACAGATTTACGTGGATGACATCATATTTGGTAGCTCAAATGACAAGCTTTCAAAAGACTTTGAAAAGCCGATGCAAACTGGTTTTGAAATGAGTTCAATGGGCGAAATGGCATTCTTCCTTGGTCTGCAAGTACAACAATCTGCAAAAGGCATTTTTATTCATCAAACTAAATACGTGCATGATATTCTGAACAGATTCAAAATTGCTGATGTTCGCGTTCCAGGAACTCGAATTCAGGTTAATCATGGCCTCTCACCAGATGAGGATGGTGAAGAAGTTGATTCAACTCTTTACTGGGCCATGATTGGGTCTTTAATGTACTTAACCGCAACTATACCTGATATTAAGTTTGTTGTCTATTTGTGTGTCAGGTAGCAGGCAAATCCAAAGCTTTCACATCTGGTTGCGGTCAAAAGGATTTTTGCTTATCTGAAGGGTAATACTGATCTGGGATCTAGTACCCTCATGATGATTGGTTTGAATTGTCACCTTATTTAGATTCTGACTACGGCGGCTGCAAAATAAATTTCAAGTCTACAATAGCCGGATGTCAGTTTTGGGTGAGAGGCTGGTGTCTTGGTAGTGTAAGAAGCAGACGTCAGTAGCAACATCCACTACAGAAGCCGAGTACATAGCAGCCGCAAGCTGTTGCTCTCAGGTTTTTTGGATACAACAACAGATGAGAGACTACGGTTTGAATTTTCTTACTACTCCCATACACATAGACAATTTTGGCCGCGATTTGCATTACTAAGAATCCCGTACATCACTCTAAAACAAAACATATAGACATCCACTATCACTTCATACATAAGTGTTATGCAAAACACCTCATTGATTTGCAAAAGATTCACACACATTTTCAAAGAGCGGACTTATTTACAAAAGCTTTTGACAAAACCCGCTTCAAATATCTTTTGCAAATCAACAGCATTCAAAAATCTTAAACAGAGTAATTATCGGTTGATCAATTTTTTATTTTTGTTGCATTTTAGTTTTTCTTTGCTTTTATTCATTGAAAAAAAATCCAAAAATAGTGTTTTGTATTTTTGGGGGAGAAAATCAGAAAAGCATAAAAAAATTGAAAAATGCCAAAATTAAAAATAATTGAAAATTCAAAATGAGAAATTGATCCGAACTAGCGAGAAGTGATATTACATCAGCATACGTTATCAACCATGGATAAAGTAGAGATAAAGGCTGTAGGTACTTGTCTGGCTAGTTGAATGTGCTAAGGCAAATCTGATATATGCTCGTATGATATAAACAAGGCGCTTGCTTGATAATTGTGATGTAACATCATGAAAGATACTGTGTCACTTGGGAAATTAAAATTAGAAAACAGCAAAAACAGAATAAGAGATGTTCTGGTGTACACATGTTTTCATTTTGCAAAGATTTAAACTTGTTTGATTTTCTTTATTTTCTCAAGTGATCGGCCATTCTCTGCATATCGAAAGATCGACCTGATTGGTGTTCACTTGAGGTTCTGCTTTATTTTCTTTGGTGTTTCGTATAATCCACCGGACTTTCTCTGCGTCTACGAAAGTACCGACCTGATTGTTGTTGGGTTATACGATGCCTGCTTTATGTTATATTTCTTATTTTCCTAAACAATCGGACTTTCTCTGCGTGCTCACAAGGCCGACCTGATTGTTGTTTGTTTAGGGTTCTGCTTTATTTTTTGCAAGAAATACCATGAACGATAAGTTTCTATTGAAAATCAGATTCAATGTAAAGATACAAAAATATGAATAAGTCAAGTTTCCAGTATTCCTGATCGTGTGGGTTTTCACATTATCTATGCTTGATAATATTACCGATAACATATCAGATAGCTATAAAAATGTATTTGCTAAAGCTGAAATAAACTGAAAAGTTGTATTCTCGGTCGACTTGGCTTGCATGCTGATTAATTTTGAAATTGATGTGTGTCTGATACGTATTGTCTGATATGATCTCGCGTCTGTAACTTTCTCACAAAAAGTTTAAGTTATTTGTATTTTATTTCAGTCTGGTTAATTGTTCATTATCTGAGAATCCAAAAAGATTTTAGACATGTTTTAGCATAATCTTGTAAAAATTCTAAACGATTTTTGGTGTGTTTGAAATTTTAATAAAAATAAAAAAGATTTTGTTTCTAATTTTATTTTCGATCAACCGCTAATGAATTTTATCAAAGATATGCTGTGTAAAACCAAAAGGTCTTGAAAATCATCAAGTTCATCATGAATGATCAAAAGTTTGTTGAAAAATTGTTAAATTTTTAAGCTTTTGGATCAATTCTGTAAATATCACAGAATTCAAGGTTAAAAATGAATAATTTTAGAAGACCGAAGTGTGACTTCGGATGATTCGAAGTAGGGGTGTTCATCGGATCGGATATCGGATTGTTCGGATTATTCGGTTCGGATTATTCGGATTTGACTTTTTTTTTTCAAATCCGAATCCGATCCGATCCGAATAAGATATTCTCTAATCCGATCCGATCCGATCCGAAACTAATTCGGATCGGATTCGGTCCGATCCGAATAATCCGAATCCAATCCGAATAATCCGAATAATATTTGTTGTATCTAAAATTTTAATCTTAACAAACAAATTACTAATAAAACATACTAACAAAAGTTCAAATCCATAATAAAACACACACAAAAGAAAATGTCGCAAGTCTTGAAACCAAAAGTCTAAGATCCCAAAAGTCTAAGATCCCAATACATAACCGGCAATAGTAGCCAACATAATTATAAAACTTGAAACCGAGAATTCCAAAAAAACCCAACCACATAATGGATGAACTCCTCTTAAGTCTTGAGCGCTTAAGGCATCCACTCGTCTTTGACTCCTTTCATTCAACCGACAACCTGTACATGCTTCATCTCTACATAAATAAAGAACAAATAAATAGGTTATTAGAAATTAACTACTAAATATATTTAATATAACAGTATAAAAGATTTTTAAAAAGAAGTGAGAAATGAGTGTACAGACCTTCTTCCATTTTATCAAGATCCTCTATGCTTTCTTCCACATTGCAAGCAACACCATGTGAACGAATCCAATCTTGACAACAAATTAATGCTTCAACGAATCCAAACTTTACGTTTTATGTTAAAATATCAATCCCAAGGGCCAAGACCCAAATCCCAATCCCAGTTTCCCACAAAATCTTCAAACTTACCCATAATAATATATATTATATTTAAAATAGAAAAATAATTCGGATATCCGAATAATCCGAATAATCCGAATAAAATTTTTAAGCCAATCCGAATCCGATCCGAAATCCGAAATTTCTAGTTCGGATCGGATCAAAACCGATCCGAAATCCGAATAAGGGATTCGGATCGGTTGTTTCGGTTTCGGATACGGTTCGGATTTCGGATTTATTCGGATTTCGGATATTTTGAACACCCCTAATTCGAAGTGTTACTTCGTGTGAGTTCGATTTGATCCAAAGTGAAATGAAGTAACGACCAAAGTCTGAGTTCGGGTCACTTGGCAGTGACACGAAGTCTCACTTCGGGTACCCGAAGTAAAAAGACTATAAAAAGGCGAACTTCCAGTTCGTATGCACTATTCTCAAAAACCACTTCGCTTCACTTTGTGTAAACCATAACCGAACCATATTGTTCTTGTGTCCAAATCTTCTTTTTATCGTTTTTTGGTTCGATTTGTGACTGAATTCAGGTGGGTAATAGGTTTACGAGTTTGAGGGTGTGTTTTGTTTCAATTTTCATCCATTTAGTCGTGGTAATTTGGTCAAAAACGTGTCGGGTTTCCAAATATTCAAAGTTTAAATATTTCAGACACTTAAAGTGGATTTAAGAAGTTCAAATTTGTTCCATTGTGTGCGTATTGATCAGACGAGTCTAGGGAGACCAATTTTTCTATCAAAAGACAAGTGGATCGTGGTTACTGATCAAAGAAACCCTTCGGTTTCGTCACAAACCCGAAGTGGGTGTGCTTGACAAGAAGTGAGACTTTGGATCTCACTTCGTGTACCACTTCGTATAAATTTGTTCCAGTTCGGTCCACTTTAGACGTTGACGTCCAGTTCGGACGTTGACTAAGTCAACTTCGTGTGTTGACCAAGTTATTGTTGTTTGAACCTGTTCGAAACCACTTCGGATCCAGTTCGCACCAGTTTGTGTAAAGTGTTTCAGTTCGGATCCACTTCGTGTAAACCTAATTTTTTGACAAAAAGTTAATCATTTACGCAAATGGATAATAATTAGCAAATTTTGCGAATGTTGTTTTATTATCACATTGAATTCAATTAATATTTCGTATTATGTGTTCAGAAATGGCGTCGATTTAAAAGTTGGTGATAGACACAATCTCTGTGCTTATCTTGGAGTCAGTAGATCGAAAGCAGCAAAGTTTGGTGGAATCTTTGATTTTCTGAGATGATCAATGATACATTTTGCAATTACTGAAGATTGTGATCCTTATCGTGATATTCTCACTGAGTTTTGGATGACTGCTCGCACAATCACTAATGATCCCATCCGTATCTCTGGCACAGTTTATAACACAACTGTTGAGTTTACTGAAGTTGATGTCACATGAGTATTAAAGTTTGATGGTGATGATTTGAAGGCTCCATTGGAATTTGATAATGTTGATATTGCGGCATTGCTGAAGATAATTTGGTATGTGGAAGATCCGATATTCCGAATAAAGATTAGGTGTCAAAGTCTGAATTCTATGTCCCGTAAAAGTATATGATCCATGTATTACTACATTGCTTGGGAACAAAATCTCAGGACATGATGAGATTGGTCCGATGATGTTATCCATGTTGACAGCCTTGATTCTCAACCGTCCTTACAACTTTGCTGGTCTGATATTTCATTATATGAAGGACAATCTGGTGGTTTGACACAAGAGAGCACTGTTATATCCAAGATTTACTCAAATGATCTTGAATGCTTTGTATCCACAACTAGTCAAGGATGAAACCCAAAAAATTGTCTTAAAGCACATGAGTGAAGCAAGTGTGGGTACACTAACAGTTTATCATAAAAAGAAGCTAGATGAGCATCCTCAATGAAGAGATTGATTGGTCACTTGGCAAAAGCTGATTATGTAGCTCCAGCCAATGGTGCCCCACGTCATGAGAAGGGTAGTTCCGATGAAGAACTGGATTATTCTTGGTTGGAAGAAAGATATCAACAACAATAGCAACAACGTCAGCCACAACGATAACATCAACAACAGAGACGACAGACACCTCCGGTTGTAACTGAGCCAGCTGTAACTGAACCAACTGTAACTGAGCATGTAGCAACTGAACCTGCTGTTTCAGCACCTGAAGTTCAAGAAATTGTAAATGTATCTGAACCAGTTGCGGTCAATGCCCTGATTGATGAGCAAAATGATATGGATGTGAATTCTGAAGATAATTCTGACACCAATAATGATATAGCGTTCATTACTGTAGGAGCTCAAGAGATACCGGTTAAAAAGGGAAGTAAGTGTAGGTACATGGGATGGATCGGTCTACCGGATGCGAAGTCAAACAAGTAATCTGAATCACAAACACAAGGTAAATAACACTTCTTGTATTAGAAACAATCACTGTACAATAAGGACTCCAGAATGCTCTCACCAGAAACACACAGTTAATCTCTCACAGTTCTGATCTAAACAAAGAGACTCAAACTATTTATACTAAACTGGTGTGGCGTACCATTTAACTCAACGTACCAATTGGTACGCTGCAGCGTACCAACTGGTGCGCCTCATGGTACATTGGAGCATTCTCACACACAATCAATAACGTAAAGAACAAACACCTAGACCTAGTATTAGACATCAAAACTTGTCCTAACAAACTCCCCCTTGTCTCATGCTAGTCTTCAGAAACTTTCATCTCGGTCTTCTTCCAAAATATTCGTTTGTTATTTCCAGAATGAATCCCAAAAGCATAACAAACTCGTATAGCCTTCTGAAATTACAACGCTTGTTCTGAATCATCAATATGATAGAGAATATTGTTGTGATAGAGCTTATCGATATCAACTTCAGACAGATTCATCAACCACATCGGATCAAATGTCTGAACCACCTTAATGTTTTCTTTAATCACAATCACAGCTTCTCCAGTTTTGTTGTCATAGTACCACCACTTCAAAGTTTGAATGAAATTATGTTCTAGCTTCTTCAATGGAATTTTCTTGAGCTAAACTGGCTTTCGATACTTCAGCAAAATAAGTGGCTTTCCATTTATTGACTGAACTTTAGTTGGATGCTTTTCATACTTTGGTATTTGAGGCTTCAAGTATCTGAAACTTCCCTGACACTCTTCATGAAGTCTTTTCTTGAAAAACTCAGCAAGACTATCTTGACCATGATTCAAAAATGGCTTTGTGGTCAGCTCCCTCACATCACAGACCGGTAATGTATCAAACCTTCTAGCATTTTTCAAGTAAATGATTCCAAACTCCTTCTTGATTACATAGCATTTCAGTTGAGAGTCATACATCCAACTTATGATTTTACCAACAGCTTCACCTTTGTTATCGACATATCGTCTTTGCTTTACAGGCTTCACTGGAGGTACATAATTCGCTTTGTACTCCTTCATCCATTCATCAAATAACTTCCTACGATCATGTTCTTCCGCGAAACTATCTGACTCATTCATCTCAGAGTGTTTCTCAGCTTCTTGCTTTTTTAACTCTTGTTCTGCTTCCTCTTCATCATCTTTACCAAAGAAGTTTTTTAACCTGTAGAAGAATCATCATCTTTGAAATTTCCATACACTTTCGGATCATCAGGATATTCTTCAGCAGTTATATCCTCAACTTCTACTTGTTTGTCACACCCCGGTCAACGAGTTGGGTGTGAGCAAGATGGAATCATAGTCACGGATACATAGAACGACTTCTAGTAGTTTCAAACGTCATAAAAACAATACATCATTTATATTGCAGCGGAAAGAGTGGTGAAAATGACAATGTCTTACATTTAAAAGCATAAAGTCTTAATTTAATAATAAAAATATGGTACAGTTTATTTAGGATAGATCAGGAATACGACTCCAGAAGCAGGTCTGATAGTACGGTGAAGCCCCATTTGCATGTCATCCATAATTGCTCAATTACCTAAGAAATCATGACTTTAAAAGGTCAGCATAAAGCTGGTGAGGTTCACAGGTTTATGACTCTACATTTAAGATTTGCAAAACAGTTTTGGCATACTTAAATATTGCGTTGGTTTACCGTTGTGGTTGTATAAACTCACCTGAACCTTGATTCAAATACTAACTGTTTACCCACCCATGGTATCTCGCCCGAGAGATACCGAACAGAGCAGAATAACTAACGTGTGCCCCTTGACAATGTACGGAGTCAGGATTGGAGCGACCAAACTGGACAGGGTTGTCAACCCAAAAAGATCTATTCACTAGTTATCGTTTCGTACAGAACTAATTGAAATCAATTAATGGTGGGATACAGTTTTACAAATGTTTATAACGATAATGTACCATAGTTGGGCATCAGTAAGAGAACAAGCAGTCATACGGCTAACAGATAAACCATAATATTAAGTAAAAACATTTATCAGTTCATGATTTCTCTCCCAAGAGTATAAAAACAGTTAAAAGAAAAGGGGCCATGAAACTCACTTGATCAGTGGACAAAGGAGCTAAACCGGAAAATAGAGATAGCAAGTAGTGTCCTAAATAAATAATAAGACAATTGCATAAGGGTCTAATCATTTGGGTAACATCCGTCACCCAAGTTATACCGGTCAAGTCTTGACGTTTAATCCCGTTTGTATTCGTTTGAAAACCGTTAGTTAGTATTTATTAGTACAAATAAATACATACGTGGTGATTTATATTTATGTCAAATAAATATAAAATAATGAGGGTAATCATTAATTAAGTCAACCAAGTCTTGAATATTGTGTTCAATAATAATGTTTATTATTATTTTTATAAGCTCGATTGGTTATTTATTTAAGTTATAATTATTATTAAAATAATTATACAAACTTGTCGGAACTGTTTAAACATTACAAGTCATAATAGCATTTATCTTAACATAAGTAAATAAAATAATAATGGTAATTTATCATTTATACTTATGAAAAAAAGAAACATGAGATCCTTAGTTAATATTTATAATTATTATCCAATAATTAAAATCAACTAAAATAGGTGAGTTTTAAATAAAACATAGCTTAAAACTTTTATAAATAATTATAAGTCAAAGAATAATTATTTTATAACGTTGTGAGACGTTTATCATTTAAATCTTTTAAAGATATGTTTCGAGTAAAAAATGTTTAATAATCTATTGTAGATACATGGTTCCTGATCGTCATGTGAAGTATCAAATACAAGACAAGATGATGCAAGGTTTCTATGGGCCGAACCTTAAGCGAACTCCAAGTTCGGACCTAGACGAACCTGGTCCGAACCCTGAGGTTCGGCTGGTCGTGTTTTCTCTAGTATAAATAGTTTGTCTTGTGTTGTATTCAGCACTTCTTTATCAGATTTTGTATGTGTACTCGGTAGTGTTTCTCTGTGGTCTAATACAAATCCTTTGTATTTACTCTCGTGTTCATTCTCATTTTACATTGATTTCGATACGACCGAGTAGACGATCCACCACTCACGCACTTTCAAGTGGTATCAGAGCATTAGGTTCAATCTGCTGGTTGGAAATCTCTGTTTTTCGAAGTTTTGAGTCAAAAACCTCAAGTTTTGCGAAAATGTTACTCATTTTTTAGTTTGTTTGATCTTCTCGAGTGTCCTTTTCATGAAAAATCTTTTCCTAGAGTGTTTCTGTTGAGTTTACTTGAATTTATGTCAAAAATTTCATCCAAAAACACCGAAAATCGCGAAAATGGAGTCGAGAGTATTCATGTTCGTCTGAGGTTCGGCAGTAACTGAAAAGTAATCGCTCCGAACTCTAGCTTCGGATAACGTTCGGCTGAAATTCTAACGAACTTGAGATTCAGATAGTGTTCGGAGGTAGTTCGGATAAGGTTCGGCTAAGGTTCGGTCCAGATCTTTCAAAGCCAAGTTCGGTTAAGGAACGGAAGAGGTTCAGTTACAATTTCGAATTCGGATTAAGTTCTGTTGATACCTGATATGTGCGTCGTGTGAAGTATCAAGCAAGATCAAGATCATGTCAATTTAGGTCTGGCCGAACTAGGTCCGAACCTGAAGTTCGGACTGGCCGAACCTGAGGTTCGACCGAAGCTCGGACCAGCTAGTATATATAGATGTTTGGTCTTTGTTATTGGTAGAGTTCTGAGCGTGCGAGATCTGTTAAGTGTGTGTTTCTGAGTGTGTATTCTCTGTGTCTATTTCTGAGTGTTTACTGGTTGTAGTTGTTCTTCATTGATCAATAAAACAATCGGTTAATTACGTTTCGATGACGATTAGCTAGATCGAGTAGACGATCCGATGCTCACGCATTTTCAAGTGGTATCAGAGCTTTCTGGTTCACTCTACTGATCTGTGGTTGCTATTTTTGGGTTTTTGAAGCGTTTTCGTGTTTCTCAAGTTTATTTTCGTGTTTTTCATCAATTCTATTGAGTGTTTGGTGTCAAATCTGTTCATAAATCACTTTCTATCGGTTTTTTTTACTCACAGTATCGAGTTGTGTTAAAATCCGTTCATTTTTGCGCGTCTTTGAAAAATTATGCCGAAGTTCGGACTGATCTCTTTGGGTTCGGAGTAACTGCTCCGAGGCCCAGGTTCGGTGTAGGCTCGGTGAGAGTTCGGAGTAAACTCGGTCAAGGTTCGGAGTTTTCTGTGTTCGGTCACTAGTTCGGACAAGGTTCGGAGCTAAGTCTAGGTTCGGAGCTAGTTTGGCGGATGTTCGGCAATTGACTTTGTTTCGGTCAAGGTTCGGAGCTAGTTCGGAGTTGGATTTGGGTTCGGACAAGGTTCGGAGTAGGTTCGGTCAGCAGTGTAAAGTTCGGAGAGTGTTCGGCCGGCAGAATTATAATTTTTTCAAACGATGTCGGAATTTCAAGCATTTGCTGCAATGCAAAGTGCGATGCAAACCATGCTGAATTTTTGATAATGAAATTTGAACAAGTCAGAAAGTTCCCAAATTGTTGAAGCTAGAAGATTATCAAAATTGGAAGAAATGGTTTTCTGCATACATAAGCACAAACGATATTGATCTATGGATTCCGATTCGGAAATTGTATGAACGACCAACTGAAGAAGGAGATTATAAGGAACTTCAAGATTTTGATGCTGCTGAAAAGAAAAGTTATGAGCTTGAAAAAAAAGGTTATGGTTATCTTACAATGGCTTTACCTACTGAATTGTTACATCAATTCAGCACTTGTAAGAAATTAAAACAATTGTGGGATGCTCTCTCAGCAAGATGTGAGGGTAATGATGATTACAAGAAGAGTCGGAAGAAAGTGTTGAACAAAGAATTTGATAATTTTCAAAACTATGAAAATGAACACATTACTGCTCTCGTTTCACGATTTTCACATCTGATGAGTGAATTAAAAGTAGTTGGAATTGAGAAATCTGATGCTGATTTGAAAGAGAAGATTATGGAAGCTTTACCTGAGAAGTGAGTGTTAGAGCATATTCCTATGCTAACGTGTGTCTCGTGTATTGTATCTAATCTAGAGCATCTATGTGAGTGATATAGTCACTGGCCGTACCACATGCACCGCCGGACCAGATGGTCCGGGCGGATCAGATGGTCCGCTGGTGGTCCGCTGGCCTGTGACTAAGTGACAATAAATAGTCCATGTTAGAGAGAGTTAGAGTAGTGCTGTCATTCTACAACTCTTAACTGTGTGTAAACTGAGTGTGTTTCTCTCTCTACATTGTAACTCTAAGTGAATCAAAAAAGCAAAGCTTTATTTACGTCTTGTTGCTATCCGATTACCGAATCATGCAGTAGTAAGATCGTCTCGTGGTTTTACAAGTGGTATCAGAGCATTCCAGGTTGCTCTACTGCTGTGATTTGGTAAGTTTTCGAAATTCTAGAGAGAGAAAGTTTGGGTTTTCTACATTTTTCATCAAATTTTCACGATTCTGAGTGATTCCGAGGATAAAAATGATTTCTGGATGTTCCTGGAGTGTTTTCGCATCATACTGATCCAGTTTCTAGCTTAAATTGTCGAAATTTG
This sequence comes from Deinandra increscens subsp. villosa, assembly GCA_039602395.1. Taxonomy (NCBI): domain Eukaryota; kingdom Viridiplantae; phylum Streptophyta; class Magnoliopsida; order Asterales; family Asteraceae; genus Deinandra; species Deinandra increscens. The sequence goes on along the minus strand of JBCNJP010000025.1, from coordinate 16,879,204 downwards.
TGAAAATCAGACAATTTCAGCTTCGTTTGCATTTGGTCCGCCGGATGAACATTTGATCCGCCGTTTGGTCCGCCCCGGCAATCTTCATCAGCTGATCCGCGGCAGTTTCAGCGTATCAGTGTGATCCGCTGAAAAATCTGGTCCGCCGTACCAGTTTTGATCCGCCGTACCAAAATCTGATCCGCCGGACGAAATCTGGTCCGCCGGACGAAATCTGATCCGGAATCTGGTCCGCTAGTACAAATCTGATCCGCCTCGTTAATTTGATCCGGAACTGGTCCGCTGGTAGTATTTTGATCCGCCAATTTGTGTTGGTCCGCTGGCAGAAAACATATCTTCACTAAAACTGACGTAACTTGCAAACCGTTTGGAGTTTTGGAACCCAATACCAGTCAAAACGTTCGTCTTTCCGAGATCTAGACGTGTACTCACCTGAAAGGTTTGTACCCCCCAGTTTGACCCCCAAAATCCGCTTGGAAGACCCTCGTTTTTGAGTTCAAAGTTTTGGAGTTTTAGGTTTAACATCAAAATGAGTGATTTCTATGCAATGACTGCTGCTCAAACATCGGTTCAAGCCATGTTGAACTATGATAACGAGATAGGAACAACTCAAAAAGTTCCTAAATTGCTAAGGCTTGAAGATTATCACAATTGGAGAAGTCAGTTTGAATCTTACATTTATTCACAAGATATTGAGAGTTGGATTCCAATTGAGAAAGAATATGAATATCCGATGATAAGTCCCAACAAACCAAAGATGATTAGTAGTTTCGATGCTGATGAACGGAAATTGTTTGCTCGAGAAAAGAAAACATATAGTTATCTTACAATGGCCTTACCAAAAGAGCTAATGCATCAATTTAAGCAATATACAACGGCTAAGGAGTTGTGGGATGCTATTGAAGAGAGATGTACGGGTAATGATCAATACAAAAATACTCGAAAGAAAGTGTTGAAGAAAGAGTTTGATAATTTCAGGCACTGCGAGAATGAGAAAATTCCAGATTTGATTGCTCGGTTTTCCCATTTGATAAATGAACTTGATGTTGTAGGAGTCAAGAAAGATAGTGATGAATTGAAAGAGAAAATTCTGGAAGCGTTACCAGAAAAATGGGAAAATTATGTGATGATGTTGACAAATGATCCAAATTATTCAACTTGGACATTCAATCAAATAACGAGCAAATTACAAGCTCGTGAGATGGAATTGCTGGTGAAGAAATCAGCACATCCTACGGTTCAGAATCCTGAAGTATATTTTGGAGAAAATTTAGCTACTATGCATGCTAAAACAAAATCTCATTCTATTTCAAGCAGTAATCCACCGGTAACAGCCTTTCTTGCTGGACATTCTGAAAATTCTGGTTATTCTTCCGGATGTCATTTTACCATTCCAGATAAATCATCAAACGATTCTCATCCTGCTCAATCAACTGAAGAATTGGCTGCATTGTTATCTGCATTTATATCTTCATCGTCTGGTTCGATATTTGGTCAAATTAGTGATGCTGATTTGAGTAGAACTGAGTTAGAACAGCTGGATGATGATCAATTGGCTGAATTAGATCTGCATTGGCAATTTGCAATGATAGTTGAAAAAGGGAAACGGTTTATCAAGAAACATGGGAAGAATTCCTTTGTTCCAGGAAGTAGAAAACTGGGTTTGGATAAATCTAAAGTAAAATGTTTCAAGTGTTCCAAGATTGGACATTTTGCTCGTGAGTGTTCTCAATCGTCTTCTGATAAAGTTAAATCTGATAAGCATGACGCAAAAGCTATGATGGCTGAAGCTCAAGCAGAAAGAGAGTATGAAGAATGGGCAAAACAATTTGACAAATCACCTATTGCTTTGACTGCTATTCAAGATACGTGTGCCAACTCAGACGAAATTTGTTATATCAACGGCCAACCTGTGGCTTTAATGGCAAATGTCGAAGTTGAATCAAGTGGGTATATATCTGAGATCACTACATCTGAAACAAGTGATTCTGAAGTTAGTGGGTATGAGTCAACTTGTGAATTTTGTGCTGAAAAGGATAGAAAAATTCGTGAATTGGTTCAAGAAAAGGAAGGGTTAATGGTTGAGAGAACACTGAAGGAAACAGAATTAGAAAGTTTCAAGAAGAAAGTTGAAAATTCTGATGAGATTTGCAAAGTAAATGAGAAATTAACAAACGAAAAGGATGAGTTGATGGAAGAGATTGTCAAGATTAAGAGCAATATGGATGACATAGTTGCTCAAGATAAGGAACAATTTCTGAAGTTGAAAACTGAGAATGAAGAGTTGGTTAAAAGTGTTGAGAAATGGGAGAATGAAGCAAAAGACGCCATCGAAGATTTTGAAGCTTTGTTTAGTAAATCCAAAATAAAATTGGATTCTCTTCAGCAATTGTATGATGATCTTCAGAAAGAGTTTGATGAAGTTAATGCAAAAGAAAGTGATCGTCAAAAGGAACATTCCATCTTACTTGATAAAGTCATGACTTTGACACATGAAAATCAGTTGTTGAAACGAAATATTGAGATTCATGAAGGCCGTGTCAAGAAAATTACTCAAGAAGTGTGTGATGCTCATGATCAGATGCGACAGGAAAAGTTTCGATTTAATACAGCTTCAGAGCAATTAATTGAATCAGAAACAGCATTGGGTGAAGCTCAAAAGAAAATATCTGATTTGAATGTTGAAGTGTTGGATCTTAAGAGGCAGTTGAATAATTTGAAGAATTCACATTCTTTTACCAGTTACTTGTGCAAAGACGAGAATTTCAAGAAGGTGTTTGGAAGCGAGGAGTATAACCAGATTCCGCATCCAGTTATTGAATCTGATGTTCTTGCTGATATTCTAGGTTCTGGCATAACTGGTGATTATTCTGAATTTGTTGCAAAGAAGTCTGACTTGAAGAAATCACAGAAATCAAAGATGAAAGTGGAAAATGAGGAATTTTTGGTTGATAAAACACCACCATTGTTTGTTTCTCGTGGATTCATGTCAGAAGAGGGTGTTATTTCTACTACTGAAAAGATTGAGAAAGATGAAAAGAAATTGCATGAAGAAGCTGTTGCTGCAAAGTTGGTTGAAGCTAACAAACTAAAAGATATAAAAGCTTCATTTAACCAAGTTGCTAAATCTGGTTCTTCAAGTTCTCAAATAGATCTTTCCAAGTTACCTGGTTACAAACAAGCTGGGTTGGGAAGTGACGGGAAGAAAGTTACAAAGCAAAAGAACATGTCAAAGAAAGCAAAGAAAGATACAAACTTGGATCAAATATATCATTTGGCTCAAGTATTCATTTCAACGATGGAGAAAGGATTTGGAGGGAAGCAAAGAAAGAAGGTTTCATCTGAGAGTTCTCCAAAAGAATCTTCGTCATATGGTTCTAATTCTTCGCCCCACAGTCCTACTTCCAAATGGGTACATGAGAATAGATTTCAAGTATTTGATAGTTTTTATGATAGTTTTGAATCTGATGATAGATGTCATCCAGTTCAGGGCAAACCACAATCTAAACGATCATATCGTTTGTACTATCGATGTCGCCGACAGGGACACATGGCACAGGATTGTCCTGAACCTAGTAAAAGATCATTTTCAAACAAATCTGCCACATTTATTGATGAATCATGCAGAATTTTTACTGAGTTTACACCGTCTAACACTAAGTCTAAAAAGAAACAATTTTTTAAGTTTGATTCAAGTGTTGAAGGTTCATCACAGGATGATGTCTCAGTAAAAACAGAAAAGGTCAAAATGCAGTGGCGACCTAAAGTGGTCAGCAAAGCTGCAAATGATTTTGTGGAAGACACTGGTCGACCAGAAGCTGTGTGCTTCGGGTCATTTGAGTACTAATCTTTATAACCAGTGTGCAGGTATTCCTAGAAGACCCGTTGGTGATTGCAAAGTTGCTGATGGAGGAGTATTCTGCGTTCTTAACTTAAATTGAATGCTTTATCTTACAAAATTGCAAGTTTTTCTGAAAGCTTAAACTGAAAAGGTATCAGTATCGATTGGTCAATTTTTCTTTCTTTAATGCATTTTGTTTGTAGTTTAGGGAGAGAAAATTGAAAAACCAAAAATAGTGTCTTTGTGTTTTTGTTAAAATGAAAATCAAAAAATAGAGTTTTCATTTTAAGGGGGAGAAAATCAAAAAATACAAAAACATCGAAAAATGGAAAAATACAAAAACATTAAAAAATGAGAAATTGTATCCAACATGATTGGGAAATGATGGTACATTGGCTTATGTGTCTGACTCATGGATAAAATAGATGAAAAATCCATAAGATCATTGTTTGATGTACTTGGTAGGCTCGGCATTAAATCAGAAAGTATTCAGATGTGATAAAACACTAAATACTAATGCTTGATCAAGTGGACAACATCTTGATACATATCTCATGATATATCAAGAAAAGATATGTGAAAAAGAAAATGAGAAGTCACTGTGTATACATGTGTTCATTTTGCAAAGATTTAAACTTGTTTGATTTTCTTTATTTTGTCAAACGATCGGACTTTCTCTGCGTGTCGAAAGACCGACCTGATTGTTGTTCGTTTGACGTTCTGCTTTATTTTCTTTGGTGTTTCGTATAACTCATCGGACTTTCTCTGCGTGTACGGGAGTACCGACCTGATTGTTGTTGGGTTATACAATTTCAACTTGTTTTATTTTCTTATTTTGTTAAATCCGAGGCCTTATCTGCGTATCGAAAGATCGACCTTAAGGTAGACGATTTAACGTTCTTATTTCTTTTTACATGGAACACAGTTGACTGAATCATGAATACAATCATTATGTGATTAAGTCGCAAATGAAATCACAAAGTGTGATATAAAAAGCAATAACATATCTGAGTATGTCTGATAGTGTGGGGTACACTGGTCAATGCAAACTTAATCAATTCAATAACATATCCAGATGTTATGAGTATGATTGTGCCTGAGTTTAAGATGGACAAATTATACCAGTAATCGACATGACTTATGTGCTGAAGTAATTGAAATTGAAGTATAGTTCAGCATGTTATGACCAATATGATCCCAAGTTGTGATCTTTCTCGCAAAAGACAAAAATAGTGTGTGATTCAGTATTTCATTTCTGTATTGCATTTATGTTTCATATTTGAAAAATCCAAAAAGATTTTAGGTGTGTTTTAGTATAAAATTTCTGAAAAATCAAAAAGATTTTATTTCTTATTTGTTTTCGACCGATCGATACTTGATATAAAATTTAAAAATTCAAAACTATATCTTGGATTCTCGAAGAGAAGTTTTGCGCCAAGATTAAATTAATTTTCAAAAGAAAAGGAAAACCGCGTTTCTGTCTTCTGAAATTGCAGGTTATCTGAGTGAGAAGACTCAAGCATGGTGAAAGGGGGAGTATGTTATATCTTTCACAAGTGGATCTTGAAGTTCAAAGTTTTTTCAAGGTTGATCCAGCCATGCAAGCTCTAATTCTGACAAGATTTCTAGTTGAAGATCGGATGCAGCATTGTTGAAGATTGAAGACTGAAGTTTAGTTAGAATATAGATACACTACACGTTAAGGGGGAGTTTGTTAGAGCATATTCCTATGCTAACGTGTGTCTCGTGTATTGTATCTAATCTAGAGCATCTATGTGAGTGATATAGTCACTGGCCGTACCACATGCACCGCCGGACCAGATGGTCCGGGCGGATCAGATGGTCTGCTGGTGGTCCGCTGGCCTGTGACTAAGTGACAATAAATAGTCCATGTTAGAGAGAGTTAGAGTAGTGCTGTCATTCTACAACTCTTAACTGTGTGTAAACTGAGTGTGTTTCTCTCTCTACATTGTAACTCTAAGTGAATCAATAAAGCAAAGCTTTATTTACGTCTTGTTGCTATCCGATTACCGAATCATGCAGTAGTAAGATCGTCTCGTGGTTTTACAGTGGGAGAATTATGTTTTGTTGCTCACTCATGACAAAGATTATTCTACAATGACGTTTCACAAGCTTACTGGAAAACTTCATACTCGAGAAATGGAAATGTTAAATTCAAAGAAGTCAACTGCTACTTTGCAACATCCTGGATTGTATCATGGTGAGAATACGGCAAGCATGAATGCTAAAGCTAAACCAAGTCTGAGTTCTGCACCAAGTACAGCTTTCTTGACTGGAATTTCTGATAATTCGGATAACAAATCTTCACGGGGTTGTAGCTTTACAATTCCAAATTTTTCAAATCAGAATGCCTTTTCTGCTGAATCAACAGAAGATCGTGCTAAAATGATTTCTGCCTTGATTTCATCATCTTTTGGTTCGATTATTAAGAATGTTGTTGATGCAAAGTTAACCAGCGATGATCTTGATGCACTTGATGATGATCAGCTAACTGAATTGGATATATCTTGGCAATATGCTATGTTATGCCAAAGATCGAAGAGGTTCTTCAAGAAACATGGAAGAAATCTTTCTGGTGATAAATTGGGTTTTGACAAGTCTAAGCTAAAATGTTATAAATGTTCGTAGCTTGGACATTTTGCCAAAGATTGTCAACAGGCTCATGCAAGCCTGGTTTTACTCAACCATCTACTAGTAACACAAGCAAGACAACAGCGTTGGCAGCTTGTTGATGCATGAACCTTGTGTGGCCGTTACTGTTCGAATTGTCAAACAGACTGATTTGTCGAAGACATGAACTGAGGTCCGAACCTCAGCCGAACTCTAGGTTCGGAGTTGGCCGAACCTAGATGGCCGAACTCCAAGTTCGGAGGGAGTTCGGACAACGTTCGGCCGAAGAACAGATCTGAAAAATAACCGCTCCGAACTCCAGGTTCGGAGGTCCGATGGTCAGGTTCGGAGATGGCTCCGAAGGTCAGGTTCGGACTAGGTCCGAAGGTCAGTTTCGGAGAGGGTTCGGAGGATCGGGTTCGGAGGTAGATCGGACAAGGTTCGGACGAGCTCGATCCCAGTCAGGGGCTCTGCCCCTTGGACCCCGCCAGGGGCTGCCGCCCCTTGGACCCCGCTTCTCAGGGGCGCTGCCCCCGAACCCCCGTTAGGTGGGAATTTTACAGAAGCGGATCAGTTATCGAGTTTACCCTTGATTCGGTAGTTGTGGGGTGTTATGTTTGAAGAAAATCCAGATCACGATATTTGTTATGAGTTAGTGATCGAATTTCAAGAAATGTGTTTGTGGGTAGTCATGGTTCTTGATGATGGACAGAGATTCAAGAATACGTGTTTCTGATGATGGACAGAGATTCGGAGACATGGTTATGATTACTTGGGAACGTTTGTCGGAGATTATCATTCTACACAAACTGAAGATTAAATGAGATTAAAGATTCCGTTGCGGGCCACTTGAGTTTATCATTCCACTACAAGAATGCGGGGTTGGAATCATAAGAAATTGAAGATTTGAATATGTCACTTATTTAGGGGGGAATTTGGGGACCCTAAAACTTTCAAAACTTTCAAAGTTTTATAATTGAAAAAGTGAATATTCAAAAGCAATCAGTTCAGGGATGATGGTGGTTTTTGATCTTCATGGAAATGTGGTATATTCTGATGTTCGTGCGAACCGATATGTCAAAGTTTTCAATTATGGTTTGGAACTTTCTGTCATATGCCCGATACTTTCTTGAGTTGTCGAAAGACTTGGTCAGATTCCAGTCTGCAACGAGATATACGTTTACCGGAGTAATATATTGGGATGGATTTGATGCTGAGGGGGAATTTCCGTGATTGAAGATGCTGATCGTGTCTGTTTTCATAAAGATCAGAATGTGTTACAATTCGGTGAAGATTGAAGATTATTATCAAGATGCATTGATGTTCGTGTGTCTTTACAATTTCCGGATACAACTTATGAAGTGAACCATTATCATACATGCCGGTTCCAATTGGATGGTTGTGCTTGAAGCTAGGGGGAATTTTATTGGTTGTGGAGATTGTACAAGATTCGAATTGTGTCCTGCATACCTGATGATTCGGTCAAGGGGAGTTTGCTGAAGATAGAGATGTTTGCAGCAAGCTGACTGAAGATTGCTAGAAGATCAATGTCTGGATTCGACAGTAACGTCCAAGGGGGAATTTGTTGATGCATGAACCTTGTGTGGCCGTTACTGTTCGAATTGTCAAACAGACTGATTTGTCGAAGACATGAACTGAGGTCCGAACCTCAGCCGAACTCTAGGTTCGGAGTTGGCCGAACCTAGATGGCCGAACTCCAAGTTCGGAGGGAGTTCGGACAGAGTTCGGAGGTGCCGAGTTCGGACCTTATGAAGAAGTATAAATAGATTCGTCTTTATATTTCTTTGTAAGTTTCTGTCTTGTGTCTGTGTGTTGAGAGGGGAGGTTCTGTCCGACCTCCCCCAGAGCTTAATCGTTGTATACTCCTTCGTTATGTAATCATTCAACACGTATCAATGACAAAACTTCCGTCTCATCCATAGAAACGATCCGTAAACGGTTTTTCACAGCTCAACATGATGGTGTTTATGATTGGGGTCAACATTTTGGATATGATACATCAGCATTAATTGTTACACATGACCAAGATGATTATTATTCTGATTCGAGTTCATATGACGCTGCTGAGAATGAGAAATTTGAGTCTAAAATTGAAGCTTTGATGAAAGAAAAAGAATTTTTGATTGATGAAGTCAAAAGAGTTACTACTGATTTCAAAATGATTAGTTCGGAGTTGGGAATTTCTAAGGAAAATGAGAAGGAATTGGGTATGAAGAATGAATGTTTGCTTAAAGAGATCAACTTGCTGAATGAAGTTTTAGAAATTTCTAAGCAAGATAAAAGGAATGTTGAAGCTGCAAAAGCCAAGATGTGTGAAGAAAGGGATGAGTTGGTCAAAGAAGTCAAGAAATGGAAGGATGAAGCGGAGGATACTGCTTCTGATTTCACGAATTTATTTGATAAATCAAAAGTCAAGCTTGATCTGCTTACAAAGAATGTTGGAGAATCAACTGCTAAGATTGAAGCGTATCAAGTTGACATGGGAAAGTTGTTGGATGAAAAGCGGGAGTTAGTTCGTGTCAATAAAGTTCAAGCCGCAAATTTGGAGATTCAAAAGCGTAATGAAGATAAATCAAAGAAGGAATTATTTGAAGGACTTGATAATCTTCGCTTGCAAAAATTTGAAACTCACAAAGTTGCGAAGCGATTGATTGCTAAAGAAAAGGAATTTGCTGAGGCTCAACAGAAAATTTTTGATCTGAAAATTCAAGTTCTTGATGTTAATCGGTTGCTCAATAATGTCTCAAATTCTCAAGTCTTCACAAGCTTCTTAGCTAACGATGAAAATTTTGAGAAAATGTTTGATAAGACTGCATCACCCCCTGCTCATATCAAAGAAGCTATCTAAGAGGTGAAGGAGCAAGTTGATGACTTTGATTATTCAAAAATTTCATCATCTACAGTTGAGGATGAGAAGGTTGTGACAAAGAAGAAGAAGAACAGAAAGAATAAGAAAAAGAATGAAAAGAAATCCGAAGTTTCTCATGCACCAAAATTTGTATCTGGTTCATCGCCTGCTGATAATGAGAAGTCGGCTACTTCTAGTGACAAGATTCAGTCTCTACCTGAGTTTGATGAAACGATCTTTTATGATCAAAAGAATGTCACCGAAGTAAAAGCTGAATTTTCTCAATTATCGAAGAATGGACATTGTTCATCTGAAGAGAAGATTTCTGGAAAGCATGAAGGTTTGGGTTTTCACAGGATGAAAGACAAAGCTGAAAAGGTTCCAACATCTTTATCTCATGATTTGAAGAAATTAAAGATGACGCACGTGAAGAAGGAAGTTTTTCAAGCTGATAAAATTCAACCCGAGCGGTTTTACAAACTCAAGGGTTCAGATAAATTATTTTCTGACAAAGAATTTTCACTTCATTGTGTTGATGCTCGGAAAATTGCTGAGGTTTTTGTGAAAGCTACCATTTCTTCTGATAGTTCTCAATCTCGAAGACCTACATCCAAATGGGTTCATGATCACAGGCATCAGGTATATGATTCTCATTCTGATCATGTTCGAGATATTCATGTGTGTTCTTCGCAAGTACATCAAAGATGGGACAAAACGACAAGAATCTGTTATATTTGCCGCCGACCAGGGCATATGGCAAAAGATTGTCCATTACCTGCTGATTCACCCCAAAGATTTCACAAGAAATCAGTTTTTGGTAAACCTGCCACAACAAAGTTCTTTGATGAACAAGGCAGAGTTTTTGATGAACTTGAGCCTACATATTATCATAAACAAAAACGTTTTGTTCCAATGTTTTCAAATGATCAATACATAGATTCATCATCACAGTCACCTGTGACTATTTCATCAAAAACTGAATTACCAAAATCACAACAATGGAAACCTAAGGTGGTTTCTAAGCAAAACAAGGACACTGGTCGACCAGAAGCAATTCGCTTCGGGTCATTTATGGACTAATTAGTTTGACCAGTGTGCAGGTACTTCTAGAAGACCTATCGACGATTGCCAAGTTGTTGATGGAGGAGTATTCTGCTTAATTTAAATTTTCATGATAAATCTTTCTAACCTGCAAATTTTCTGAATTCTAAATCTGCAAATTATCCGTGTTGATTGATCATTTTTTTTTACAAGTTTTTCTCAAAAACCCAAAAATAGAGTCTTGTTTTTGTGTAAAATGAAAATCCAAAAATAGAGTTTTCATTTTAAGGGGGAGAATTGTAAGTAAGGGGGAGTACTTGAGAAAATGCAAATGCATGTTATGGGGAGAAAGTGAATACATGCCAACTATATAATGAAGGAAAGTGAATACATGCCAAATATATAATGAAGGAAGGTGAATACATGCCAAATATATAAAATTGTGAGAAATTGATCATAGGGAAATGATGGTACATTGGCTTACGTATCTGACTCATGGATAGAGTATATGAAAGAGCCATAAGATCATTGTTTGATATGCTTGGTAGGCTCGGCAAATCAGAAAGTATTCAGATGTGATATACACTAAATACTAATGCTTGACCATGTGGATAACATCTTGATGCATATTTCATGACACAAAAAGAAAAATAAGTGTGAAATTCAAAATGAGAAGTCATTGTGTATACATGTGTTCATTTTGCAAAGATTTAAACTTGTTTGATTTTCTTTATTTTGTCAAACGATCGGACTTTCTCTGCGTATCGAAAGATCGACCTGATCGTTGTTCGTTTGACATTCTGCTTTATTTTCTTTGGTGTTTCGTATAACTCATCGGACTTTCTCTGCGTGTACGGGAGTACCGACCTGATTGTTGTTGGGTTATACAATTTCAACTTGTTTTTATTTTTTCTTATTTTGTTAAATCCGAGGCCTTATCTGCGTATCTAAAGATCGACCTTAAGGTAGACGATTTAACCTTCTTGTTTCTTTTGGCATGGAACACAGTTGACGATATCATGAAAAATATTATGAATTGTGAAAAATCACAAGTGCTATCACACAAACGGAAAAAGAAAGAAAAGCTGAAAATGTCTAATAGTGTGGGATACACTGGTCAAAGCAAATCTAATCAATACTTTAACATATCCAGATGTTATGAGTATGATTCTGTCTGAGTTTAAGTTGGACAAATTATACCGGCAATTAACATGACTTATGTGCTTCGATTAAATTGAAATTGATGTGCAGTTCAGTGCGTTATGTTCAATATGATCCCATATAGTGATCTTTCTCATACCAAAAATAGTGTCTGATTCTGTATTGTAATTTCATTTCTTTTCGGAAAAGCACAAAAAGATTTTCGGTGTGTTTTAGCATAAAAAATCAAAAAGATTTTGTTTCTGCTTTATTTTCGATCTGATCAACATGTGATACAAATCATTTTCAATATCATATCTTGGAGTCTCGAAGAGACATTTTGCGCCAAGATTATTTAATGTTTGAGCAGGTTGCTATGTGTAAGATATCATAACTTCAAGTCTTCTGAAGCTATTGATAAAAGACCAGAGATACACTAAAATTTCATCAAGTATTCAAGATTAAGCTATGATCGAGTTATGGAGGAGTTTGTTTGAAGATTCATTTCATTGAACGAACGGAATCTACACTTGAGGGGGAGCTTGGTTGAAGATACAAGATTGATGATATTGAAGAGATACTGCACACGACGAGGGGGAGTTTGTTGATACCTGATATGTGCGTCGTGTGAAGCATCAAGCAAGATCAAGATCATGTCAATTTAGGTCTGGCCAAACTAGGTCTGAACCTGAAGTTCGGACTGACCGAACCTGAGGTTCGACCGAAGCTCGGACCAGCTAATATATATAGATGTTTGGTCTTTGTTTTTGGTAGAGTTCTGAGCGTGCGAGATCTGTTAAGTGTGTGTTTCTGAGTGTGTATTCTCTGAGTCTATTTCTGAGTGTTTACTGGTTGTAGTTGTTCTTCATTGATCAATAAAACAATCGGTTAATTACGTTTCGATGTCCGATTAGCTAGATCGAGTAGACGATCCGATGCTCACGCATTTTCAAGTTCGGACGAAGTTCGGCAAAACAGATCAAGTTCGGCTAAGGTTCGGGTGAACAGTAATCAGGATTTTTGGAAGGGCTCACGAAAACTGATGTAACTTGAGAACCGTAAAGAGTTACGGCCAATACCCTTCGTTTGATACCCAAAATCCACTTCTAAGACCTTTGTTTTTGGTTTTGAAGTTTTGGTATACAAGTTTTTGGACAAGATGAGTGATTTTCAAGCGTTTGCAGCAATTCAGAATTCGGTGCAAGCTAAGATGCAAACTATGATGAACTATGATAATGAAATAGGAACAAGTCAAAAAGTTCCCAAATTGCTCAAATTGAAAGATTATCATAGTTGGGTTAAACGGTTTTAAGCGTATGTGGATACAAATGATATTGATATGTGGTTGGCATTTTCTTATCAATATATTTATCCTAAACATGAAACCGGGGAGCCAATTCTTCAAAGAAAACTTACTTATGAACAAAAGAAAGCATATCAAGCTAAGAAAAAGGCGTATGGTACTTTGACAATGGCATTACCTAATGAGTTACTACATCAATTTTCGGCTAACTATACATCGAGAGTTTGTGGGATGTATTGGAAAAGTGATGTGAAGGCAATGACCAATATAAAAAAAGTCGACAAAAGGTTTTGAAGAAAGAATTTGATAGCTTCAAGCATTATCAAAATGAATCGATTCCAAATCGGATTGCAAGATTCGCTCACTTAATAAGTGAAATGCGTTTGGTGAATCTTACAAAAGAAGAAGCTGATATGAAAGAGAAGATTTTGGAGGCTTTGCCTAAGAAATGGGAGAATTATGTAATGATGATCACTCATGATAAGGAATATTCGGGATTATCATTTAATGATCTGATTCAAAGAATCCAAGCAAGGGATATGGAGTTAATGGTGAAGAAGTCACTTCCTGCACAAGTTTAAAATCCTGCTGTGTATTATGGTGACAATGATTCAACCATGAATGCTGGGAAATCTAATATTCTTAGTTCCGCACCTCCTACAGCATTCATTGCAGGTAAATCTGAAACTCCTGGTTATTCTGCTGGTTGTACTATTTCAATTCCTTGTTCTTTAACTCAAAATGCTTTGTCTGCTCAAACTACCGATGATTATAATGCTTTAATGTCTGCATTGGTATCTTCATATTCTGGTGCTATTACTAGTTCGGTAAGTAACGCAGAATTGGCCAATGAAGATTATGATCAAATCAATTATGATCATTTGGAAGAAATGGATTTGAACTGGCATTATGCTATGTTGGTTCGAAGAACGAAGAAATTTTTCAATAGAAGTGGCAAGAAGAGATTGAATTAGGATGGGAAAATCGGACTGGACAAGTCAAAGGTTAAATGTTATAAGTGTTCTGTATATGGACATTTTGCACGAGAATGTCTGAGTTCAACTAAAAATAAATTGAAGTCTGGCAACATGCTCATTTGGTTATCCATTCACCAAATGAAGCTCATAAGGTTGAGAAGAAATTTGTTTCTTTTGACGAAAAACTGCCTGAAATGTTTTGGCATCCAGATGAATTTGCCTAGAATGCAGATTCTGAAGCAAAAATGAAACATGCTCCATTTACTTTTGCTTTGACTGCTCGTCATGATGATGATAGTATTCTGACCGATTCTGATTCCAATTCGACAATATCAATGATTAAAGAAGTTAAGGTCGAAGAATCAAAATGTCTTGAATGTATAAGATTGGCTAAGAAGAATGCAAATCTTGAAAAAGGTTCTAAATTATTGTCAGAAGAAATTGTGGTGTTATAGAAAGAATTAGAAGAATTTCAAAAGAAATATTATGAATTGGTGCATGTTCATGAAGCGGTTTTGAAAGAAAAGAGTCAATTGGCTGAAGACTGTGAAAAGGCCAAGGCTGAAGCTTTAGATGCAGCACCAGATTTTAAAAATTTGTTTGAAAAGAGTTATCCGGTTCAACAAAAGTATGAAAAAGCTAATGCTCTTGTGGTTGAATCGGCTGCACTTCAAGATGAAAATGTTCTTTATCGTGATAAGAATGAAGTCTTGACAAAAGACATTGAGATTTTCAATAAGAAAAGAGAAAGTGTGCTTGAAGAAGTGTTTGCTGAATGTGAGATCCGGAAGTTACAAACATACGAGTATGATGATCACAATGCAAAGTTCATCAAGTCCCAAAAAGAAGTGTTTGATGCTCAACAGAAAATCTCTGAATTGAAGTTGGAAATTTTGGAGTTACAAGGGCAAGTGAAGAATTGCAATTTATCGCCAACATTGCTGAATTTCTTGTATAAACAGGATAGGAGTGAGGATAGTTCTAAGCAGAATGATATTCACATGGTTCCTCAACCAGTGGATTTGACTGAATTTACATCTGCTCCTCTTGATCCAAAGGATGAATTGCATGATTATTCAAAGTTTGCCACTCCAGCAAAGAAGAAGAAGACCAAATCTGAGAAAAAGCAAAAACCTTTGAGTGAAGCTCCAACATTTAATTCTAAATCTATATTCTTGAGAAATGAATAGATTTTTGATAAGGTTGCTTCAAGTACTTCATCTACAACTGAAGAAGAAAAATTTTTGCTTAAAAAGAACAAACTAAAAGACATCAAAACTAAATTTACCAGAGAAGCTAAGGGGAGAGAAGCTTCTAGTTCTTCTTCAAGTTCATCAAAGACAACTGGTTATAAACAAAAAGGTTTGGGTTTTCAGGTCAAGGATGTACCAGTTCACGCAAAGAAGCCCGCAAAAGTTCAACAGATTTCCAAGGTTAAAGTTTCAAACAAATCACCTCCTCTGAAGGAAAATTCTTATTATTTTGGAGGGTCATCATCTTTAAGGAGTCCATCTTCTAGGTATGATTCGTATGATGATTTCTTTTATAACTTTGATTCTGAACATTCATCTGATTTTGTAAAATCAAAGAATTTTTTAAATATTTTTCGAGAACGACTTTGTTATGCATGTCATCATCCTGGACATCTTGCTGATGAGTGTCCGACGACGGCATATATCCAGAACACTGCTAAATACGTGGATAACAAAGGTCAGATTTGTGATGAGCCATGGTTTCCAAAGGTCAAATCACTCGTAAGTCGTCCTGGTTTAAACCAAGTTCGCCAGTTGATACCGATTCTGGTTCTGATCAAAAATTCAAATTTCTAAAGATATGGAAGCCAAAGGTTGTTTCCAAGGCCAACAACGACTACGTGGAAGACACCGGGTGACCAGACACTGTTGAATCGGGTCGATCCCAAAGCGACTAATGTTTTATTTGGTGTCAGCAGGTATCTGAGGAAGATCTTTCGGTAATTGAAAAATTGCTGATTGTGAATTTCAAAATCAATTTTGTTTCAAAATGCTATACTGCAAGTATTCGTGTTGGTTGATCAATTTCTGTTTGTTTTTTCACTCCGTCTCATTTTGAGGGGCAGTTTGTTTTTGCAAACATACTAAAAAAGTGTGTTGTTTTTCAAATGTTAAAAATGACAATCTAAAAATAGAGTTTGTCATTTTTAAGGGGGGGGGGGGAATTTGAAAATCCAAAAACATTGAAAAAAGGCAAAAATCCAAAAACATTGAAAAATGAGAAATTGTATCCGACATGATTGGGAAGTGATGGTACATTGGCTGACATTGTCTGACTCATGGATAAAATAGATGAAAAATCCATAAGACCATTTGATCGATGTGTAAGGTAGGCTCGGCAAATCAGAAAGTATACGAATGTGATATACAATAAATATGATGCTTGACCCAGTGGACAACATCTTGATGCGTATCTCAAGATATATCAAGAAAAAGATATGTGAAAAATAAAATGAGAAGTCACTGTGTATACATGTGTTCATTTTGCAAAGATTTAAACTTGTTTGATTTTCTTTATTTTGTCAAACAATCGGACTTTCTCTGCGTATCGAAAGATCGACCTGATTGTTGTTCGTTTGACGTTCTGCTTTATTTTCTTTGGTATTTCGTATAACTCTTTGGACTTTCTCTGCGTGTGTGGGAGCACCGGCCTGATTATTGTTGGATTATACAATTTTAACTTGTTTTATTCTCTTATTTTGTTAAATTCGAGGCCTTATCTGCGTATCGAAAGATCGACCTTAAGGTAGACGATTTAACGTTCTTATTTCTTTTTGCATGGAACACAGTTGACTATATCATGTATACAATCATTATGTGATAAATCACAAATGAAATCACAAAATGTGATAACCAAAGCATATCTGAGTATGTCTGATAGTGTAGGGTACACTGGTCAATGCAAATCTAATCAATACCTTAATATATCCAGATGTTATGAGTATGGTTATGCCTGAGTTTAATGTTGGACAATTTATATCTGCAATCGACATGGCCTATGTGCTACAATAATCGAAATTGAAGTGTAGTTCAGCATGTTATGTCCACTATGATCCCAAGTTGTGATCTTTCTCACAAAAGACAAAAATAGTGTCTGATTTTGTATTGCATTTACCATTTCATATCAGAAAATACCAAAAAGATTTTAAGTGTGTTTTGATATAAAGTTTCCAAAAAATCAAAAAGATTTTGTTTCTTATTTCTTTTTGATTGATCAACACGGATTACCAAATCAAATTTCAAAAACAAAATATCTTGGAGTCTCGAAGAGATGTTTTGCGCCAAGATTATTTATGTTGGCAGGTTTCTAAGTGGAAAGAGAACATCACAACTTTAAGTCTTCTGAAGCTGTTGATAAAGAGTTTACACATGCTATAATATCAAGTATTCAAGATTAGACTCGTTGTTAAATCGAGGAAGAGTTTGATTGAAGATACAAGATACAAGTTTTAAAGTGGAAACTGATACTGCACATGTCGAGGGGGAGTTTGTAGATGCATGGTTCCTGATCGTCATGTGAAGTATCAAATACAAGACTAGATGATGCAAGGTTTCTATGGGCCGAACCTTAGGCGAACTTCAAGTTCGGACCTAGACGAACCTGGTCCGAACCTGAGGTTCGGTTGGTCGTGTTTTGTCTAGTATAAATAGTTTGTCTTGTGTTGTATTCAGCACTTCTTTATTAGATCTTGTATGTGGACTCTGTGGTGTTTCTCTGTGGTCTAATACAAATCCTTTGTATTTACTCTCGTGTTCATTCTCGTTTTACATTGATTTCGATACAACCGAGTAGACGATCTTTCGCTCATGCACTTCCATCTAGAAATAGAAACCGTTTAATATTTTATAACTAAAATATTTATTTCCATTCTAGAGATTTAGAATATTATTTAAAAATAACAAATTGAGAATACTTGGATTTATAAAAGTTTATTTATTATAAACCTTTAAGCCATTTTGCAAAAATAAGACATGTGATTTGATTTTAAAGTCCAACGTTTACGTTCTCGTTTATATCACCGTATGGGTCTCGGTTTTATTACTATGCAACATATTTTCGTTTTTAATTACTTTGATTCATCAAAGTAATAATAAAAGGTTAAAAGTTCATGTATGGTTTTTGATCATCTATAAAAATAGTTTTGTAAAAACACCTCCATTTATAGAACTTTATCCTTTTTAAAACATGACTTTTTATAGTTAAATTCATAATAAATCCAAGCATTCATGCTTAATCATTTGACATAAATTATTCTTACTATTTTTAGTAAAGTTCATGTAACATTTATTTAGTCTTGCAAGATTTCAACACATATTAATGTGTTGGTTTTTAAATGTTACATTTTGCCATAACAAGTAAGTCTTATGTGATCTTTACTTGTCCAAAATTTTTAGCCTAACCATGCCATATAATACATATGTAACCATCTTTTAGCCATTAACTATTTAATCTTGCTAAATGATCCATTACACCTAATTAATATAATCTTAGCATGTAACATGTCTAACTAGCATCAATATATAATCCATGATCAATCTTGTTGATACATGGTCCTTGATCGTCATGTGAAGTATCGAATACAAGAAGGATACACACAAGATTGCTGAGGTCCGAACTCAGGCCGAACCTGGAGTTCGGACATGGCCGAACGTGTGGCCGAACCTGAGGTTCGGCCGGTCGTATTTCAGCTATATAAATATGTGTTTCATGTATTGTATTCGGGGGAGATAACAGTCTAAGCTTCCGTGTTATACATTTACTCTGTGTACTCTGTGGTCTCTGTGGTTAATACAAAGTTCATTTGTATTTACTCTTTGTGTTTTATCTCGTTTATATTGATTTCATTACGACTAAGTAGAAGATCCACACGCTCACGCAATTTCAAGTGGTATTAGAGAATTTGGTTTGCTCTACTAGTCGAAAATCAGTGTTTCTCGGAGTTTTGAGTTCAAATTCACGTTTTTGCGAAAATGTCAATCATTTTTTAGTTCGTTTGATTGTTTCGAGTGTGCTTTTCATTCATAATTCATTCCTGAGTTGTTTCTATCATGTTTGCTTGAATTCCTGTCGAAAATTCCAGTAAAAAACGTTGAAAATCGAGAGAATGGCGTCGAGTGAATTCTGTCCTGTTTGAGGTTCGGACAAGTTCGGCACAACCGCTCTGAACTTGAGGTTCGGACGGAGTTCGGTCTCTTTATTGATTCGGTGAGAGTTCGGTGAGTGATCGGTCAGTGTTCGGACTAAGTTCGGGGATAGTTCGGCGTTGTTTGATTCTTGTTCGTCCGAAGGTCAGGTTCGGAGAGAGTTCGGCGTTGTTAAGTTCGGACTAAGTTCGGAGACAGCTTGGAGGAAGTTCGGACGAGGTTCGGAGTGAACAGTAACCAGTTTTTCAAAAATGTCCGATTTTCAAGCGTTCGCGGCTATTCAAAATTCAGTTCAGGCAATGATGCAAACAATGATTAACTATGATAATGAAATTGGAACAAGTCAGAAAGTTCCCAAATTACTTAAATTGGAAGATTATCATAGTTGGGTGACACGATTTGAAGCATTTGTTTCCGCAAATGATATTGATATGCGGCTATCGTATTCTGAACAATATACATATCCTAAGGGTGAAGATGGAGAGCCAATTCTTCAAAGGAAGCTTTCTGGTGAACAAAAGAAAGCATATCAAGCTGAGAAAAAGGCTTATGGTACTTTAACAATGGCTTTGCCTACTGATTTACTACATCAATTTTCAAGTAACTATACCGCAAAGAGCTTGTGGGATGCTCTAGAAAAGAGATGTGAAGGCAATGATCAGTATAAGAAAATTCGACAAAAAGTGTTGAAGAAAGAATTTGATAGCTTCAAGCATTATCAAAATGAATCAATTCCTAATCTGATTGCAAGATTTGCACATTTAATGAGTGAAATGAAATTGGTGAATCTTACAAAAGATGAAGCAGATAGGAAAGAAAAGATTATGGAAGCTCTACCAGAGAAGTGGGAAAATTATGTGATGACTATTACTAATGATAAGGATTATCCAAGGTTGTCGTTTAATGATCTGATTCAACGAATCCAAGCTAGGGATATGGAGTTAAAAGTGAACAAGTCACTTTCTGAGCAAATTCAAAATCCTGCAGTGTATTATGGCAACAATGATTCAACTTTGAATGCTGGAAAGTCTAATACTCTTAGTTCTGCACCCCCTACAGCGTTTCTGGCCGGTAAATCTAACACTCCAAGTTATTCATCTGCTGGTTGTACTGTGTCAATTCCTAGTTCTTTCGACTCAAAGTGCATTGTCTGTTCAAACTGTCGATGATTATAATGCGGTGATGTCTGCATTGGTATCTTCATACTTTGGTGTTATCACTGGTGCTGTGAGTAATGCTGAGTTAGCAAATGAAGATTACGATCAGATTGATTATGATCATTTGGAGGAAATGAATCTAAATTGGCAATATGCTATGTTGGTTCGTCGAACAAAGAAGTTTTTCAATAGAACTGGTAAGAAGAGACTTAATCAGGAAGGAAAGATTGGATTGGACAAATCTAAAGTGAAATGTTATAAGTGTTCCGTTTATGGTCACTTTGCTCGAGAATGTCCAAGTCCTGCAGAAAGTAAATTGAAGACTGTTCAGCACGCACATTTAGTGTTTCATCCATCAGAAAAAGCTGAAAAGATTGAGCAGAAATCTGCTACTCTTGCTCATGATTGGACTAATACATTTATGCATCCAAATGGATTTGCCTGGAATGCAGATTCAGAAATTAAAAAGAATAATACTCCAATCTCAATTGCTTTAACCGTTCAACATGCTGATGATGAAAGCTTTTTAACAGAATCTGATACTTCTTCAAGTATATCTTTGGTTCAAGAAGAATTACCTAAGTCTTCTGAGAATTCAAAAGATGATGAATTTAAATGTTATAACTGTGAGAAGTTGCTCAAGAAAATTGCAAGTTTTGAACAAGATTGTCAATTATCAACTGAAGAAATTATGGTTCTCAAGAAAGAGGTGGAAGATTTTCAAAAGAAGTATTATGAGTTTGTTCATATTCATGAAGATGTTTTGAAGGAAAAGGCTCAATTGGCTGAAGAGTGTGAGAAAGCCAAAGCTGAAGCGTTAGATGCAGCTCAAGACTTTGAGAATCTGTTTGAGAAGAGTTATCCGGTTCAGCTAAAATATGAAGAGGCTACTGCTCTCATTGCAAAAACTGTTGTTACCGTTGAGAAGCTTCAAAACAAGATCTCTATGCTGCAAGATGAAAATGTTCTCTACAGAGACAAGAATGAAGTTTTAACTAAAGATGTTGAGATTTACAAGCAAAAGAGAGAAAATGTGCTTGAAGAATTATATGCTGAATGTGAGATCCGGAAATTACAAACTTATGAATATGATGATCTCAATGCAAAATTCATCAAGTCACAACAAGAGGTTTTTGAAGGTCAACAGAAGATTAATGATTTAAAATTGGAGATTTTGGAGTTGAAAAGGCAAGTGAAGAACTGCAATTTGTCACCGACATTGCTTAACTTCTTATACAAGCAGGATCAGAGTTCGGAAAGTTCTAAGAAGGATGATGTTCACTTGGTTCCTCAACCAGTGGATTTAATTGAAGTTACTGCTGCTCAGATTGATCCAAAAGATGACTTGCATGATTATTCCAAGTTTGTCACTCCATCCTAGAAGAACAAGTCCAAGTCTAAAAAGAAGGAGAAACCTTTGGGTGAAGCTCCAAAGTTTATTTCAAAGTCTGTATTGCTGGAAAATGAGAAAGTGTTTGATAAGGTTGTTTCGAGTTCTTCCTCTGCAACCGAAGAAGAAAAAGTTTTGATTGAAAAGAACAAGCTGAAGGATATCAAAGCCAAATTCACTAGTGACGCTAAGTCAAGAGAAGTTTCAGGTTCTTCTTCCGGTTCTTCAAAGACTCAGGTTCTTCAAAGACTCAAGGATCTAAACATAGAGGGTTAGGTTATAAAGTGTTGGGAGACTCAGTTCAAGCAAAGAAATCTGTGAAGGTTGAAAAAGTTCCTAAAGCAAAAGTTACAAAGAACTCACCATCTCAGAAGGAATTTTCTTATTATTCTGAAAGATTTTCATCTTCAAGGAGTCCATCTCCTAGGTATGATTCTTCTGATGGTTTCTTTGATAATTTTCATTCTGAACATTCATCTGATTCTCAAAAATCAAAACATTTTTCAAACAATTTTAGAGAAAGACTTTGTTATGTATGTCGTCAACCAGGACATCTAGCTGCTGATTGTCCGACGACTGCATATATCCACAAAACTGCAAAATATGTGGATCACAAAGGTCAAATTTTTGATGAACCATGGTCCCCAAAGCTTAAGTCAACTCGTAAATCGTCTTGGTCTAAATCAAGTACGTCGGTTGGATCTGATTCAGGTTCTGATCAAAAATTAAAACTTTTCCAAATTTGGAAACCAAAAGTTGTTTCCAAGGCCAACAAGGACTTTGTGGAAGACACCGGGCGACCTGACGCTGTTGATTCGGGTCGATCCCAACGCGACTAATGTTTTATTTGGTGTCAAGCATGTGTTTCAAGAAGACCTTTCGGTGATTGGAAAATTGCTGATTGTGAAATATATGTTCTAATTAAATGCTAAACTGCGAGTATTTGTGTTGGTTGCTCAATTTTTTCTTGATTTTTTACTCCGTCTCATTCTGAGGGGGAGTTTGTTTTTGCAAAATACTATTTTCAAATCGTAAAAATGAAAATCTATAAATAGAGTTGTCATTTTTAGGGGGCGAAATTTGAAAAATGACAAAAAGCCAAAAACATTGAAAAATGAGAAATTGTATCCGACATGATTGGGAAATGATGGTACATTGGCCGACAGTGTCTGACTTATAGATAAAGTAGATGAAAAAGCCATAAGACCATTTGATCGATGTGCAAGGTAGGCTCGTCAAATCAGAAAGTATACAAATGTGATATATACTAAATCTGATGCTTGACCTAGTGGACAACATCTTGATGCATATCTCATGATATATCAAGAAAAAGACATGTGAAAAATAAAATGAGAAGTCACTGTGTATACATGTGTTCATTTTGCAAAGATTTAAACTTGTTTGATTTTCTTTATTTTGTCAAACGATCGGACTTTCTGTGCGTGTCGAAAGACCGACCTGATCGTTGTTCGTTTGACGTTCTGCTTTATTTTCTTTGGTGTTTCATATAACTCATCGGACTTTCTCTGCGTGTACGGGAGTACCGACCTGATTGTTGTTGAGTTATACAACTTCAACTTGTTTTATTTTCTTATTTTGTTAAATCCGAGGCCTTATCTGCGTATCGAAAGATCGACCTTAAGGTAGACGATTTAACATTCTTATTTCTTTTTGCATGGAACACAGTTGACTATATCATGGTTACAATCATTATGTGATTCAAATCACAAATGAGATCACAAAATGTGATAAGCAAAAGCATATCTGAGTATGTCTGACAGTGTGGGGTACGCTGGTCGATGCAAATTTAATCAATACCTTAACATATCCAGATGTTATGAGTATGATTGTGCCGGAGTTTAAAGTTGGACAAATTATATCTGCAATCGGCATGGCTTATGTGCTTCAATAATTGAAATTGAAATGTAGTTCAGCATGTTATGACTAATATGATCCCAAGTTGTGATCTTTCTCACAAAAGACAAAAATAGTGTCTATTTCGGTATTGTTTTACTTTTCTTATCAGAAAATACCAAAACGATTTTAGGTGTGTTTTGATATAAAGTTTCCAAAAGCCAAAAAGATTTTGTTTCTGTTTTGTTTTCGATTGATCAACACGAAATACAAAATTACTTTTCAAAATCAAACTATCTTGGAGTCTCGAAGAGACATTTTGCACCAAGATTATTTATGTTGGCAGATTTCTAAGTGGGAAGAGAGCATCACAACTTCAAGTCTTCTGAAGTTTGTTGATAAAGAAACTACACACGATGCAATGTCAAGTATTCAAAATTGAACTCATCGTCAAGATCGAGGAAGAGTTTGGTTGAAGATATATGATACAAGTTTGTATAGAGGAGATGATACTGCACATGCCGAGGGGGAGTTTGTTGATACATGGTCCTTGATCGTCATGTGAAGTATCGAATACAAGAAGGATACACACAAGATTGCTGAGGTCCGAACTCAGGCCGAACCTGGTGTTCGGACATGGCCGAACGTGTGGCCGAACCTGAGGTTCGGCCGGTAGTATTTCAGCTCTATAAATATGTGTTTCATGTATTGTATTCGGGGGAGATAACAGTCTAAGCTTCCGTGTTATACATTTACTCTGTGTACTCTGTGGTCTCTGTGGTTAATACAAAGTTCATTTGTATTTACTCTTTGTGTTTCATCTCGTTTATATTGATTTCATTACGACTAAGTAGAAGATCCACACGCTCACGCACTTTCAAATCTACTAACACTTATAGTGTTAGGACCAAATAACATAAACATAATTTAAAATGAAGGATTAACACCCACGATTATCATATATTTTACTTGTAGTAAATTTTATCATAAATTAGATTTCTAATTAATCTACTAACACTTTATGTGTTAGGCCCAATGGATTAAATGAAAATATTATTCAAGATTCATGAACTCGTTATATGAGTTTTTGGATGAATATCCATTAGGGTGTGTTCTTGGATCATAACAAAAAAATTAAAACATTGCAAGAACATAAGATGAGATCATGGTGCACATCAATACTTTCCTTTGATTTCTTGATGTATTACACCCACATTTTGGTTATCTTTAGGCATCAAATGCACCAAAATTTGTTTAGATCCAAGATTTTAAAATCATAGCTTCATTAGTTGTTTTTGTTAGAAGAAAAGTGTAAGAAAAGATGGATTGTTGTCAAGACTTGGGGGTTTCATAATGGGTGTTTAATCATGTAGAAATGTAGGAGAAAATGTGGTTTAGAAAACTCACAATGGGTGAGGATTGAAACCGAGAAGGAGGAAAAGGAGGGTGGCGGCGATGGGTGGTGGTGCTCCAGTGGTCCAATGGCGGCAAGAGGGTGGCTGCTCCGGCGGCGGAGGGTGGTTGGCTGCCGGTGGCAGGGAGGTGGTTGAGTGGTGTCGGCCGAGAGGAGCAAGGGAGGGGGGAAGAAATGTGTTGTGTTGTGATGGATGATGGGTTGTGATGGTTTCTTATAGCCTAAACTTTGGTCATAACCCACTAGTTAATCTCTTTGTTCAAGAGCCAAGTACTTTTGCCAACTATTGGACTTGATGGGTGTAGATTAGGGGAGTAGGAGAGTGATGTGGCTTAGCTAATTACCATGAATAATCCTCCTTCAAATGAGTTACTAATTTATTTATTTCTTTGTGTAGGTGATTTTATTTTATAAAGAATGCGCCATGGTTTATAAAATGTCAAGACTTTTATAAAATATGAGATGGTTAGTGATGTTTAAAAATCACAACTTTTATAAACATAACTCAAGTATAATAAAACTACAAAGGTGGTTATTTTATAAAGTTAATGGGCTAATGTAGGATCGAAAAATTAGTTAGTCTTTAACTCAAACAAGAACCCTCTACTTGTAAATATAACCCTGCGGAATTAAAGTTATACTTCACTTTACACGAGCAGATTTAGTTCTCTTGTATTACACTACTACAAAAAAAAGGCCTTTCTTGACGTGCAATGCGTGTCAAGAAAGGGTCTTCTTGACACGCAAATGCGCGTCAAGTAAGCCGGGGTCAAGAAGCTTCTTGACGCGCAAAATGCGTGTGAAGAAGTTCTTGATGCGCGAACAATGACACGCGATCGATGACGTGCATTTTATGACACGCATTTTTGCGCGTCAAGAATTTTAATTTTCAATTAAAAAAATATTTTTTCTAAAATCACTAATTTTCCACATTAAATGACAATTAATCTCATAATACAAAATCAAATAGATTTATAACAAAATAACGGATTTCATATATATAACAAACATTACAAAGGCAACATGAGTTTACAAATTAAATGGATTCAATCCAAACCTCAAACTAATCCTAGGATCGATTCCAGATCATCAACTTAATAGCTTCTTCACGTCCGAGGTATTTTCTCCCGCGCCTCACCATCCATAGATATATCAAATCAGTTTTTATTGTAACATCAGCTGCACTGAGAAAAACACAAAACAAACATACATCATATTTTATTGTAACATCAGCTGCTACAATTTCCAGAAATCGCAGTTGTACCTGATGGGTGTGTTTTGACCCACTAAGCTTGTTTTGGTCATATCTTGGTCATACGAACTCGGATTTGGGTGATTCAAAATCCCACGGATCCGTAATCAGTTGGTTTAGTGGAATCAAAACAATCGCATACAGAATCAGAAGCAAACCTGGAACTGATCTGATCCCAATGCCTGCTCTAGATATGAGAAATTTCAAACTTAAATCAAGGATCCACTAACCCAAGAATATTTAAGTATGCCAAAACTCATAATTTGATTTGTCACAAATTGTGCAGCCTCCACAACCCAAGAATAGACAACAGAATCAGACTTCATAATTTAGTTTCATTTACTTAACCTCTCCCTTCCATCTGCCTCTTTGTGCTTCAACCTCAGCATCAACTGTGCCTCCCTCAGAATTGATGACTTCAAGTCCTCATAACCAAGTAAGCTAAAAAAAATAATAGAGACAAACCACAAAAATAAAAGAGTTAGAAGTTAGAACTACCAGCTTTTGGAGTGTAATTTGTAAAAAAATTCGAACAGCTAAATAACTTAAGTAGCATGAAAATAATAATATAAACAGCGGTTTAAGGAGCTGCGTATTTAATTACCAACAGATTCACAAATAAGGGAAACGAATACTTTGTAACTTTCGCAAGAACAATTAAGTTAACATGCTAATCCAACTTTTGGTATAATTATTGACAAGCACATAAATTTCTATAAGTGTTTGTATCGATCAGACTATAAGGGCTATATGAGCTATCCTGAATAACAAAAATCACCATAATTGCATTCAAAAATAAAAGCAGACTCATGAACAGTATTCAGATAGCAAAACGTACAAAATGCAATCTGATTAGTGGCTAATTCTTACTTGCAAAGATGGCAAAGGGTGTATTTGTGTCTTTGCAAAAGTCGCACGGGTTTTGGGTCTTATAAAGGGTTGCATTCGAATTGGGCTGGAGAATTCATGGGGCTATTGGGCCGGTTTCTACAAAAATGTTCAGTTACCTGTTCAAAAACATCCACGGTATCATGTCACCATATTCTCTAATGCACCATTTGGCCACATGAACAAGTATTTCCTGTTTTTGGAAGCAATCAGACATATAAATCAATATCTATAATTAAGTGATACATATGAAGAGAAAATACTAGTAAACCATCTTGTATATTTATTGTACGTGGGCAGTTGATTTTTGGATTGCCTTGTAGAGTAAGTGTACTGTAATTTCAAACAGCTCTCTATACATGACCTTGTTATTCCATTAAAAAAAATCTACTAATCTGAACCCCATGTATCTGACCTCTCTTTCAGATGGGCTCCGCTCAATCCATATGTCCATCCCTGCAAAATTAACAATGTCCTTTCATCCTCTTATGAAACAGACCCCATAGATGCTTGTTCTTTTAGGATTTGCTAATGAACCAAGAAAAACATGACTCCCCGACAACAACAGAAGTTAACTCACATGATAAGGGCATAAAACTTATAACAAGAAAGCAGATAACAAATTTAGAAAATAGTAAAGAACAACAAATTTACCTTTGAACCAACTTCAGTGGTAAGTCTAGGTTCAATGGCATTTGGTAACTGAAACCAAAGTGATTTCCCGACCCGAGTAGGGTCATTCCTGACCCGACCCGAATCCCGATTTCCCCTTAAAATCAATCCCGAAGACCGACCAATATGAAATAATCGGGTATCGGTCTAGGGCATATGCCGGTTCGGTCGGGACTACATCCATTCCCGAAACCGATTTAGTGAATGGATTTGAAGAAGATCTGCGCCAGATTAAGGACCTCAAAGTGTTCGAAATCACATGTTTAGCATTGCTTGTTGCGATTGAAGGTAAAATATAAGTTGTTGGCTAGGTTGCGTCGAAGGTAAGCATGTTTGAAATCTGCATATCAAAACAACTCTCTTAATCTGCTTATGAATTGGTGTATGCTCACCCTATTCTCAACTATGGTTCTCCTTTATCTTCTTATAGATAACTTGCTGGTATGAGGTACTTTGATTTCTGCTTATCAAAATAAATTTCAAATTCATTTCTTCATATTTTGAGACTATGCTTGAAATACCTTCTTTTTTAAGCTTTGGTGTAAATTTTAGAGATATACTCACCAGTACAGTCCTCTTAAAAATTAGCCTCGTTTCAATAAACTGTTGATTCACTTATATGAGGTCGTGAAATGAATTGGTGTATACTTAAGTTCGACATCTAGTTTAGTACTTGTTTACTTTGGATACATGACCAGCAAGTTCCTAAAGTTCTGGGCATATATCAAATTGATTGTAGTTTTGGACCTGCATAAATTAGACATCGAAAAGCTATTTTCACATATTGGGTCGGGTTTTCAGGATTCTCGGTTTTTTCGGTCCATACCCGAGACCGATCCCGAAACCGACTTTGACCAATAACAGAGACCGAGACTAACTGAAAAGATGAATATTCGGTTCGGTAATCGGGATATCTTGGGACGGGTTCTCGGGAAATATCGGGTACCCGATATTTTGATCACCCCTATCCTCTAGGTTGTAGTTAACACATATGTTTTTTGGCCAAAAAGTCTTCTGGTTTCTGAAAACACACTGTGAAGGATGATTAGTAGTTGTCTAAAGACCAAACTTGGAAATTAAATAAAATCACAAAAGCATCATTAAAGATAAACTTTTTCATTAAGCAAAACTTTGTAGGCAATTTACCTTATTTAGTCTAGCACTATTGCTGTACTTGTCGATGTATCTGAAGCATCCAATCAGCATAACCGCTCATGCCACCAACCGAGTCCTCAACTAAATTTAAGAATAATAAGAAACCTTCCCGAGGTTGTTCGCCTTGTCTCACAAGATGACATAATTGATAATATGATTTATCAGCCTCTCTAAGTTTCTTTAGTATCCCCATTAGCTTTCTTGATATTTCATTGTTACACTCGGTCAGACAAACCCGATTCTTTAAAAACATGATCAATAGTAGTAAGCTTACAGCAATTGCAAGATTGTCTAGGTTAGGGAAAGAATAAATTAATATGAGACGCGAAGTAACAGGTCAAAAAGTGTCTGGGACTCTAGGTTCAAATGGGTCATTTTTTTGGCGCAAGTTGAAAAAGTCTAGGTTGGATTGGGTTGGCTAGAAGACCTTTTTCCTATCCATTTTGTAAAAATAGATAGAAATAATCAATGCATAAATTAGGAAACTGTTACTTCTCAAAATAGCCGGCGGGTCAATAGGCTTGCATATATACATAAATGCCGCTATAAAAATTTCCAACCTATTCACGTACCCTTATCTCAAGGACTTGAAATACATGCTAATGGGTCAAAAGACTATTTATACCAGTCCACAAGATTATACTTAGACTGTATTCAATCAACTAAAATAAGTGAGTCTTGATTAGGAGCACCTTCACTGGACCTGCATATTGACTTATTTAGAAGCACCTTCATTGGACCTGCATATTTACTTATTTAGAAGCACCTTCACTAGACCTGCATATTTTATGAGTCTAGCTGGTTTAGTTTGCATCTCTTGTGAGGATTATAAACATGTTGAATGAAGTAAACCAAAATACTTAGCATCAATTCATCAAATGACTCCATGAAACGAAAACAATTGGCCACTAGAAAAATATTTCTACAATTATACAAATAGGCAGGGGACTAATATGAACAAAAAGTGTATCAATACGAACAAGGTTGCAACATTATACATAGGACTGTAGTAATATAAAAGAAGGAAAAACCATTTTCTCTAAAAGCAAAGATGATCAATTTAAGTTCAAACAACATCACAGCCAAACCAATAGCCTAAAATTAACAAAAATCCCTAAAATCTGGCTAAATCTGGTGAAAGCATGCGGCCAAACCAATAGCCTAAAATAAAAAAATTCCCTAAAATTAACAACTAAAACCAATAGCTAAAACCCCTAAATCTTCCAATCGTATAAAAAAATTATGAATTTAATCATGAGTACTAACCTGTTAACGTTTGAAGAATGAATCACAAGTGATGAAAGAGAATTCGAGTCTTGTTCGTTGTTCCCAAATATAAATTTGGAGATTGAAGAGATTGAGTTTTATGATAAGGTTGGAGATTGGAGATTTGTCAAACACCTTGCAGGCATACCCAACCTTACCAAAATCCAAATATATATCAACTATAGCAAACCCAAATACTTACCACAATCGATTGTACGTGGTCGCGATTGGAGCTCATGGCCGCCACTGTCGAGGACGTCGTCATCGGAGTCGATTAGGCCAGCGAGACTAACCAGCGGTCGCCGATTGCGATGAGCGGTGGGGACGAGCGGGATTTTTGGAGGGGATGTGTTTTCCGCCCTAAATCGCCGTAAGGTTTGGAATGGAGAGGAGCAGGGTGTATTTTGGGAATTAGAGGGAATTAGGGGAGAAGTTAGAAAAAAATTTAAGGAAAATTTTGGAATGAATTTTTGGGGAATAATTTTTTGCGGGAAAAATATAAAACGACGGAAACTTCTTGACACGCACATTTTAAGTGTATTCCGTGTTTTTTTTATAATATGACATGAATTTGATGTCGCGTAAAAAGGCGCGTCATCTACCCTTAGAATTTTTAAAATTACGACAGATTTTTAATGACACGCATTTTGCGCGTCATAAAAGTAGCGCGTGTCATCGTTCGCGCGTCAAGGAAGGCCCTGTTTCTAGTAGTGTTAGGTAGTGTTTGATTTGCATAAGTATAGTAACAACAAAGTAAGAAATACTCGGCACTATTTGCATTAACTCAAAGTTACACTATTACAAGGTGATCAAGAACCGTGTGTAAAACTATGAGCTAACTATGCTATATATAGTGCTGACGAGATCAATGACAGCCATTGATCTCAAACGATCTAATCTAAACCGTTTAATACAAAGTCAAATATAAACTATCAAAAGCATAAACTTTGACAATTGGAATATCTTGCGTGTGATCAGCATCATACTACTTTAGGAGAGCGGCTTTGAAAGATTTAGAAGCAACCGAGAAGCTTTGGTAGGATTGGACTACTGAAAGACATCTCAGGAAAAGTCCAGTTGAACTCATTATCTAGTGGATAATCGAGTTCACCCGGAATATTCGCTAGCTGGCAAAATTGCTTCTTCCGCTTGAACTACCAGTTCCGCTTGAAGTTGAGATTTCCGCTTCAACTTCAGCAGGAACTTGTCAAAAATGGCTTTCAGCCGGAAAT
Source organism: Deinandra increscens subsp. villosa (assembly GCA_039602395.1). NCBI lineage: Eukaryota > Viridiplantae > Streptophyta > Magnoliopsida > Asterales > Asteraceae > Deinandra > Deinandra increscens. The sequence continues at coordinate 16,847,945 of JBCNJP010000025.1, read as the reverse complement.
CTTCAAAGCGATATATTCCTTACAATCTCCCCCTAAGCTGATGTTGTCAAATTATTCTTCAACTTCAAAGTTTATCTTCAAAACTGACTTGTACCCAAAAATTTCTTCTCCTTGACCTACTTGTCCAAGTATTTGATGTTGGCATCCGGATTTTCAGAGAGCTCTTTCGAATTAGTTTTGGTCACCTTCACATATTTGAATGATTCTCATTCTCTTTCATTCCATTCATCTTGAACAGAGATGGATTCATGAACTGTGAAGGTGCCATCAGCTCTATGAACATAGAACAGCGTTTCTTCTCTTCTTCCCAAATGATGAATTTCACCTGACTGACTGGTTCTTCTTCTTCATCGTCAGTATCACCCTGAGATCTGAAAATCATTCCACATTCATTCACTGTAGTCTCAATCAATAATCTCAGCAGGTGCTTAGCCCTTGTAGGACTCAGAATCTCTCTTAACTTCACATAAATATCAGTCATTTGTAGTGCAGAGAGCATTCTGGTGGCTTTGTGAGCATTCACTACTATGGTTGTGCCATTTTCAAAGTTGAAAGTGATGTCAAAGGTAGCTTCATCTGCTGTCCATTCCACAATTTATTCTTTCTGGGAGGAGATTTTCTTCTTTGCTTCTGATCTTTCTTTTTCTTTGCATGCATCATCATCCTCTTTCTCTTCTTTTTCTCCTCATCAGAATCATCTTCTGATTCTTGCACAACAGGTGCTTTGCCCTTTGATGAGGGAGAAGAGGGACCAGGTTGAACTTCAGTATCTTTGGTGGATGGTGTAGGAGCAGTGGGTTCTCTGATGGTGAGTGGAGGCAAGGGTGTTTGAGTAGGTGGTCTATTGGCTTCGGGTGTAGGGCTGGAAGGAGGAGTAGGTGGGAAGATGTCTGAGAAGTCAATGGTGGGAGCACGCTTCCTTTTGAAAGGGATTATAGGAGTGAAGTTATCTGTTCTGTATTTTGGGTTTAAGAGTTTGGTGGCTACTTTCTTGGATAGTGAGGGAGGTTTGTAGGGTATGATATCAAGTGACTGAAAGATTGATGGAACTGTTCTAGGTTTAGGGTTTGGGTTGTAAATGAAGGAAGGTGGAGGTAGTGGATCTGAAACATCAGTAAACTCAGGTTTAACATTTAAGTTATTTGATGTACCTGAAGTGAATTCTGAAGGTGGAGGCATCACCAACTTTGGGTTTACAGCAGCCACATCTCCTTTGAGCTCATGAAATATTGAATCAATCAAACTACACAGGTCCCTAACATTCATCTGTTCAACCTCTTCCTCTGATTTCAAGTTTCTGACAACCAGGACCCTTTTCACCTTCTTCAATAGTAGATAGTTCTCATCATTCTTTACCAGCTTGGTAGGCATCTTGGAGGCAATGGAAATTAGCCTCTGTCTTTCAGCATCAGTCATTGTATCCAAATTATAATCCTCCAGTCTCCAATCAAAGGACCTCTTCTTTGATTCATCTAGCAAGCTCTCAACAACTCCATCTTGTGAATACAGATAAAATTCCTCTTGAAGCCTTTTAGCTAGCCTCTCATCTTCAGCTACCATTCTAGCATCTTCTACCATCTTCAACACAGCTTCAGCTTCAGGGGTTTGAACAACCTGCTGAATAGTTCAAAGGTTTGCAGGCTGAGCTGGCTCTTCAGCTTGAACTAACTCTGTGCTCCCCATAGCTATTAAAGTTGCAGCTATGTCTTCAGCCTCTTCACTTAGCTGTTCTTCCGGTTGAACCACAGGTGGCTGATCAGACCCAAAGATTGATTGACCAGGGCCATATGTTGGATCAGGAGAGTTTTCATCTATTTGAATTACTTCAACCTGGGTGTCCGCTTGAATTTCCGGTTGAACTACCAGTTGAGCTTCCGCTTGAACTCCCGGTTGAACTTCCGGTTGAATAATATGTAGACCGTTAGTCACCACCTGAGGTTGGGTGACTTCAGGTTCTTCATCTGTTAGTTCCAATACCTCTGTTCCTTCTTCTTCACCAATCAACTTTTCATCTCCTCCTTCAGACATAGTTCCTACTGCAACAGTTGCAGTGCTTTCTTCAATATCAGTTGCTGCCTTGCTGGTGGAAGCAATGTTTCTCGCTGCTTGATCACTGGCTCTTTCAGCCGGAAAGATGACATCTTTCAGTAGTCTTGTGATCTAATTTATGTGTTCAGGGAGAGCACCAGCAACCAGCATTGAAGTCTGAACTAACTCAGTGAGATTGGGGTCCTCAAATGGAGAAATAGCAATCAGTTGACTACTCTTCATGTTAACCCAACTTTCTTCCACTGTAAGGGCTTGACACCAAGTTTCTTACAGGCAGAGGCTCTAACTTCAGCCGGAATCCTATCAGTTTCTTCAATTTCAAGAATAGCAAGTGTTGAAGTCATCTTCTCCCCCACTTTGACAGTATCAGCTTCATTAGCTTCTCTGTTTGGGTTTGAAGGACCTGCCTTAGCTTCAGTAGGAGCAGCCTTCACCAATGTAGCAACAGTTGCATTCAGATGATCAACCTGTGCTTGGAGATTAAGGTACAAATTCGTCAATTCTGGTAGTGTATAACTGTCCTCAACTGGCTTTTTACCAGTACCCGTGGATAAAACAAGTTATCAATCCGAGATTGATCAACTGTGGTACCCATGGCTTCTTGGCACCTGGGATTCTCTTCAACTGTGCTAGCAGCCCTTGGTTCCAATGAAGGACCCGTGTGTGCTGATTCAGAGAAGATTGCCGCAGTTTGGGTCTTATTGATGTTACTTCTAGCACCAAAATCCAGTGGGGATACTTGAGCAGCAGCAGCTCTCTCTGCATGAATCTCTTCTAGACTCTTGAGATTCACCTCCGGTGAGGAATGGGGGTTCAGTGCAGCAGGGTCCAGGTCCATCGGAATGTTCTCATGTAATGAGGTGGGTGAGTTTATAACAGTCTCATTTGGACCGGGAATGGGTGCACTATCACTCCTAGGTGATAGGGGTTGCAAGGGTGAAAATTGTTCATATGGGGATTGTACACCTGTATTGACTCCCCCTCAAGAGAAGGTTAATCCCTAAGGGCATATCCCAGTTTTACCAGTTTCCGCTTAGACTTTTTGCCTTGAGCGGGGTTGGAAGCTTCAGGTTGGTTGGTGGTAGTAGGTGGTGGAGACCTAATAACCATATTTCGCTGTCTTTTGAAAACGACAGGAGGAGTTTCAGATAAGGAGGTGGCAGTGGTGGTTATAGTGGAAGCTTTCCTCTTTTTGGAATGATAGGTTTTAATTGTAGAGGAAGCAGGGACAGATGTGGGATCAGGAGCTACTGGGTTAGTAGTCCTGTCATCTTGAGCAGGTTGCTCAGTTGCTGCTACAGTTTCCGTCGGAACCTGAGCAGGTTCATTAGGAAACTGCCTTGGAATTGGCAGGGGATGGTCAGTATCCCTTCCAAGAAAAACAGACTTATTTACAGCTAAATTTGAGAAAGTTTTCTCATTGAGGTTTTTTGGTTGCAAAATTTTACCACCCAAAACAATTTGGGGGTATTCCTCCCTGAGAATACATGTTAAAAACCTTGGGTATAAATAGACATAATCTGGTGAAAGGTTTGTTTTAAGACCCTTAAAAATCAGTTTAGAGAAATTAAAATTTTAACCTTTTACCACAGCATAAAATGTTGAGGCTTGTTCAGCAGCAAGTTCATCAAACCCGCCTTTCTTGGGAGTCAGGCAAACCAGAAGGGTGTGGGCTAAAAATCTCCACTGGTAAGGCAGTTGCCCCTTCTTTATGGTCTTGCTTCCCATTGAACCGCCATAGCCAATATCTCTTAAAAGAGGTAAGTAGTCAGATGATTCAACAAACACATAGCCGTCTTCATCCCTTAGTTTTAACGCCTTTCTGATTTTGGCTTCATCGATTTCCATAGTTTTGCCCTGAACAGTTGACACAATCTTTTCACCACCATCATCGCTTTTAGCAACCCTAGCATGTGACCAAAACTCTTCCATGATCTCTTCGAATATCACCGCTTCGACGGTCAACACGTGATGAAGATGACTCCTTTTAAGGAAGTCTATCATGTCGTTGTAGATGGTGTTCTTGCTTAGTGCTTTTAGGTAAGCCACCAGGTTGTGTTCCACAGGGAACCTTGAGTTACTGGCTGGCTTCTTGCCACTCGTACTCGCTTTCGGAGCCATTATCGTTGCATGTTTTTGAGAGAGTTGACGGTTTTTAGGAAGTTATTGGGAGAAATTGGGAGTAATTTCGGAGTGGGGTTTGAGAGAAATGGGGAAGTGACGGTAATTTAGGGCTTTTTACCTTTTTCGTCGGTGACGTGGAGGAGAGAGGTTTTAACCACCCTTTCAGTAACTGATGTGACTGGTGCTTTGTGGGTTATACGGTACAACACGTTAAAGCATGTCATTATCCAAAAGGATATTTACTGAAACCTCGGATATTTAATGGTAAAAATTCAATGGGTAATTAAATGTGTATCCGCTTGAAAAATTGTGCCTTCGGGGTTATTTAATGAAAAGTAGCTTTAACTTGTTGACCCGGAAGTTCATGCGGAACCCATTTTCTCCATTATTTTAAAAACTAAATTTCTTCCGTTTGAACTTCAAGGGGATAATTTTCCCGCTTGGAAGTATTGTTTTTAAAAACTTTTTCCACACAATTTACAAAGCATTTTTCTGGTTGAAGTTCACCCGGAGATTTCAAAAGTTTTCTCCTCACAGATTGAACCTGAAACGGAAATCCAAAAGACATAAATTTTGAAAATTTGTGTTAATTTTTTTTATAGTTTAACAGCAGTTGCTGACTATGAACTGAAATGTTTTCTGATTTGTTAGAGCATATACCTATGCTATGATGTGTCTCGTGTATTGTATCTACGTGAGTGTGTCTTAGTATGAGTTTTAGTGACGATATCATTGGCGCCGGAACAAATGGTACGGAGCCTGTTTAGTCACTAAGTATAAATAGGTTGTGTTAGAATGATAGCAAAACACTTCTGTCATTCTTCACCTTCTGTGTGTGTGTGCTAGAGAGAGAAACTAGAGAGCTTTCATTGTATCTTCAAGTGATTCAATACAAGATCTCTTATTTACATTCGTGTTTACTATGATTGATTGATACACGCAATAGTAAGATCGTATCTCGGTTTTACAAGTGGTATCAGAGCATTTGGTTGCTCTACTGCTGTGTTTTTGATCAATTTTCGGATTTTTAGAGTGAGAAAGTGTGGGTTTTCTTCATTTTTCATCTAATTCTTCCAATTCCGAGTGTTTCCGAGGTGAAAATTGATTTCTGAGTGTTCCTAGTGAGTTTTCGCACCTTTCTGAAGCAATTTCAAGTCCAAATTGTCAAAATTCGCGAAAATCCGTCAAAATCAGCGTGGTACGTTTTTGGTCCGCCTCAAGAACATTTGGTCCGCTGCTGGTCCGCCGTTGGTCCGCTAGGCAATCTTCAAGTTGGTCTGTGGCAGTTATTTTTTTGGTCCGCCGTACCATTTTGGTCCGTCGTACCAAATTTTGTCCGCTGAAATCTGGTCCTCTGAATTCTGGTCCGCTGGCAGTTTCTTCAAAAGGACATAACTTTTGCATTGTAAATCGCTACGAGAGCCATAAGTACTCAAATCGATCGTCTTGACGAGCTCTACATTGTTCGTTCAAAGTTGATTTTCAAAATCAAATTTAACACCTTCGTTTTTTAGTTTGAAGTTTTTGAAGTATCATTTTCGGTGAAAAATGTCCGATTTTCAAGCGTTTGCGGCTATGCAAAGCACGGTACAAGCTATGCTCAATTTTGATAATGAAATAGGAACAAGTCAGAAAGTTCCCAAGCTGTTAAAGTTGGAAGAATATCAAAATTGGAAGCAATGTTTTTCTGCTTACATCAGCACAAACGATATTGATTTATGGATTCCAATTCAAAAGTTGTATGTACGTCCAACTGCAGATGGAGAGTATAAGAAAATTCAAGATCTTGATAAGGATGAAAGAAAAAGTTATGAGCTTGAACAAAAAGTTTATGGTTATCTTACCATGGCTTTACCTACCGAATTGTTGCATCAATTCAGCACTTGCAAGAAAGCTAAACAGTTATGGGATGCTTTATCTGCTCGATGCGAAGGTAATGACCAATATAAGAAGAGTAGACTAAAAGTGTTGAACAAGGAATTTGAAAATTTTCAACATTATGAAAAAGAAAATATTTCTACTCTTGTTTCAAGGTTTTCACATCTAATTAGTGAGATGAAAGTGGTTAAAATTGAAAAGACCGAGGATGAATTAAAAGAGAAATTGATGGAAGCATTACTAGAAATGTGGGAAAACTATGTATTATTGCTTACTCATGATAAAGAATATTCTGCATTGTCATTTCATGATTTGACCGGAAAGCTTCATGCTAGAGAGATGGAATCAAAATCGTGAAGTGTATCATGGTCAAAATTCTGCAAGTATCAATGCAAGGTCTAAATCTTTTGGTGTTGATTCATTAAATCCACCTCAAACAGCATTTGTTGCTGGTCATGGTTTAGGAAATTCTAGAAATTCATCAAGAGGATGTAATTTCACTATTCCAAATCATTTAAGTCCAACTTCATATTCAGCAAAAACACCGGACGAGCACTTGGCAGTAATCTCAGCCTTGTTATCTTCATATTATGGATTGTTGAATGGTGGTTTGACAACATCTAATCTAATTGAAGAAGATTTTGATCAGAATGATCCTGATAATCTTGAGCAAATGGATATCAATTGGCAATTGGCAATGTTAGCTCAAAGAATTAAAAGATTCAAAAAGAAGACATGATTTCAAAGTTTAAATCCAGATGGCAAGGTTGGAATAGATAAATCAAAAGCAAAATGCTTCAAATGTTCTAATTTTGGACATTTTGCTCGTGAATGTTCAAAATCAACTGCTTCTTCATCAAAGTCTCCAACAGCCTTGGTGTCTCAAGTTGATAAACGATATGATTGGGGGCGAACTTCTAATTCTCCAATTGCTTTAACTGCTGTTGCTTCTGAGTCCAATGAAGGTTATGATTAAGATGTTGATGTACTTGAAGCATTTGAAAAAGCACGAACATCGAATAAAGGCTATGATTGGGCTGCTGATGAACCTAATGAGTCTGCATTTCGTGCTTTGATTGCTCAAGTTGTTCATAGTGATAATGAAGAAGAAATAACTAATTCTGAATCTGAAACAAGTGGTTCTGGAAATAGTGGCTATGAATCGGTTTGTGAGTTCTGTTCTCAAAAAGACAAGAAGATTCAAGAATTAATAAAGGAAAATGAATTGTTGATTGAGGAGAATAAAAGAAGGTTTGAAGATTTAACAACTGAAAAGCAGAAATTAGCAGCTCTAATTCAAAAAAAGAGTGCTAGGCACCTCCCTGATGAACTTGAAGTGCTTTATGGGAAGCACTTGTGAATTACTTAAACAACTATTTCTGAAACGAAACTGAAAACACTTTTGAGATTCATGAGAATCCGGTAAACCTTTTAATATGGCTAGCGTAGGTTAAAGTCTAAACCACATGATATCACATGATTTCTAAGGATGCCTTGAAAACTTAAAAGTCCTCAACTAATTGTACCATTAATTGTAAAGCGAGGGGATGTTGGGTAGATCTACTGGAGTTTGACAAACTCCGCCCCGTGGCACGGGCAGTGCACGGAGGTACAATATCAGCCTATTTGACCGTGATCCCGAGAGGACACGGGGGAGGCAAAACCGCGATGACGTAGGTCCGCAGTACTAGATGGCACGGCCACTACAATAATTTATAGTCAGCTTTGGTGCAAACTTCCTTAGTGCATGGAACAACGGATTAGCTACCCGCGATATCGGTTGAGCACTTTAACTATACAAAACTAGTTTCTTCTCAGAAAGGAAAGTTTTCAGATTTTCAAGCAGAGATTGTTGAGAAAGAATCAAAATTTCAATATGTTACACAAGAATTTGAACAGCAAATTACAAAGTTGTCTGAAGAAAAGGCTGAATTAGTCCAAGAAGTGAAGAAATGGAAAGATGAAGCTGAGGATACTGCAAAAGATTTTCAAAATCTTTTTGATAAATCAAAGTCCAGACTTGATACTCTTACTAAACTTTCTGATGACCAAGCTACTAAGATTCAATCTTATCAGACTGATATGGAAAAGTTACTTGATGAGAAGAGGGAGTTGGTTAGAGTGAACAAGTTGCAAAATGCAAATTTGGATATTCAGAAAAGAAATGAAGATAAACTCGAGAAGGAATCGTTGGTTGGATTAGATGAGTTAAGATTGCAAAAGTATGAAACTAATAAAGTGGCAAAGAAGCTCATTGCAACAGAAAAAGAGTTGGGTGAAGCTTATCAAAGAATTTCTGAATTAAAGATTGAAGTCATTGATTCAAAACGTCTTTTGAACAATGTTACTAACTCACAATCTTTTACAAGTTTTCTGGCCAAGGATGAGAATTTTGAGAAGATGTTTAACAAGACCGTGTCTCCACCAGGAAGTCTTAAAGAAAGAGTTAATGATTTGAAAGAAAAGATTGAGACTGGTGATTATTCTAAGTTTGTTGGTTCCAAATCTGTTGAAAAAAGGAAAGAGAACACAGGCCAGAGTGCTGCAACTTCTGAAGCTCCAAAGGGTGTGTCTAGTTCTTCATCTGATGACAAAGAGACTTCTGCAAGTACACCTACTGACATTGCTGAAACGATAGTTGATGCTCCAAACGATATCAACAAGGTTAAAGCAGAGTTTTCTCGTCTTGCAAAGAACGGGCATAAATCGTCTGATTCAGAAGAGAAGGTTTCTGGAAAACATACAGGTTTGGGATTTCAAAAGAAGCAGGTTAAAGTGAATGTTTCAAAGGTTCAACAGCAACAACATTTGAAGAAAGTCAATCTGAAGCAAGTCAAGAAGGATGTGTTTGAAGCTGACAAAGTTCAACCTGAGAGATTTTATAAACTCAAAGGTTCAGATCAAATATTCTCTGATAAGGAGTTTCCACTTCACTGTGTGGATTCTCAGAAAGTTGCTAAGGTCTTTATCAAAACTGATGCTGCTCCAAAGACCAAGAAGAAACAAACAGCCAAATATTCTTCTGGAAATTCAAATTCTACTCCAAAGAGCCCGACTTCGAAATGGGTTCATGATCATCGATATCAGGTAGTCGATTCTTTTTATGATCATTTTGGAGATGTTGATGTTTGTGAAGCTTTGCAGATTCCCAAAAGGCGAAATGTAAACAATCGCTTGTGTTATAATTGCTGACAAAAGGGGCATATGGCACAAGATTGTCCGGTTTCTGCTGCTTCTAGTTCAAGAAAAGGAAAGATTCCACATGTTGGTAAAGCTGCCAAACAACGATTCATTGATGAATATGGCAGAGTATTTGATGAATATTCACAACCTACATTTTTCAAAACTCAAGGAAGATTTATTCCTCGTTTTCAAAATGTTCCATATGTAGGTTGTTCGTCACAATCAACAGTGACTGGTTCATCAAATACTACAAAACTGGAAACCTAAAGTGGTTTCGAAAGGAAACCAAGATACTGGTCGACCAGAAGCGATTCGCTTCGGGTCATTTATAAACTGATGTGTTTGACCAGTGTGCAGGTACTTTTAGAAGACCTATCGGTGATTTAAAAGTTGCTGATGGAGAAGTATTCTGCTGATTTAACTTAAATTACATGTGATATCAAATTTCAAAACTGAAATTTTTCTGAAAGCTAAACCTGAAAGGTATCCATGTCGAAAGGTCAATTTTCTTTCTTTTTACATTCCGTATGTAGTTTAGGGGGAGAAAATTGAAAACCCAAAAATAGCGTCTCTGTGTTTTTGTTTGTGTTAAAATGAAAATCCAAAAATAGAGTTTTCATTTTAAGGGGGAGAAAAATGGAAAAATACAAAAACATTGAAAAAGGGAAAAATTCAAAAACATTGAAAAATGAGAAATTTTATCCGACATAATTGGGAAATGATGGTACATTGAAAAATGAGAAATTGTATCCGACATAATTGGGAAATGATGGTACATTGGCTTACGTGTCTGACTCGTGGATAAATTAGATGAAACGTCATAAGATCATTGTTCGATGTGCTTGGTAGGCTCGGCATTCAATCAGAAAGTATTTAGATGTGATAAACACATTAAATAATAATGCTTGACCAAGTGGACAACATCTTGATGCATATCTCATGAAATATCAAGAAAACGATATGTGAAAAAGAAAATGAGAAGTCATTGTGTATACATGTGTTCATTTTGCAAAGATTTAAACTTGTTTGATTTTCTTTATTTTGTCAAACGATCGGACTTTCTTTGCGTATCGAAAGATCGACCGGATTGTTGTTCGTTTGACATTCTGCTTTATTTTCTTTGGTGTTTCGTATAACTCATTGGACTTTCTCTGTGTGTACGGAAGTACCGACCTGATTGTTGTTGGGTTATACAATTTCAACTTGTTTTATTTTCTTATTTTGTTAAATCCGAGGCCTTATCTGCGTATCGAAAGATCGACCTTAAGGTAGACGATTTAACGTTCTTATTTCTTTTTGCATGGAACACAGTTGACTAATTCATGAATACAATCATTATGTGATTAAATCACAAATGAAATCACAAAGTGTTATTTAAAAGCAAAAACATATCTGAGTATGTCTGATAGTGTGGGGTACACTGGTCAAAGCAAACTTGATCAATACAATAACATATCCAGATGATATGAGTATGATTGTGCCTGAGTTTATGATGGACAAATTACCAGTAATCGACATGACTTATGTGCTGAAGTAATTGAAATTGAAGTGTTGTTCAGCATGTTATGTTCAATATGATCCCAAGTTGTGATCTTTCTAGCAAAAGACAAAAATAGTGTCTGATTCAGTATTGCATTTATGTTTCATATCTGAAAAATCCAAAAAGATTTTTGGTATGTTTTAGTATAAACTTAGAAAAATTAAATAGATTTTCGGTGTGTTTTGATATAAAGTTTCAAAAAGCCAAAAAGATTTTGTTTCTTATTTGTTTTCGACAGATTGACATGTGATACGAAATCAAAATTTTAAAAGTATATCTTGGATTCTCGAAGAGAAGTTTTGCGCCAAGATTAAATTAATTTTCAAAAGAAAAGGAAACCGCGTTTCTGTCTTCTGAAATTGCAGGTTATATGTGTCAAGACTCAAGCATGGTGAAAGGGGGAGTATGTTTTATCTTTCACAAGTGGATCTTGAAGTTTGAAGATGATTCAAGAGTGATCCAGCCATGCAAGTTCTATTTCTAAGAAGATTTCAAGTCAAAGATCGGATGCAATAATGTTGAAGATTGAAGGCTAGAGTTTAGTTAGAAAATAGATACACTACACGTTAAGGGGGAGTTTGTTAGAGCATATACCTATGCTATGATGTGTCTCGTGTATTGTATCTATTTGAGTGTGTCTTAGTATGAGTTTTAGTGACGATATCATTGGCGCCGGACCAAATGGTCCGCCGGACCAAATGGTCCGCCGGACCAAATGGTACGCCCGTACCATTTGGTACGCAGCCTCTTTAGTCACTAAGTATAAATAGGTTGTGTTAGAATGATAGAAAAACACTTCTGTCATTCTTCACCTTCTGTGTGTGTGTGCTAGAGAGAGAAACTAGAGAGCTTTCATTGTATCTTCAAGTGATTCAATACAAGATCTCTTATTTACATCCGTGTTTACTATGATTGATTGATACACGCAGTAGTAAGATCGTATCTCGGTTTTACATGATTAACACAAGATATATTCATTTTTCTTTTCTTTTTGTATTAAAAGACGAGCCCTTGAGCACATGCCTTTTATTTTATTAAAATTGTGGAAAGCTTTGTGTTAATCAAAGTTCATCATCCCAATGGCTGTGATGAGGTAAAAGAATCTTGCCTCATCAAAAGCTTTTGTAAACAAATCAGCCAATTGATGATCAGTATGGACTTTGAACAATTTGATCAGATTATTTTCTGCACAATCTCTAATAAAAGGATACCTGATATCAATGTGCATTGTTTTGGAGTGTTTGACTGGGTTGTTGATGATGGAGATGGCACTGTTATTGTCTGCAAAGATTAGAGTTTCCATGAAGGTGATTCCATAATCATGCATCTGATTTTGGATCCAAAAAAATTGACTGTAGCAGCTTGAAGCAGCAATATACTCAGCTTCAGCAGTTAATGTAGAAACACAAGTTTGTTTCTTGCACTGCCAGGAGACAAGTCTTTCACCCAAAAATTGACATCCGCCTGATGTTGATTTCTTGTCTATGTCACACCCTCCATAGTCGCTATCGGTGAATGCCTTGAAAGAGAAGTCAGAATTTTTGGGATACCAAAGACTGAATTTTGGTTGACCTAATTTTGGTTGACCCTTCAAGTACTTGAAAATTCTTTTGACTTCTAGCATGTGTGACTCCTTTGGTGATGACTGATATCTTGCATATAAGCAAACACTGAACATGATGTCATGTCCACTTGCAGTTAGATACATCAGTGATCCTATCATTGCTCTGTACATGTGTACATCCACTGGCTTGCCACTTAAGTCATTGATTAACTTGTGGGAAGTGGAGATGGGAGTTTTGGCACTTGAACATGATAGCATATCAAATCTCTTTAGCATGTCCTGAATGTACTTTGACTGGTTTAAAAAGATCCCAGCTGCAGTTTGCTTCACTTGAAGTCCTAAGAAGAAAGTTAATTCTCCCATGGAGCTCATTTCAAATTTAGACTGCATCAGAGTTTCAAATTCCTTGCACAACAAAGTATTAGATGAACCAAAAATAATATCATCTACATAAATTTGTACCATCAACATATCTTTACCAACAGTTTTAGTAAACAGTGTTTTATCAATAGCTCCTCTCCTGTAGCCATTCTCTAGAAGATAGTTTGAAAGAGTTTCATACCAGGTTCTAGGTGCTTGTTTGAGACCATATAGGGCTTTGATTAGCTTGCATACCCTGTTTGGGTGATGAGGGTCCTCAAAACCAGGAGGTTGCTTGACATACACTTCTTGTTCCAGTAGGCCATACAGGAAGGCACTTTCAACATCCATTTGAAACACTTCGAGGTCTTTAAATGCAGCATATGCTAGAAAAATTCTGATTGCGTCCAATCTAGCCACTGGTGCAAACACTTCATCTTAATCAATGCCTTCTTCCTGTACATAGCCTTGAACCACCAGTCGTGCTTTGTTCTTAATGACAATGCCCCTGTCATCCTTTTTGTTTCTGAATACCCACTTGGTGCCAATTGGTTCTGCACAGCAGGCAAATCAACCAATTCCCAAACTTTCTGCTAGTTAATTTGAAATAATTCTTCTTGCATTGCCTCTACCCAGTTGTTATCTTCTAAGGCTTCAGCCACCTTCTTGGGTACTTCTTGAGACAGAAATACAACATGGAAATAGATGTTTGCATCAGCAGATTTACTTCTAAATGTCTCCAATAACATTCTCCGGAGGATGATTCTTTTTGGTTTATCTATCTACTTGCATGGGGAACTCATGGCTTCTTCCATTTGATGGTATGTTGAGCCTGGGAAGTATGTGTTCAAGCTCAACAATACCTAATTGTGATACAGGATCAGAAACTTCAACTGTTTCATGAGAATTTGTGTCTGAATTGTAGGTCAGATGCTCTAAATTAAGCTCATTTGATGTGGTGTTTTCTGAATTTTCAGCTTCATTTGACCCTGACACAGTATTCTCCTCAGTTTCTGAAATTGAGTTTTCCGGTTGAACTTGAACCGGAGAAACTAGTTCCGTCTGAACTTCAACCGGAACTATTTCATCATCAATTTGAACTATTTCAGTTGGTTTCTTTCCATTGTTTTGCAAGATAGGCTTGAAATTTATTGAAGAGAAGAAGACTGGCTTCTTGATTCCAGCTTGGTTGCTTTTATAATGATCATCAGCTGACCTATAAATATTATGTCCCTGCACTGATATACTCACAGGCTTATCAACATTTAAGTTGAAAGCAATAGTTAGTGCGTCAATATCAAATAACCAGGTGGGCTGAGACTCAAAATTGTTGAGTGATTTTTCATCAAAAGACACATTTATGGTTTCTTCAACAATTTTGGTTCTCCTGTTGTATACGTTGTATGCTTTAGGCACACCAGAATATCCAACAAAATATCCTTCATCTGCCTTTTCTGCAAATTTAGGCAATAGCTCATTGGTTTTTAATATTGTGACAGGATAACCAAATGGCTTAAAGAAGTAAATGCATGGCTTTCTTTTTCTCCAAAGCTCATATGGTGTCTTATTCTTGCCCTTAACAATTAAAATCCTGTTTCGGACATAACAGCTAGTGTTCACTGCTTCTGCCCAAAATATCACAGGGAACTTGGAGTCTGCTAACATTGACCTAGCAGCTTCAATCAATGTCCTATTTCTCCTTTCAGCAACACCATTTTGTTGTGGAGTTCTAGGAGAACTGAATTGTCTCACAATTCCCTTTTCCTCACAAAAAGAATTCAAAACATGATTTTTAAATTCAGTGCCATTGTCACATCTGATTGTTTTGACTTTAAGGTTGGATTGATTTTCTAAATTGATCACAAGTGTTTTCAATAATTCAGCAGTTTCATCTTTTGTTTTAAGAAAGAAAATACAAGTGTATCTAGAAAAATCATCAATTATTACAAAGCAGTATGACCTTTTCCCCAAACTCATTACTCTAGTTGGACCAAAAAGATCCATGTGCAATAGCTCTAGAGGTTGTGAAATAGAAGATTCAACTTTTGGCTTGAAGGAGGTTCTGTGTTGTTTGTGTCACACCCCACTCCGCGGCCGCCACCGCAGGGAGGGTGTGGGACCGGCTACCCGTATCAGAACACGCGGAAGCAAACAGATACCTTATCTCAGCACGGGCCGACCAGTCCAGCAATGAAACGACGGGACATACCCAAGCGTCCATCACCTTAGAGAGGGCTACAGTTTGTAATCTCTGTGGTGCACTATTGTATTCTCTGCGTTTCATTGAGGCCCAGGTTACTCCAAGACTGGTACAACACTGTAGACCGAAACAATAGATCGCGAACTTAGGCTACCCCAACTGCTAGGTCTTGCACACAACAAGTCTAGCTAAGCCCCTGCCTATCCTTCAAGTCATCCCTGTAGTTACTTACCTGCATATGAACCAAAAATACGTCAACAACATACGTTGTTGGTGAGTCGTAGCAGTTGACTCCAAAATAATCCACAACAAATCAAAATAATACTGTGCCTGTTACAACACCAATCAAAGGTCAAACCAGCAATCGGAGCAAACTCGGAGCGACTTTCCCGAGTCCCTCCTCATGTTTTAAACATATACGACGTCACCCGTTCAACCAATCACAAGTAACCAAGTAACCAAAAAGGGGCCCAAACAACGGGTACGCGACACCTGGTCTACCTACACAGTTGTGAGGATACGCATATGCCTCGTGGCCTGCTCCCATCTCGGGAACACAACAAACGGCCTAAATTGACCTGAAAAGCTTCCCAAACGCGGTGAGAACCGCTGGTACCGCAAACAAACGCGGATTCCGCCGGTACCACAAGCAAGATATCAAACATGGCACAGTATCCACAAACAAAACAACAAAACAACGTTTGACAAGGTTCATATGCACCCCAAAAACAGTTAAGCAAAAGGGGAAACTACAACTCACAGTCAGTCCAGCATCCAAATGGAAGGTTAGGCAATTGCTCGACAATTCATCAAACTCGGAGAATCTGATGACCTAAACAAACATAGGTACCTTTAATTTAACACAGCAATAATACTGGTTAGGCTCGGTTGTGCTCCGCGCCCAAAATATACGATGCGTTCGTAGGTTGAAGTCCCGATACGACCGGATGTCCCAATACAGTCATACGGCTTAACCCGGATACGATCGTATTTATCTGTCTATTTCTAAATAGGCAGTTTCTGTCTGACACGGTGGTATTGCCCTCAATGGCAATACAACCGTGTGACTTGATTGACAGATTATTATCTAACGAAACTCTCAGAACGCGAACGAGTTATATTTTATTATCCTTAGAATATTTCCCGAAGTCATAACTTAAATATCTAAACATAGATACTTATTCGATTATGTTTCTCATGATGTTATGAATCTTATAAAGGTGAAAGCGTAGCTTTTGTCCACATAAAATCATAAACTTGTTTACATAAAATCATAAAATTGCTTACATAAGATGATAACTTTTGTAGCATAAAATCATAGTTTTGTTTATATAAAATCATGACTTCGTTTAACGGAAAATCATAACTTATATATTCTCCGAAACCGGATGTCATATATTTATAAAATCTCTCGTTTCCATTTGGTTTTATCTTCTATAAAACCTTATAGAGTTTTACATAAAATGATAGCTTTTATATATAGGTTTACTCAGTTTATATTTCACATGAAATGATAGGTTTCATTAACATGAAATCATACATTTTATTAACATAAAATGATATTGTTCATCTACATAATCTTATAACATTTGTTATCACAAAACTATAATTTTATTACATAAAATGATAACTTATATATATATATATATATATATATATATATATATATATATATATATATATATATGTTAACCCATTTATAATCCACATAAAATCATAGATTTTATTACATGAAATCGTATATTTTAATTTCAAAGGCTCATAATCTTTGCTATCAACAAAACCTTGGTTTTTATTTATATAAAATGATAACCTCACTTAATCATAAACTTATTATTTTTATCAACCTTAAATGATAACAACTTATATTTATTTTTGCTTAAATAATAACCAAAACTTTATATATATTTTTTTCGTTATCATCTTTTTAATCATAACAATACTTTAGGTTTACAATACGTTCCTCACACGATACGTATATAAGATCATTAAAATGATAACCAAGTACCGAACACGGTTATACCTTCCGGTCGGTTTGCGAACCCGGACCCGGTTAACCGTATAACGCAACGTTGTCTGAATCAAACGAGTAGATAGTCCTTTCCACACGGTTTTTCGCCACGAACAAGAATATGAGGTCGGTTTTCTGTGTTTACTTCGTTTGACCAGTCAAACCTGTTGACCAGATTTGTTTACTAAGTCGACTCAGTTGACTCACCACTGAGTTGACTCGTTTCTTCCCAAAATCCATATCCAAACACTTCTGCAATATCTCTTAGACCAAACCCACCCAACCACCACCGTGAATATCCAATGACCGGCAGCCGGAGGCCATGGCCGCCGCCAGCTGTCCCCTTTCTTGGTCCGAATACATCCCAAACAGTTTCACCATCGCAGATCTAAGCATACATGATAAGATCGGGACTTAGAAAGGAATATTCAAGCTGAAATGCAAAGGATACACTTGAAATGAGTTAATATTGGAATCTTACCTACTGATCGGAGGTTAGGGGCGTGGGAATCGTGAGAAATGAGGGTCGCCGGAGCTGCAAAACAAGGCAGCGCCGCCGCCGCTAGGCTGAGCCCTAGCCGCAGCCGGTTACAGTTGGAAAAACGAAAAGGAGAACAAGGGGGAGAGGCGCCGCCGCGAGCTAGGCGGATGTGACATCCACCTATTTACCATATTTATGAACCAACCCGTTTCTACTATCCATGCTAAAGTCATACCTGAGCTAACCCAATACGAGACCAACTGTGATATTATTGGATAACTCTAAAACTATGAATTAATGATGGAACAATAATAGAGTTTATAAAAGTTAAACATTATACTTTTTATGAAGTTGTGACTTATATCATTATCATTCTCGCGGAACATTGATCCGGCCAAAGTTGAAGCGGACCTACATGGTCCGGGTGAAACCGAGGTCAGCTGGATGTCGTTCCGGCTGAAGTCCAAGTGGAATGGTTCAGGCGGACATCGTTCCGTTGAGGTTGAAACATTTATGTTTCGTACATCCGTAAGTTATAATCTCACTAAAATTATGATCATTAATTAGTACATCATAGCAAATTGAAACTCCTCATTTTACTTCGCTATCTATCGTATGTTCGGTAGCAAAAAGACCACTACAAAAATTAGTCCTCAAAGACTAAAATTAGTCCTCAAAGGCTAAAGTTAGTCCTCAAAGACTAAAATTAGTCCTCAAAGACTAAATTTAGTCCTCAAAGGCTAAAATTAGTCCTCAAGATGACTATAAATACCCAAGCCAAACTCTATTTTTCTCACACCTTCACCTCCATTCTACCAGATTCGTTACAGCCACTTCTACAACCCATATCTCCCTCATAAATCGTCCAAACACTTCCATTCTTGCACAGAAATCTCCCTATTTGAGTCCTCTAAAAATGCCAACTGACCTCACTCAATTTCGATAAAAACTCAGACCTCTAGACCACTTTGAACGATGACTGCTCCGGAATCTCGCTGCTGTGCGACCTTGTTTTCCGTGGTACATTTGAGGTACCAAACGAGATCGGTTTGAGCTGATTCTTTTTCCTATATCTTCATATTTCAAAGTACTTCATTTTAGACTTAAAATCTGTACCATTTGGTTTCCTAAATCGTCCAGAATCATCCTTTAAAGTCGACCCAACTTTCTCTCAGAAAAGCTCAAAAACTCCTCAAGGCTTCAAGTGTTGATCCAAGCTCAACCGTCATCTTCACTACCTTCTCCTTGCTTGATTACTGTGAGAAAAACATCTTATTTATATTCTTAAATAGTCGTTCATATTCATACCTAAGAACACCCATTAAAAAGGGCTTGTTGGTTAATCACCTTAAAGGAGAACAACTCAACTTTAAATTCTGTCAAAACACAGATTCGTTGTAGGACTTTTATCCGGCCATATCTTGGTCATTTCGAACTCAAATTTAACAAACTCAGACTCCACGATTAAGTTCATTGAGTTAGCTTTCTAACGATATATAATTTGTCTTTTAATTCAAACCGAGCAGCTCACAACAGTCCCTACAAGAAAGATGCGCGTTTCTGTACCTTCTGTTTTGCGAGGCTGTTTCGAGCTTTCTCTTAGAATTTTATTAAAAAGCTTATTAAACAAAACATGTTTTCAATACATTAAACTAACAATCTGTAAATTTTGGTAATTTATAGTTAACGTTTTTTATTTTAAAAACACACTTAAAGTCACAGCTCATAAGTTGTCCAAAATCTCCAATTGATACACTAAACCAAAAACCAATACATATCACCAATGGTCAACGGGTTAACTCATTTGAACAAGACCCAACTAGTCTAGAGTGGGTAACTTAGACTTTTGATTCATGTCTCTAGACTTAAAGTGTCTTCATATAATCTAGGACACGGATAGTCATCTTCATATCACTTGGACTATTTTCGTATTTCACTCACCACCTCAGGTGAGTACTCATACCCTTTTTTATTACTGTGGAATATTATGCAATATCAACTCTTGTTATTATTAGAGGGGTGATTTCTTCAAATGATAATTTGAGTAGTGAGTATTTATATCCCCCCCTCTTATTTACTATTTTTGGGGTGTAACATGTATCCTATGACAAAAATATAACTTTCAATATCCAACTCTCATTATCATACGAATGGTGATTCATTCAAATGATGATTTGTATTGTGGGATTAAATAATCAATTCGTGTTATCATTAGAATGGTGATTCATTCGAAATGGTGATTCGTGTTGTGAGTTTACACATTCAAACATCAAATCTTTACAAACCACGCGATTTCATTATATGTCTATGTGTGATCACATGCTATATGTCAAACTATTACATTTTTATTCATCATTCATCATTCATCAGTGTAATCATTAACATACAAGCTTACGGTAACAATGATAGATCTATTGGCTGACAACCCACCTAAATTTGACCGGTAATTAGCATTCGGGTGATTGAAACCTATTTTCATCATAGCGTGACTTTCGAGTTACGGACACTAGTCATCAAGGTTTGATTACACACATACATTGGTTCATTCATACATGGTTGAGTCTACATTTGACATTTGAATCGTTTTTCAACTACTAGATATATTATAACCCTATGTTTACTCACCAACTATTTTTAGTTGACACTCTCTATTTTTATACATGTTACAGGAAATGCAGTTTGAGCCACATTTGATTGATGTCACATCTAGGATGCTTTGGACCTAGATTTATTAAATCAACTTCAATCCTATTTGTTATGTTATGTGTATTTGAACCTATTGTTTGACTTGGAATTTGGTAATGATTAAGTATTGAAACTTTAATTAGTGTCATGAGCATTTGGACAATCATCATGCCCCGACGTAAATTCCGCCGTCGGTTGGGGTGTGACAGATTGGTATCAGAGCCTTGGCTATAGAGAATTAGGTTATTAGAAATGGTGACCTAGACTATGGCTTTAGGTGTCCAAACATGAGAATCTCATGTCTTGCATGCTTATTACATATTACTCTATGTCCATATATATGCTACTTATTCATACCTTATTCTATCCAAACGCTTGATCTTTTTTTCATGACACACACATCTACCATATCACCTTATGCTACATTATATTCTTATACTTTTGAAATCTGATTACTCTATTTATTCTTCGATTTTTTTTTATCCCATCAAAAGTTTAAGTTCTAAGTGTCAGACATGTAGTAACTGGAAGGGTTGACACCGGTAACCGAGTGTTTCTGTCTAAGAAAGGCGTTGCGTACAAATCCCAACTCGAGGGACCCGGACGCCGATCTAGGAACTCTTGGTGAGAGTGTCTTACCTATTAGGCCAAAGCATGTCATACGTCACGCGAACTAGAATAACTTTGATCGGTCAAGGTTGTAGTTTCCCACTTGGGAAGCGAGAGCCATTCTATTATTCAAATGATTTTCTATGTGCAATCTTTCTATGTTTTACCACATCTAATGTTATCCTTATGATTCTCGATTTCATGATTTTGTGTTGTGTCGCATCATATGCTATGAGTGATGACATTTATTCACAATTCTATTTTGATCGGAGTTTAAAATTTCATTTACCCCCTTGAATTTCATAATTTCATGATTTTATACCCTGATTCATATTTCACGATACTTACGCAATCAATTTGCTACCTTCATGATTTTACATACCTTTTATTATTATTTTTTTCATACATCCCTCTCATGTTTTCAAATACCTATCAATCATTCATTGTCACCACGGTTATGCTATTGGGTTATTACCCTATTTTGACTAAAGTCTCGTGATTTCATGAAATTTCCTTATGGATGGTCACACCTTTTTGTCTATACACTACCTTCACCCTCGTCAACATTCTAAAACCGCCCAACTTGTTGTGTCATCTTCATGCTCGCTCAACACCCAATTCTTCCAAGACATAGCCCAACCTGTTACACCAATACCCAATGGACACACCCAATGTGGTGATTCACAATGTGTGTCTGAGGTTGGCCATTGCAAATGATGTTTCGACCAATCCAGTCAATCAGGTTGCGCGTATACGTATCTTGACCTCAAGTGATACTCCAAGCCTAAACTTATCTTTTAAATCAACCACTCAGTTTTCAAGCATTCGGTTTTTTTTGGCATGTCATTTTTGGTCCTCGTGATTTCATTATTTGGTGTGCTACACTTCTTTTTGTGGACAAGTTTTAACTCAATAACGTTTTACGTATGTCATTCCAAAAATCTATTTATCGTTCATATCATTTTAATTCATTTACATGTTAGTGAGTTCTTGTTGATGAGTTCATGAGTTTACAAGTTTGCATGATTACGGGATTTCATGCTTACAAGTTAACAAATTTACACGTTAACGAGTTTACGAATTTACATGCACATGAATCCCCATTTTGAAAATCTCAATTTATCCATTTTGAACATTCCCTAATTTCACGTGTCGAGTTTACAAGTTCACTTTCAAGGTATACATGTTTAGAAATTTACTTGTTTAGGATTTTACGAGTTTACGAGTCCACATGCTTACGGGATTGCATGTTTATGAGTTTATGTTTTTATGACTTCACAAGTAAATAACTCTGCATGCTTACAAATTCAAAAGTTTTCATTCATGTTCAAGGTTATTTTATTGATCCCTGAACCAACGACCGACGTGCCTCGACGTTATTCGTTAATGGCACCTCTAAGCATTCGTTTCTTATCGAAACCCATCCGCAAGACTTTCTTTTTATGTCGGTTAATGTCGAAGTTGTGTGCTTCGTGTAGCTCATTTGTATCCCCGCCCGGACTGCCAAGTTTTGGTAGTCTATGGCGATAAACCAGCTAGTGGTCTCAGGCTTATGTCTTGTACCAAAGGCCACAAATATTAACGCAAGGAATACTTGGCCTTCTTGGCCAACATCGTGGAAGGTCCGTGATTATGAAAGGGGAGTCAAAGACATCCAGTCGTTTGGGATTCTCCTGAGGTGTTTCTCGAAGACGTATCAAGTCTTCCTCGTGTTCGCCAACACGACTTCTGCATCAACACCATATCTGGTACTACTCCGATGGCAAAGTCACCTTATCGCCTCATACCCTTGGGAATGAAATAATTTTTTTCGTGTTAGTTAGCTACTTATCCTAACACTCGAAGTTCGTTTTCTCCTGCAAGACTAACCTTCATTTTGACTTTTATCACATTCGTGGTGATGATATTCCTAAACTTGTTATCCTCATATGTCGTGATTGATTTTAAGCACACTATAATATCTAACCTTGTTCAAAAACCATGTTTTTGCTTGGCCACGGATTCACTCCTGGCTGATCAAGCACTCCCGTGACACTTGGAAATCCTATTTGCAAACCCTACCTAGATAAATTTATTATCGCCGTCACCGATGATATTTGAATTTACTCTAAATCCAAAATCTCTTCCTATTTTGCGTGAAGCTTTCATTCAAACAATAAACTTTGGGGAAACTTTTATTATTTAATTTGTGAACTTGACTTTTGTAAATTTAGAAGTCAATTCATGAATTCAAATTTTGATTTAATTCATGGGCTCAACTTTGTCGATTCAACCTTTGTGCTTAATTCATGGATTTCACTGTTATTAAGTCAAAGTTCGGTCTATGATTTTGGCTTTTTGTATATCTATATTCAAATCATAAATTCGATTACTTTTTAATAGTTATCCAATCCATGGATTCGATTTTTGTTTGATTCATGAATTCAAAGTTTATTCAATTCATAGAACTGGCTTTCAATTTGTGACACTTAGTGATCGATTTTGTTCAATCTATTTTCGATTTATACTACCATAAACCTTGCTATTGAGTTCATGTTATTTGGATCACGCTATTCGATTCATGTTTATCATGCTATTCGAATCATGTCACCCGATCAACTCACGATGTTTAATACATGGTATTAGACTCAATCCAGGCTGCTCGATCCATTTGGCATCGATCGACCTTGAGTTTAGTCAATTTATTTACACTTCGATTACACTACATTCAGTTTTAGACTATTCATTTATCATGATTGAACCTATGTGACTTAATATTCTCCATATACAAAACCTTATGTTTTCACTATCTCAATCTTTAATCATTTTATTATTGAAGCTTGTGATTTCATTACTCTACGTTTTAGTCATTTGTCATTATGGATTTTCACGATATCTCATATTTTCAACATATATCCTTTTGATAACCAAGACTCATATGAAAGGTGACCATCAATCACATGTAATACTAGTTACGCATGCGATTGAAGTTGAGATCATAAATATGGGATCTTGTGGCACTGGCATGGACTGTTTTGGATTTTGTCTAGACCTCGCACCTCGTGGGTGGACTGGATGTGGGTCGCTACCCATCCATCTCATCTAGACATGATGCGTTTTCTTGTTAAAATCCGCAATTTCATTTTATCATGAGAAACATTTATGTTGATTTTCGAGTTAAGCCATTAGCTTTGATTTACAAAAGTATACATGTTACCCCCCTATCTCGGATTTTTTTTTCTAAGTCTCTACTAACTGAATTTCGGGACGAAATTCCCTAAAGTAGGGGAGACTGTGACATCCACCTATTTACCATATTTATGAACCAACCCGTTTCTACTATCCATGCTAAAGTCATACCCGAGCTAACCCAATACGAGACCAACTCTGATATTATTGGATAACTCTAAAACTATGCATTAATGATGGAACAATAATAGAGTTTATAAAAGTTAAACATTATACTTTTTATGAAGTTGTGACTTATATCATTATCATTCTCGCGGAACATTGATCCGGCCGAAGTTGAAGTGGACCTACATGGTCCGGGTGAAACCGAGGTCAGCTGGATGTCGTTCCGGCTGAAGTCCAAGTGGAATGGTTCAGGCGGACATCGTTCCGTTGAGGTTGAAACATTTATGTTCCATACATCCGTAAGTTATAATCTCACTAAAATTATGATCATTAATTAGTACATCTTAGCAAATTGAAACTCCTCATTTTACTTCGCTATCTATCGTATGTTCGGTAGCAAAAAGACCACTACAAAAATTAGTCCTCAAAGACTAAAATTAGTCTTCAAAGGCTAAAGTTAGTCCTCAAAGACTAAAATTAGTCCTCAAAGACTAAAGTTAGTCCTCAAAGGCTAAAATTAGTCCTCAAGATGACTATAAATACCCAAGCCAAACTCTAGTTTTCTCACACCTTCACCTCCATATCTCACTCATGATTTGTCGACACGTCCACTTCTACAACCCATATCTCCCTCATAAATCGTCCAAACCCTTCCATTATTGTCCAGAAATCTCCCTATTTGAGTCCTCTAAAAATGCCAACTGACCTCACTCAATTTCGATAAAAACTCAGACCTCTAGACCACTTTGAACGATGACTTCTCCGGAATCTGGCTGCTGTGCGACCTTGTTTTCCGTGGCACATTTGAGGTACCAAACGAGATCGGTTTGAGCTGATTCTTTTTCCTATATCTTCCTATTTCAAAGTACTTCATTTTAGACTTAAAATCTGTACTATTTGGTTTCCTAAATCATCCAGAATCATCCTTTAAAGTCGACCCAACTTTCTGTCAGAAAAGCTTAAGAACTCCTCAAGGCTTCAAGTGTTGATCTAAGCTCAACCGTCATCTTCACTACCTTCTCCTTGCTTGATTACTGTGTGAAAAACATCTTATTTATATTCTTAAATACTCGTTCATATTCATACCTAAGAACACCCATTAAAAAGGGCTTGTTGGTTAATCACCTTAAAGGAAAACAACTCAACTTTAAATTCTGTCAAAACACAGATTCGTTGTAGGAACTTTTATCCGGCCATATCTTGATCATTTCGAACTCAAATTTAACAAACTCAGACTCCACCATTAAGTTCGTTGAGTTAGCTTTCTAACGATATATAATTTGTCTTTTAATTCAAACCGAGCAGCTCACAACAGTCCCTACAAGAAAGGTGCGCGTTTCTGTACCTTCTGTTTTGCGAGGCTGTTTCGAGCTTTCTCTTAGCATTTTATTAAAAAGCTTATTAAACAAAACATGTTTGCAATATATTAAACTAATAATCTGTAAATTTTGGTAATTTGTAGTTAACGTTTGTTATTTTAAAAACGCACTTAAAGTCACAACTCATAAGCTGTCCAAAATCTCCAATTGATACACTAAACCAAAAACCAATACATATCACCAATGGTCAACGAGTTAACTCATTTGAACAAGACCCAACTAGTCTAGAGTGGGTAACTTAGACTTTTGATTCATGTCTCTAGACTTAAAGTGTCTTCATATAATCTAGGACACGGATAGTCATCTTCATATCACTTGGACTATTTTCGTATTTCACTCACCACCTCAGGTGAGTACTCATACCCCTTTTTATTATTGTGGAATATTATGCGATATCAACTCTTGTTATTATTAGAGGGGTGATTCCTTCAAATGATAATTTGAGTAGTGAGTATTTATATCCTCTCTCTTATTTACTATTTTTGGGGTGTAACATGTATCCTATGACAAATATATAACTTTCAATATCCAATTCTCATAATCATACGAATGGTGATTCATTCAAATGGTGATTTGCATTGTGGTATTAAATAATCAATTCTTGTTATCATTAGAATGGTGATTCATTCGAAATGGTGATACGTGTTGTAAGTTTACACATTCAAACATCAATTCCTTATTCATTTTACAAACCACGCGATTTCATTATATGTCTATCTGTGATCACATGCTATATGTCAAACTATTACATTTTTATTCATCATTCATCATTCATCAGTGTAATCATTAACATACAAGCCTACGGTAACAATGATAGATCTATTGGCTGACAACCCACCTGAATTTGACCGGTAAATGGCATTCGGGTGATTGAAACCTATTTTCATCATAGCGTGACTTTCGAGTTACGGAAACTAGTCATCAAGGTTTGATTACACACATACATTGGTTCATTCATACATGGTTGAGTCTACATTTGACATTTGAATCGTTTTTCAACTACTACATATATTATAACCCTATGTTTACTCACCAACTATTTTTAGTTGACACTCTCTATTTTTATACATGTTACAGGAAATGCAGTTTGAGCCACATTTGATTGATGTCACATCTAGGATGCTTTGGACCTAGATTTATTAAATCAACTTCAATCCTATTTGTTATGTTATGCGTATTTGAACCTATTGTTTGACTTGGAATTTGGTAATGATTAAGTATTGAAACTTTAATTAGTGTCATGAGCATTTGGACAATCATCATGCCCCGACGTAAATTCCATCGTCGGTTGGGGTGTGACAGCGGAACCCTAGCCGCCGCCGGTTACTGCCACTGCTGGTTCACGGAGTTCGCGACCAAGGGTGACCCTAGGAGTCTTGGTTCATGCACGGGATAGAAAGGAGAAGAAGTTTGGAGCAAAATGGGAGGTCGCCGTCGTGCGCCGCCGGTCGCCGTCGTGCGCCGCCGGTCGCCGGCCGGAATCCGGTCGCCGGAAAAACGGGGTCTCCCCCTTCTCTCGGTCTCTTTCTCTCGAGCACACACAAGTGTGTGTGGGGCTGCACTTCAAATGAAAAGGAAAGGGGTTAAGGACCCTTTTATATATGGAGGGTTTTTAGGTGGACAAAAGTCAGATATGCAGGTATTATACCGCGATATTCGAAACGTTAAACTGTAAACGCCTCGTAATTCATACCACGATAATTCCATAATGACTGAAATATTCTAAAAGCCTCATAAACATCCTCGGAATACTTAAAACGTTAGATTAAGTAAATCTGGTGAATGTTCGGTTAAACTCGCGGTATAAAGCGCGTATACGACGCGTTTACCATTTACCTCCGTTTTGCGAACTGAACATATACTCGCGACTGTAATTCATATTAAACACTTAGAAAAATACTCTATAACTTCACAGGGTCGTTAACTCCATTTTAAACAATTAAACGATCAATTTCGGTTATTCTCGCGTAAACGAACGGTTTACCAATCTCACCGTTTCTTGCATCGTTTTCTACGGTTATCCTTTCTGATGATCAGAACATCAATGATCAAGTGTCTGGCAATTCCAGACACTCTAATCCGGCCATAGTGACCCCTTCGTCACTACCGGTGACTTACGCGCGTTAAGCGCCGTTTGTCGTTTCCGTTCGCACACACCATACGTAAACATCTTAATACACTTTCTAACAAATATTAACGTCCATGTTAATATATCCATTCTCATAATCACTCGAACCAACGTACTTACATTAACGTCCGGTTATCCGGTACGTTTACCGATTAGACAACGAACTTTAGCCGGTTTACACCGAATTCAGCTTTTATCGCTCCACAACATTTCCAATTGCATAACAATCACCCAGAATACTTCTGACAACTTATCCGAACATCGGGTATTTGAATTGGGCCTTTGTCGGGCCGCAAATCTCTAAATGGGCCTAACGGGCCTAACTGGGCTTAACAGTCCATTCCATTTATCGGAAAAATTTCCCTCCGATTTACCGGAATTAACCAGGTGTTACATCCTCCCCTCCTTAAAGGAATTTCGTCCCGAAATTCGCCACAACTAACAGGACGGGGAGTAACCATACAAATGCGGATCACATCACGCGGGATGTTCTCCGAGGGACATCTATCTTCCTTGGGGCTACCACGTAACCCCTGATGCCTTCCCTGGCATCAGATCAAAAGAATCATCTTTTTCGATCGGTAAACCTCTCCCATGATGTTACTACCTAGTGGACTTACATGCCGTTAGCGTGGATTGATCATCACTTCATACTTGACAGTTCGTCTTAATACTTCACCATATGGTATGGGTTATCACTCGGTCTTGATACGGCGTCCCGTATATCGTATTTTAATTGCGACAAGGCAATACAATTACCGTTTTAGTGATGACGCCACCACATAGTGCAAATATCGTATGTCTTCTTCCTACCGGCTCCGCTACCACGAACGTCCTATATACTTTCAAGTGATTTCACTACCACACGGACTTAATCACCACTCTGTAGTGTTATCAAAAGGAGTTTCTCTGTCATCAAGCCATAGGTACCACCTTATCCGGTCATCAAACTTTTTCCATCACCCCACTTGGTGATAAAATAGGGGACTAATCAGTCTTACCTTCATAGGTTTACCGATAACTCTGATCTAGCACTGATTCTTATTGCTGCGACAAGTTACTGATTGGACGAGTCCAATCCCATTATCAGATTCTCCGAAAAGGGAAGTTGGGGGTTTTATGTTAAAGAACCGAATTCAATCAAATGTCTTCACCAAGGGACTTAAGCTACCTCGTCACCCGTGGTAACTCAGTCCCCAAGGCCATGACGAATCCATCAAGGTTAGGAGCACTCGTTTTGGTGTTACCCTTGGCACTACAGGTCATCGACGCCCAGCATCTACCCAATCGGCTAGTAGAGTCACGAAGGGTACCCTCGCTACTACCTTAACTACGGGGTTCACGAAACGATGCAAGTCATGACTATCGCAGGAGTGAAGGTACAAGGAATCCTACACATTAGGAAATCACTTAACTTCTAGCTTCATCAAGCTACATGTACTTAAGTGTTGTTCAATTCTTAAGGGTACACGAGTGGAAGTCATATCCCTATACGTGTTCTAACGCAGAAGTCACAACTATCACTTAAGGGACCTAACTCAGGTATAACAAGTAAGTTGTGCAGCACAAATACACAACTGTTACATACAATGTTAACATGCCAAAGCGTCGCAGCTGGTTCCACTTCATACGAACCATCAAGCCAATCCTCACAGTATCCTGGGCACAACAAATCAACATCCTGCCAGGGCGACGTGCATTCGTTTCGGGCCATCCCAACAATACAAACCCAAGAAGCACACAGCTTCAGAGGCGTTCCAACAAAACGGACTCACAAAGCACATAGCTTCGGATCTGTCCCAACAATACGGGCTCACGAAGCATACAGCTTCGGATCTGCCCCAACAATACGGGCTCACGAAGCATACAGCTTCGGATCCGCCCCAACAATACGGGCTCACGAAGCATACAGCTTCGGATCCGCCCCAACAATATGGACCCATGAAACAAAGCAACGTCATTTTTAAAGCAGGACCGCACCCTGGCCCAGCTATTCACATCTATCATCGTCATTGGAAATCCAAGAGTCCTACTGACCACATGTCAATATCATGAACTCGTAATTCAATCTGATCTATCAAGATCATTAATTCCCAAGGATACTTGAAGTACGTGTCACGGGTCTTTTCCACCAATAGCAACCCAAGATGCCTTTCATAAATTCAATCTTCCATTACAAGCCAATCGGCTACACTAGCCAAGGATAGAGATCCTTATTCCACAAAAGACAAGCACTTTGCTCTAAATAACCGATTACAATCATAAGAGACAAGGAGAGATCAACGGGTTACTAGCGGATCACAACATCACTATACAACATACAACCCATACTTACAAGATTACCACATGCTCACAAGATTACCACAGGTCTTTGTCTGATCGGTCGAGCAATACGAGTGCATATAACAAGACAACTTTCTATCTCTCCCTCCTTCGCACAGTGCGAAGATCTACCATACTTTCGGTCACATACCGATTCCCATATTTTGTCGTAACTTGAAGACCACCAATTATAACAAGTTTTGCATCACAGTACACAAATTTTAAACACAAAAGGCCTCAACTTAGTTCCCAAAATGTTCCAATTTAACAAACCAAACTCAAAATTTTCAAAGCTACTCATAGCTATTTCTGTTTTGCCTTATGCTGACAGCCTGTCAGCCTTATGAACTTGGGAGTTCAATTCGATCCATCAAACCATAATTGCTCGAAGCACTTTGCTCAAAAGTCTTTGTCATCCCTAAATTGGATCAA
>JBCNJP010000025.1:16801822-16817167 GCA_039602395.1 Deinandra increscens subsp. villosa | reverse complement strand
GGTAGCTCCAGTTCTGACTCCGGATTTGTCTGGGGGTACACGTCAGTTATTCTGCTCTGTTTAACATCTCTGGGCAAGAGATGCTGGGTGGGTAAACCGTTAGTATTTGAAATCAAGGTTCATGTGAGATCATACATCCACAACAATAAACCCTTGTAATATTTAAGTATACTGAAAACTGTTTTACAAATGTTTAAATGATAAAACATAAACCTGTGAACCTCACCAACTTTATGTTGACCTTTCAAACTCATGATTTCTTAGGTAATTGATGCAAACACCGGGGGACATGCAAATGGGGCTTAATCATGCTATCGGACCTGCTCTTGGAGTCATAGTCCCAACTTATCCGAATAAACTGTTTTATGTTTTAACATTAATTTAGACTTTATGTTTTCCAAATGTAAGACATTATCATTTCCACTATCTTTCCGCTGCAACTAAAATGAAGTAATGTTTTATGAAGTGTAAATTATTAGATGTTGTTCTATGTATCCTCGACTATGATTCCATTCTCGCTCATACCCGACACCGTTGACCGGGGTGTGACATATTCCGCCTCCGCAGTA
Organism: Deinandra increscens subsp. villosa; assembly: GCA_039602395.1. NCBI lineage: Eukaryota > Viridiplantae > Streptophyta > Magnoliopsida > Asterales > Asteraceae > Deinandra > Deinandra increscens. The sequence continues at coordinate 16,816,598 of JBCNJP010000025.1, read as the reverse complement.
GACGTCGTGACTGAGGTCTGTTTCTTGCATTGCCATGATACAAGCCTCTCCCCTAGAAATTGACAACCGACAGTAGTGGATTTGAAATTAATTTTGCACCCGCCATAATCTCAATCTGAGTAGGATGATAACTCGAAGTTATTATCATTAGGGTACCAAATACCAAGATCCGGACAGCCCTTCAAATAAGCAAATATCCTTTTCACTAGCTAGCAAATGAGAAGCCTTGGGGTCTTCCTGATACCTAGCACACATACAAACGGCAAACATTATATCAGTTCTAGAAGCAGTAAGATACATAAGCGACCCAATCATGGCTCGATACGATGTTGAATCAACACAGTCACTAGACTCGTCTAGCGCAAGACCATGATTAACCTGTATGGGAGTATTGGGAATGTGGGCATCTCCAATCTTAAATATGGCCAAGACATCATTAACGTATTTTGTCTGGTGCAAAAAATATGCCTTTCTCTGAATGATTCACTTAAAGACCTAAAAAGTAATTCATCTCTCCTATGGAACTCATTTCAAACTTTGTTTGCATCACAAGCTCAAATTCCTTGCAGAGCTTATCGTTTGTATTGCCGAAAATAATGTCATCGACATAAACTTGTATTATAAGCAGATCATTCCCCGTCTTCTTCGAGAAAAGGGTGGAGTCAACCTTCCCGTGCTTGAAACCATTTTCAAGTAGGTGAGTAGATAAATTCTCATACCAAGCTCGTGGAGCTTGATGAAGACCGTACAAGGCTTTATCCAACTTGTAAACGCGCTCAGGAAAGTCAGGATCATAAAAACCAGGTGGCTGCTTAACATAAACTTCTTCACGAATCTTCCCATTCAGAAAAGCACTTTGAACATCCATCTGATACACCTTAGAGCCTTTGTAAGCTGCAAATGCCAAGAAAATGCAAATCGCTTCAATCCGAGCTACTAGAGCGTAAACTTCATTGAAGTCGATGCCTTCTTTCTAAGAGAAGCCTTGAACCACCAATCGAGCTTTGTTTTTGACGATGATGCCTCGATCGTCTTTCTTACACTTAAACACCTAGCGTGTCCCGCAAGGTTCTTTGGAATTCTTGAGTTGATCAACAAGGTGCCAAACTCCCAACTTCTGAATTGTTGTAATCCCTCCTGCATTGCCTCAACCCAAGAAGAGTTTTACAATGCTTGTTCAACAGTTGAAGGCTCAACTTGAGATAAGAAACATGATTGGAAAACTTCATCTTGAATCCCGGAATCACGAATTTCAGCAATTAATGCATCGACTGAACTGGATAATTGATGTCGTGTGCGAACAATAGAATTTGGATTACCAATAATACTCTCTTGTGGATGAATCTTATGAATTCTAAGAGTAGGAACATCTGGAACCACCACATTGTCTTCAAGATTAGTAATATTCAATTATGCAACCTCTAAGTCAGCATAAGGAACATATGAACTTGTACTTGGTACAATTGTTTCATCAATCGGTCCCGACTCAGTCTCATGAAAATCACTCTCCTCATCATCCGAGGAACTAACATCCTCCAAATTTGAAATATTTTGACTAGAGGAAGATGATGTAGTAGGAGCAACATGAAGCTTCGGAATATTTGATCCATTCTGAAACATTGTATGATACACGGAAGCAGCTATGTCTTATTTGGAAACCTCATCATCAGAAGCACTACGTGTGATAGAGAAAGAATCAAAGAAATCTTCATAATCAAAGCCACGAGCAGAACCCGTCTTTGCTGGTCGAAAAGTATGTCTTTGACAATCAACATGCAAACAATTCTCAATAGTCTTATAAACAGGATTAAAGACTCTTTTCATTAGATGTTTGTATCCAACAAAAGTTCCTTCAAAGACCTTTTCATTAAACTTGCCAGCTTCTTTGAGAACTGTACACATACACCCAAACGGTTCCAAAAAGTGCAAATTTGGCTTATGACCATTAAGCAAATGATAACTGGTTTTGTTCAACCTCTTGACGATAAGAACACGATTTAGTACAAAATAGGCTGTAGCAACTGCTTCAATCCAAAACTGAATTGGTAAATGTGCACCAGCTAACATTGTTCGTGCTATTTCTATTAGTGTCTGGTTCTTTCTTTCAGCTACTCCATTTTGTTGAGTATGTGGTGCGCTGAACTCTTGAATAATACCATTAGAATCACAGAATCTGTCATACTTGCATTTTTGAATTTGGTTCCATTATCACTACGAATGCGACATATTCTTTTATTGTATGTAGATTCAGACTTTGACAACAATTTCTGAATTATACCAGGAGTTTCATCTCTAGTGTGCATAAACGCCACCCATGAGAAACGGGAGAAATCTTCCGTGATCACTAAACTATAATATTTACCATCAATACTACGAACATTCACAGGACCAAATAGATCCATGTGAAGTAGCTCCAATGGCGTAACAATAGAATTCAGATGTTTGGAAGGATGAGACTTTTTCCGTTGCTTTCCTTTTTTGCAAGAAACGCACATATCGTGAAAAGTAAAATGATTATTTGTAACACCGTCTACCAAATCATGATTCACCAAGTAATTCATTTTTCGATAGTTTATGTGTCCCATTCGGTGATGCCACATAATGGACTCTTTTTCAGTGGCTTTAGAGATGAAACATGTTGCAGGAACTGCAGGAGAACACATAGTTCATATTCAGCACATACAAATCTCTAAACCGTGGTGCACACATTACTATCCAGTCATCCAGGATTTGATTCCAGGCTTCAAGATCAAGCACTCAGAGCTTGTGAAAGCAGTAGTGAACTGCTGATCACAAATCTAAGATACACTCAGCAGATTGTGTTGCAACTCTTCCACAAATTATACTCTATCAAATGTGACACTCTCGTTACCCATTTTTCCTTCACTGGTAATTTTTCCGCCTTTATTTCCAGCAAATGTAACATTCCCACCATTAATAGGTTTGACATCATACATCAGGGATATGTTACCTGTCATGTGCCTGGAAGCTCCACTATCAACCACCCAAAAGTTGTTGACAACCTTTTCTTGAGCTCCCTGCAAAAGTCAGAAGATAATTAGTTTAATGCAGGACCCAAGCTATCAGCTTTGGGTCAACCAGTGTCCTCAGAAAAATCTTTAGTGGCTTTAGATGTCATCTTAGGTAGCCACTTCTGTTTCAACAATGGAATAGATGAGTCAGATTTGGAAGCATGAGTTGATGAATTACCAAAATTACTTGTACTATGTTTTGAAAAAAAATTCATGTTTAAAGTGATGCTTGGTAACCATTGGATCATCTACCATCTTGTCTTTGGAAACAGATTTAGAATCAGAATCAGAACTTTCTGATTTGTGTGTTTGTGCAATGGAACGCTTCTTTTCAGTAAGCATGGGACACTTCACACGTAAATGTCCCCGCTTAAGACAATAAAAACATCTCCGACAATCAGTAATGAGAATTCCAATGGGATTCCCAAATTCATCTGTAGTACCGTCATCATAAATGGTAGTAATGAATTCCTTTGGTTTACGAACCTTAAACAGTCTAGACTTAGCTTTTGGAAGTGGTTTGAATAAAGGCCCAATATAACGAAATTCATTATAAAAACCTTACTCATCAAAATCACAATTTTCTAAATAACATTTTGGTTTTGTGGGTTTTGACATTGAATTGACCAGAATATCCATATAATGAACCTTCACCAAAATCATCATAAAAATTGTAATCATCACAAAATCCATACGATTCATACTCAAACAAATTTGTTTTTGATGAAAACTGACCATCAGAATTATAAAAACTATTTGGTGAGTACTTTGGTGATTTTGATTTTGATTTAGATTTAGATTTCTGGACATTTGGTGTTGACTTTGACGTGATCTTTGAAGCATTTTCAAGATCAGGTACCACTTTCACTCCAGAAGCAACATTGAAAACTTTTGCAAGGCATGTTGGATCAACACAGCAAAAAGGAAAAAGAACATCTGAGAAAATCGTATCACTTCCTTTCAAACAATACATTTGTTTAGTGGTAGAAGATTCACCAATCTCAGATTTCCCTTTTAGCTTATCATCAATTTTCTCAGATTTTGTGTCAAATGATTTGACACCTTTCTTATATTCTTCTGAAATTTCTGAGATTTCTCTGATTGACCTCAGAACATTCAACATCATTCGATCCAAAACCGATTCCACTAAATTTAGCTGATTTAGGAATAGGAACCGGAATTGTAGAAACATCATGTCTGGTTTGCTTTCCCTCATTTATTTTATCTTTTTCATAAAACAAATGAACACCTTTTGAAAAAAAAAATTTGTTTCAAAATCTTTCATTTTCTTTTCTGTTGATAAAATCTTCATTTTAGCTTCTAAAGGTGTTTGTGTAACACCGCCCTCAGACTTAATCTCGGTGACAGGTTTAACAACCGCAGGGTCACTAGATTCTGATTGGTTTGAAACAACATGACTTGGTTTTGAACCATGTTATCCTGGCTTTTTCTTGTATGTGCCCTTGTGTCGGTCAGAAGACCCAAGAAAATCGTCTGTGAACTTAGAGTAATCAAACACAACTGATGGTTTGTTTTCAGTCTTAGTGGGTTCCAAGCCGTGAGAAATTGTTGGTGGAACTGAATTACATCCTGACTCTTTAAACACTTCTTTCAAAGTATCATCTTTGCACAAATAACTTGCAAAGGTGTTGGGAATCGAGATACCGAGCCAACAAGATTTGGATAGATGTGATAATACTCAACGGCCACTTAACGTCTACCATCCCGACAACACGGTGAAGAACATGACAACTCAAGACACAAGACTCAACTAAAGAAGATGGCTCTAGTGAATATTATTTATTGTTTAAATATTGTCACTAGTTGGTAGTTTTACTATTATGCCCTTAGTGAGTTTGTAGTATATATAGTAAGTCTTTCTCATGTGAAAGACTTGATGAGTGTATGTTTGAGAGAGAGTTAGTCATGGTTCTTTGAAGCTTGTCAAGGGTTCATGAACTCACCTAGTAAGTTCATGATACCCGGGAATGCGTGGGGTAGGTAAAATGTAATCATTCGATTATCTTTATTTATCTATCATTCCACCACGTTTATCTATCTATCTTGTTCTTCATCTATCATGTTTATACTAGCTTTGCTCATCATCATCATCATCACATCTCAAACACCATCGTGTTCATATCCGGGTGTTCATTTGTTTCTACAAAAACGAGTTACACAAAGACTCGATCCGCTTCCGCAACCAAGGTATTTTCCCACCACCTCGGTTTTTCAATTGGTATCAGAGCCATGGTCGAGATGATGCAACCTCATGGTTGATATCTCAACTTTGTGTTCATGTTAGAGCATATTCCTATGCTACAATATGTCTCGTGTAATGTATCTAAGTGAGCATGTATATGAGTCCAAGGAGCAGCGTATCAGTTGGTACGCCGTATCAAATGGTACGCACGTACCAATGGTATGGAGGTGGTACGCAGCTCAGTTAGTGTCACCTATAAATAGGTTGACTAGCTTAGCATGTTAAGAACGTCTGGTCATATCATCTCCACTAAGTGTGTGTTTCTAAGTGTGTTCTAGAGAGAGAAACTAAAGCTTTGTAATTGTTCTCTTTGTGAAATCAATAAAACAAAGCTTATTTACATTCTCGTGCACTAGATCGATCGGTTCATCCAGTAGTAAGATCGTTACTGTGTTTTATAGTTCATATGCTTGTTTTTAAAACAAATGGAGATGTAAACTTTTTAGAAAGATTTTGAACTCCCCTCCATGTCTTTCAAAGTTTATGAAAAAGGTTTTTGAAGTTTTCTTTCTTAGATTAGTCAAACCTATTTATTCATATATTCTTGAGTTGTTAAAAGTAATTTTGTTGAGTGTTTGTGTTTTTGTCCAGTAAACACAAATAGGTTTATAAACTTGTCCAAGTTTTGTCTAAGCCTAACTCAAAACATGAACTCCCTGCATATTTCACGTATGCATAATCTTTAATGTTAAATTCATGGTCAAAATTCCTTTTATTAGTTAATCTCAAGACTCTCTTGAAAAGTGTGTGAATACTTCTTTCACATCACACTTTATTCTTTGTGTGTAAAATTCAACTTGCTTTATTTGACTTTAGCTTTCTTGAGTTCCACAATAGTGTGTCCTTTTTGTCAAGAGTTATCTCTGATGGAGTGCAAGTTTAAAATTTCTTTCACTTTAGCACTTGACTTTATTGAGTCCCACAATTTTCTTTTACTTTATTCACTTTTCCTGCACTTCCTTTCTCCACACGTATCTATACTTTCTTCAAGATTCCATGGCACTACTTTCTCTCTCCAAAATCATGAGAGCTATACAAAATATTTAGAGTGCTTACAGGTTACTCTTGAAGATGTTCGTGTGAAAGAACTCAGAAACAAAGTAAACGAGACTGCAGCTCGTATTTCATAAAAGTTTTCTGTTTGTTCTCGATTGAAAGATGGTGTTGCAAGTTAAAGAAGATGGTGACTCGATGATTTTTGGGTTGATGGTCTCACAAGTCGGTTACAACGTGGGCACGCAACTGACCCAGTTGAGAAGAAGTCGATATCAATGATCTCTAGTTCGTATATGGTTGACGAAATACAAGTTTGCATGCATGAAAATTCTTGGTATTAGGGTTTGGCAGTGATGAAAAATGACGGGTATCTGCATTGAAAAAGACGGTGAATGGCGGGTGTTTCGAAATCTGGGGTCTAGTGATATTTTTTTTTAAATCTGATGTACAAAACAAAGGAGCAGTGTACCACTATGCTTAAGTCGATAAAGCAAACTGGTCTCCCTTTGGACTCGTCTAAAGAAACAGCAATTTCGATGCATCTCTTTCATAATACCCACTTCAATCGAGTTTCCGCTCCAACTGTTAACTTCTATCGAAAAACATGCTCCAACCGGAAATAGTAAATCGATCAACCAGAAGTGGTCCAATCCTCGTTTCGGTGTCAAAAACGTGTCAAGAATCATCTCCGCTTCAAGGTAACAGTTTATCCTTGTTAATCGCACGTTTCTTGAGTCTCGGTTGCAAGTTTTATGTTTTTCCGGTCGCCGGAAAATATCTCCGGCGACATTAGGGTTTGAATGGAGAAGATGGCACTCGACAGTTATAAGTTAAATTGTTAAGTGTCGATATAAATCCCAATCGGGCCGGGTGTCCCACTGGTCGGGTCATTAGCCCTGTAACGTGGAGATCGCGTGTTCGAGTCCAGCAACTGCCTTTTTCTTTAATATTTTTATTTTCACTCTATTTGACTCGGACTGGTTAGTTCAAAAATCTCTGGTCGCGAAATCTAACACAAACTCCCTGTTGGCCGGGTGGTTGGGTAGCTTGCTTGCAAACCAGAGGTCCCAGGTTCGAACCTGGTGACCTCCGGTTAATTTGTTTTTTTTAGTTACTCTATTTTCCGATTCCTTTTGTTGCTTGACTCAAAACCATTCACCGATTGTTCCCCTACGTTATTTTGACCCCGTTAGATTACTCATGAAATTTTATATTACGAAACATCATAACTTAAATGAATTAAAAATTTGATGGCCTTCTTTACTATTAATCTAAATTAATTAAACCTAGATAAATAGATATATTTGAGTTATTTACACGTACGTATATACGTGTGAATGTTTTAAATATTTTCTTTAAACTCTTGAAATTTCGGCACGACATATAAATATATATATATAGGACGTTTATTTATTTTATTTTTTTATCACACTTTTGACTACGCCTTGATATGTATATTTACGAATATATATATTTACCCGATGATCCATACATTTATTATTTGGAATAACATACGCACATTGATTTTCATAAATCTTCGTGTCCTCGATTAAATATCATTTTTTGACTGCTTTCGAACAAACGATTTTTTTTATTGCGTATTGAAATTGTCACCTACATCATATTTGGAATTACTTGATATTAATACCGTCGTCTAGGCTATGTTACTCATGTGCGGACACACACTTACGTATGTAAAATCGATAGGTGCTCGGTATTACGCAAGGCTTGAAGTTTTACTAAATTGTAGCAGCGCACCCTAAGGTGAGTTTCACAACCATTACGTTACGTCTGGTTTTGGACGATAACACACGCAAACACGTTACACCCGGGTTAGGGTGATAACACAACAACTATTATGTATGATTAAAGTAGAAATCCAGTATATATCACATGTTCACGTAAAATGCTTTATCATTGAAAGTCCTTACTTATCGAACCGTTAATAGCAAATAGCGAGGGGATATTGGGTAGTACTACTTGGGTCTGACAAACCCCACTCAGCGGGCACGAGATGCACCACCCGACTGGCGGTCGGACTGAGGACAATGTCAGCCTAAACTTACCGTGATCGAGTAGACACGGGGAAGGCAAAAACACGTAAGGAATTATTCCTACAACTAATTGGTCAGCTTCGGTTGCGAACGTTTTAGTGACATGAACTTAGGCTCGCTACCTACGATATGGATTGTACTTGTAATATACATACTTACATACGAATAAAGATTGTTGTATTCGTACTGCATACTTATACTAGATATACTTATGTGCTTATGTGAACTCACCAACATTAGTTGACACTTGCTCTTATGCATACTTTGCAGGACGCTAGGAGTATCGGATTTTTGGGCACGTACGTTGATTAAAACCTCTATTTTTGGGAACTTGCTTTTAAAACCTTTACAACTTGAACTATTTACTTATCGGGCGCTTGTTTTGCGCAACATAACTTTTATGAGCTTCAGCTAAACTTTAACTCTGGTTTTGATATTTCCCGTTTGGAAATATATTTACATTTTGAACCCTTAACTTATGTTTGATGTAACTAATGACTCGGGTCCTGGTCTGGATCACACCCCACACGGTAAAACTCCGTTAGTGAAAATTGGGGGTGTGACACTTGTCGAGGGTTCATGAACTCACCTAGTAAGTTCATGATACCCGGGAATGCGTGGGGTAGGTAAAATGTAATCATTCGATTATCTTTATTTATCTATCATTCCACCTCGTTTATCTATCTATCTTGTTCTTCATCTATCATGTTTATACTAGCTTTGCTCATCATCATCATCACATCTCAAACACCATCGTGTTCATATCCGGGTGTTCATTTGTTTCTACAAAAACGAGTTACACAAAGACTCGATCCGCTTCCGCAACCAAGGTATTTGCCCACCACCTCGTTTTTCAAAAGGAAACTGAGTTTTTGAAATTCTCAATTTTTCGTTTTAAGATCCAAGATTTCAGTATTCAAATCTGAAATTGTAGCCATAGCTTCTGAAAGCTTTTTCTCAGAAAAATGTATTCCTCAATTTTATTATTCAATGCAATTTTAGTTTCAAGAGTCAAAGTGTGTTCCTTTTTCAGTTCAGCTTTAACAGCTTCCCACCTTTGTTTGAAAAATTTTGTATTTTCCTCAGCTAGCATGTATTTATCATAATACATCACTTTCTCATTCGAAAGTCTTTAAGTTGAGTAGCAGTTACAGCACAAAAATCACAATGTTGAGAATTAACCTGTATGTCAGCCATGAATGCTTGGTGTGCATCTCCAAGAAAATCATCTCTAGGAAGTTCATATTTTTCTTCAACCACCACATTGTCAGCTACAGAACTACCCAAGAAAGCAGAATCATCAGGAAAATCTGAACTCCAATCCTATCCTTCACTAGTTTGAGAAACTAAAACTTTAGTTCCCAAACTTGAAGCATTAGTATTTGTAGTAGAAGAATTAGATTTACTCCCTAAAGTCTTTGCACTTTGTGAAGCATATTTCTGATATAAACGAGAAGTTTCTTGATTTTTAGCTTGATTGCACTCTTTAGCAAAGTGACCATAATTTTGACAATTAAAGCATCTGACTTTAACTTTATCAAATCCAAGCTTTCCTTCAGGATTCAAATCTTTTCGTCCCGTTCTTTGCATAAACTTCTCTCCTCTTCGAACCAACATTGCCATGGACCAGTTGATATCCATTAATTCTTGATCATCAGCATCTATCTGTTCATAGTCTTCATCTGTCAACTCAACACTAGTTAATTTTCCCACAATCACACCATCATATGACGACATCCAGAGAATAATGCCATAAAATCATTTGTTGTTTTTGCAGAAAATGGACTTTGACTTGAAACAAATGCAGATTGACTTGAATGAACTGGATATGTAACTGTAGCATTTTGAGTATAGGATTCCATGGATGGTCCTCTAGACACATTTGAATGCATAGCTGAGGAATTATCCACATAAAAGGCAGTAGGAGCTGGATTTGAACTTGTTTTCACCTTAGCATGAATAGTAGAAGCATTTTCTCCAAAATAGATATCTGAGTTTTGTACTTGTGCTGGTAATGTCTTAACCCTGGTCATATCTAATTCTCTTGCTAACAAGTTCCTTATTAATTCATCATAAGATACATCATCAAAGCCTTTGTCATGGGTTAACAACAAAATGTAACCTTCCCATTTAGCAGGTAATGCATCCAATAATTTTTCCTTCAACTCATTGGCTTCTTTCTTTACTCCAACAATCTCAAGTTCGCTCACCAAGTGTGAAAGCCTTGAAACTAAATCATTGATAGTTTCATTTTGAACATTACAAAAATTGTCATACTCTCTCAATAAAACCTTCTTTTTGCTCTTTTCGTACTGAGCAGTTCCTTCACACCTATTACACAAGGCAACCCACAACCCTTTCGAAGTTGTATGCATCTTAAATTGATGAAGGATCTCATCAGGCAAAGCCATAGACAAAGTTGCATATGCCTTCCTTTCCAATTTGAAAGATTCTTTTTCCGTTTCATTCATCTTACTGTATAGTTTGTCTCACCACTATGTTTTGGCACTACATACCCATCTACATTGGTGTCCAAACACTTACATCAGTGACTCCATTATATGATTCATATTGTGTTTTCCAATTATAAAAATCTTTAAATTTCATCAATTTAGGAACCTTGTTTGTGGTTCCTATTTCGTTATCGTAATTGAGTAGGGCTTGTACAGACGCTGACATTTCCGCAAATGCTTGAAACGGATCCATTAAGAAAATTGGTTGAAACTGACTCAACGTACCAATATGTCGATCACTGTACCAATAGACTCAATCGGACCACCGATGTACCAGTGACCTTCACCGGACCAAATCAGAAGCGGACCAAACCAGAACAACGTACCGATGAACAGTAACGTACCACTATGGTATGGCGTAACTGCTGCGGACCAACCTAATAACCGTCACGTACCACCGTTGAAGATGCTCTTCCGTACCAACATGCGGCATACCAAATGATCTATGAAGATGTTCTTACAGATCACTGGATCATCGAACGTACCAGGACATTCATCCAACGTACCAATAGCGGACCAATGCAAAATCGATCAAAATTTGAAAATTTAGTGAATTAACACAAACTGAACCGTGACACGTGTTTCCAAGCAAACAGAAACATTCTATCGGATCAAAATCTCACAACACACTCACAAAAATGAAAGAAAAATGGATGAAAATGAGATTTGTGAACTCTTTTGACTCAAAAGCACCCAAAGAAGATCAAAAACGGAGCTTTGATACCACTTGTAAGTACATTGGATGGATCAGTCTACCGGATGCGAAGTCAAACGAGTAATCCGAATCACAAACACAAGGTAAATAACACTTCTTGTATTAGACACAATTAGTGTACAATAAGGACTCCAAAATTCTCTCACCAGAAACACACAGTTAATCTCTCACAGTTCTGATCTAAACAAAGAGACTCGAACTATTTATACTATACTGGTGCAGCGTACCATTTAACTCAACGTACCAATTGGTACGCTGCGGCGTATCAACTGGTGCGCCTCATGGTACACTGGAGCATTCTGACACAAAATCAACAACGTAAACAACAAACACCTAGACCTAGCATTAGACATCAAAACTTATCCTAACAGTAAAGAACATCTTGCTTACCGAACCAGGTTGAACAAGAGTAATGATTAGTATATTGGTCGTGTATATGAAGAAACAACTCCATCTGATCATGATGAAGATTATAACCCTACTGCCGATGTTAAAAAGGGCAAGGGTAAACAACCGGTTACATCCTCGTCTGCACAAAAACCAAAAAAGAGGAAAACGGTTGCCATTGGTGGTCGATCGCGTCCAAAGATGTTGAAACGTACAGAAATTTTACTAAGACATGCCAGCAGTGAGTCTTCATCTGGTTGTCCAATTATTACTCCACCTCCATTGAATTCTACAGCGGCTACTACAGTGAAGACAGTAATTTCATCGTTAAATCAATCAAGTGTAGTGAGAAGGTATCTTGGATCAAATTCTGTATCAACAACCACAACACCTTTGGCGAGTGTTGGTGCTCAATATGTAAATCAACTACTGGGAACTACATTTTTTCAGTTTCTTCAACTACTACAACTCCAGATTTTGTAGATGTCAATATCAATGTATCTTCGAGTGGGATATCGTATTCACAGCTTTATCTTCAACAACATTCTCACTGATTGTCAGGCTCAAAGAGCCGAGTTAAAAGCTAAACATTGATGAGCTGAAAGCCAAAGATGAATCTAAATCAAAACAAATTGTTGAATTGAAAAGAGATTATCAACTGATGAGAAGTGGGAATGAGGCAAACATTCATGAGATCATGAAGCTGAAAATGGCAAGTTCTTCCCAAGAAGCACAATTATCACAGGTGAATGAGCAGATCAAATTTCTGCTTAGTAAATTTGTTGCTCAGGGGGAGTTGGCATGCGAGAATTATGTGCTACGATACTTGAATGATAATCCCAAAATGATGATCCTGAAGGTACAACTGGTGGAGGTTCAGACCCAGTAGGAACATCTGGTTCGGGTGCTGGTACTTCAGCATCTAAGATGGAGTCGGATCCAAGAAATGTGAAGCCGATATCATCCGTCCTGTCAAATCAAGCTGCCAGAGACATCAATGAGATTGGTATTATCTTTCAAGATGGGGAGTTTGTCTATGAACTTACCCGAGAACAAATTCAGGCCATATTTGATCTTAATGACGAGGAGATGAAGAAAGCTGTTGAAGGTGAGCCTAAAACATATGAATCATCAGAGACTTCAGATTTAGACGATATATCTGATGAAGTCGAGGTTGAAGATATAGCTAAAGAAGAGTATCTAGATTTGTACTCGAATTTCAACAACAATCCTGATGATGATGAGTTTGAAGTGTTTCCTAAATAGAAAGGCGATAAAGCTGAAGTAAAGCTTAAGATAAAACAAGCTGAGACGCCTGATGACCCAATTGTCAAAGAGTCTAAGGAACAAAAACAACGAAAAGACTATGATGACTACATGAAAATATTTCACGCAAATTATGTTCCTCCTCCTAGACCGATCAAACATAGAAGACATGTTAGGTTCAAGGGTCAAAAATTAGGTGAAATCATTAGCTGGATGTATGATAAAGAGCCTGATTGTTATGGAATCAAATGAAAGTTTGGGATTTAAATTTTAAAGCATGCTCTAGATTTCAACACGCTACCAGTATGGGATGTTAATGAGTTGACTAGGAAGTCATTCATGAATTATGGTGATTGGTGGAAAGGTTCTCATTTCAAGAAGTTGGTGGATCGAGAATCTCAAACTATATTCAAATACCTGAGGCCACAAAAGCCGAAGAGAGGAGAACATCCGATAACAGGCAAAGCTTTGATTGTTCTAAAGTTTAAAAGGAAGCCTCGATTGATGAAGAAAATACCGTTGAAGAAGATGGAATTAGACTTTATCAAGAATCTGCGTTGGTGGTATTATGATGAGAAAACAGGAGAAGCTGTGATTGTAGTTGAAGAAGACAACAAGGTTGTTTGGATTTTTGACCCGATGTGGTTGATAAACTTGTCGAGGGCTGATATAGATGAATTATAACACAGCCGGATATTGTTTCATCCAGACTATATGGAGCAGGCGTTACAATTTTAGAATGTGATCCGGATATGTTTTGCATTCAACATCTACGCTGGAAGGAATCATGAGAAGACGTGGACCGAGATGGGAGCTGAAACGTAAAGATGAAAGAACTTGACCAGCATGTGCCAAGGGGGAGTTTGTTGATACCTGAAATGGCAAGATGATGGTTCAGAACGAAGAAAAAGATTGAAGGAATCAAGATTCTACATGACTTGTCTAAACTGACCCAAACTGACACGAAATGGCACACGAAGTGCCAGTTCGGGTAACAACTCAGTTCGGATGGTCGGGTTTAGTATAAATATGTTTAGCTTGTAGAATTTTGATAAGAGTTTTGTTAACTGTGTTTTTCAGAGTGTGAAAAGTATTGTAATCTTCTGTAATCTCTGGTTTGTCCGATTAATAGAAGATTTGAGTTTATTTACATTGTTTGATTGTTTTCGTTATCGATATGGCTCGAGTATAAGCACGATCCTTCCGCTACACACACTTTCAACTAGGATTCTAGGTCTAGGTGGTACCTTTCTCTTATCTGATTTCCCTTGAGTTTTCATGTTTTCGGTTATTAGTCGATTAGTTAGTTAATTCTAGTTAAATCTTACTTCACAAAATCAAATTCCCATATTTCCAATTCATTAGGTCCTAGGTTAAGTCTTATTACATAGTGTCTCTAGGGTTTGATTTCCCGGTCTTCCATAGGCTATACCAACACCAATAGGTACACTTGCCTTAGGGTTCGGTTAAGTTTTAGGAATTTCAGTAAAATTAGGTGTGTCTAGGTCTAGGTTTAGGTCTACGATAAATTAGTTATTTTTAGTAGTCGC
>JBCNJP010000025.1:16730269-16801322 GCA_039602395.1 Deinandra increscens subsp. villosa | reverse complement strand
TTAAAAACATTACCTCGTTTTGTGAGGTTAAAACCTTTGAACCTGCAAAACCCCTTTTTACAAACATTTAATAAGTATAACACATAACAAGTCATACATAACATAACATCATAATCATACATGTTTCTCTAGAATACATCTACCTCAATAACCCTTAACTCCTATGACCTGAATTCCATATACCTTTATACCTTCTGGTCTCAAATACTGCTCAGGTGACTTTATCGGAAGTCCCCCAACCATTCAGTAACGACAACCGCTCCACTTCCTCTATACCTTCCCGGTCTCGAATACTGCTCGGGTGACTTCATCTGGAAGCCCCCAACCATTCAGCAACGACAACCGTCCTACATTCCGTTCTTCCAGTTTCGAATACCGCTCAGGTGACTTCATCTGGAAGCCCCCAACCTCAGTATCGACCTCTGTTCACGTAACCTTAACTCTGTAGACGTTCCATTCTATTGAACATCTCCTTAACCACCACAGTACTACTACCCGCCCCTAGTTAGATATCCAGGTGACTTACGTGCGTTAATAAACATGATAATGTACTCATATACTGCAACAACTGAACATCCCCCAATTTACCTAGGTGTATGTATACAGGATGTACCAGCGGCGTATCCTCCACACTTTCGATACATCGGGTAACTATACTACCATGCTTGTATACAGGATGTACCAGTGGCGTATCCACCACATAATAATATAGCAAATGTATCACCTGTTCTCATATAATCATACATTCTCACTTGTGCGTTTATTAACAAACCCTTATCATTTGGATACCTACTTTCAAAGCAAATATAGCACATAACTCTAGTAATCATTTCATATGCATTATTCTATCATAATCATTACTAACACGTATAACCATTCGTAAGCATAACATAACACGTATCATTTCAAACAGTTCATCGATTCATCAGTTAAGATAATCAAACTTTCAAATAAAAGCATTTGAATGTATTTTCATAAAACAGTATGTATATCAGCCCGAAAACATTAAAGCGTTTATAACATTTAAAAGTGGGCTCGCAGAACTCACCTTATCTCTTTACTTGTTAAACTGGGACAGAACCTCCGACAGAATCCTTTGGTTAACCTAATTCGCGTATCGTATGGCATTAACGCAAGGTTTAACATTATAAACATATCCTATGTTTATTTATCTCTTATATTATCTTAATAATATCTAATTATTAAGGTTTACTTCTATTAAGGTCAAAATGACCAAAATACCCCTATAGGTATATTATCTTCTTTTTATTGATAATTATGAAGACGCGCATTCCTATAAGTAGACACTCACTCCGGGATCGCCCAGTGTTGGGATGCCATTGCCCAGATGGGATGGCGACACCCCCGCTATTGCCAGAAACCCCAGTGTACAGGTGTCTACCCTTCCGGTCCGCGCGAACTTCTAAATATCCGATTAACTTGGTATCTTAACTACTTCATCATTTATCCATTTTAACTTCATATATACTTATTATATATATAAACATGTTATCATACCAAAATTCAAGTCCCCATACCCTCCGGATTATTTTATATTAATTAATCTTATTTAGAAACTCTAATTTCATAAATTTCTCGTTTTATTATCAAAACTCATTTTTAATTCAAACCGACTTAGGGTATTATCCATTATAACATTTTATAATATCCTTTAAAAGATCAAAGCTTAATTCAACATCGTTTAGTCAATTTGGGCAGAGTAAGTTATGAAAACCCTAATTTTGACCCGTTAACAAAACCTTTACCAAACCTTTTCCAATTGTGAAATAAACTTAGGGCTTTCTTAAAACACATTAAATTAGGATTACCTACAAAAATTCAGACCCTAATTCCCACCCGATCACCCGAATTTGACAATTTATGCTCAAGAACCCTAATTTTAACCTAGATTTAGAACTTGATCATAACAACAATATTAACTGAAATTGATTGAGGGCTATTGTAGAGTATACCTAGAAAAGTAGGACTGCAGAAGATGGCCTCCAAAAACTTCACCGTTTGCTCGAATTTCGCAGAAGAAGGTTCGGGTTCGTTTAAGGGTTTTTATGGTGTTAAATCCGAAATTGGCGAGTTGATTTGAAGGATTTGGTCCCGTATTTATACTGATCTAGGTCGCCCCAGGGTGTAGACACGTATAAGGGTGAGTATTCAGTTGATTTTGACGCGTATACGGATCAAACGTAGCCCCCAAGTCGAAAAAACGCGACCTGTCACGTTTCTGTGCGTAACACGGCTCGCGTATCGCGCGGGTTTGGCCAGGGACTTGCGCGATACGCCTGGTATCTTTGGCATAATGACAGATTTAGTCCCTGTGGTTTATTTTACATTTTTAACCCCTGAACTTCCACCGAACAGTTATTTTAGGCTGTAAAACACTTAAGGGTATATTTATAAAAGTTTCTAAGGTTCTAAACATGCCCGATGATATACGTATACATATGTATATATATATATATATATATTTATATATATCTTTTGTTATTTTGCGTTCTAGCCCCTCAAATTTTACAACACTTATTATTTCATGTTATGGATCATGTTAGGATATATTTTTACTATATTCTAAGCCTTAAAATGTTTATAATAGTTATAGATACGTATAATATCCGTATACGTTGATAACTTTATATAAATTACACTTTTAGCCCTTCTACTTTTCCATTAACTACTAACACACGTATTCACATGTATATATTCATCAATTCACACATGTATCATTATGTTATTCATATAAACACATATCCATTGTGTACTTTACTTTCGTTAACATTCAAGACATCCGTTTATGCACATTTTATCATGTTGGCCATTAAACACGTATTTCTAGCACATGCAACTTATCTAAAGCATAGTTTACCATATTTATCAATTAAACTCACGTAGTGATAATATAAACACGTATTTACTATATATATCATGTATCTGTGAAATTTGGGGTGTTACATCAAAATAACCGTTGTAGAAATTAAAGGTCAAATTGGCTTCTTTTAAACTTCATAACTAAAGTGAAACTGGAAATCTACTACATTAGATAAAATCAAAACAGGTTTTTAGAAATTAGTTTAGATAAGGCAATTATAACATACCTGATGAAAGAAGCTCTATTCAGTCCATAATTAGAACATACGTGATATCAGGAATGACTTCACATTCTTAGAGCATTCATAGCAGGTTCTATATATTTGTGTGCGTGAAGCCCCTAAAATTTAAGGTTTAGTTGTGAGTGGGGGAAAGAAAAAAGATAGTATTCATCCTTATATTTGAGGAAACACTTTAGATTCTCCATATTTTTTAATAATATTTTAAGTGGTTGTGAGTAAAGACAGAGAAAAGATAATGATAAAGGTATAAATAAGTATTAAATAATTGAAAATAAGAGAGAAAATGTAGTGCTTTTAGTTAATTATAGGGATGAGGATAGAGAACCTGACGTGAATGCTCTTAGATCAGTAGATTTATAGAACAAAGGTATGACCCAATAATGAACAACCCACAAAAACAATAAAAAAAATAAAGATGTTGAGGAAACGTTTGAAAGGCTTCACCTCATAATCCAAAGAAGGAAAGCTCTGTTCACCGCATGAAAACGTAATTTGAAAATCAAAATTGGGTTTATCTCATCAGGGCTTCTATTATCTTGAAGCGGATACATAAAGCAGAGATCTCATAAAATAGGCAAGAACGTACCCTGTCGGCGAATCGAAGGTGCCTCGAAGTGATGTCTTCTAGCAAATAGAACAGAGATGCACCCCACATCGCAGATGAGCAATAAGCAAGAATATTGATAGAAAAGATAGACCGAACTCATCGTCTCGATCTTATATCGATACTTTCCACTCGTTCCAAAAGTTTAAGCCCTCGATCCACTTGATTATATTGCACTTGGCTGCTCTAATAAACAAATTTCAACTGGAACTGAGTTGGACTGAGAGAGACGAATTGATTCAACTGGAATTGAGAAAAACTGATTGATTTGAGAAGACAGAGAAAGAGGGGACGATGTTAGGTAAGGTGCAGCAGAAAAATAACTTTTTTGTCTTACTCTCATGTTGCAGACATAGCTCGAATTTCACATTTGGCTTTCAAATGTCTGGACGTAAAAAACACTTAATTTTATGAGTTTTAAGGTTGATATATTAAGGTGTTGTACTTTATGTTTCACAACTTGTAAAACTCTTAATTTTAAGAGTTTTGATGAAATTACCAACTTGCCCTTCATCAATGTGCATTATAAGATAGTATAGATGTGACACCAGTGTAGGGCTAGAAATTTTCAACGCGGACCTGTTAACACGACACGATACGACACGAAGTTAAATAGGTTTGGTTTTAAGTTAAACAAGTTTCGTGTCTTAAACAGGCCGACACGTTCATGACGCGATTAAAATCGTGTCTAAATTTTAATAATTTTTTAAAATATTTAAATACATAATAAAAGTTAAAATCCTTTTATAATTTGAGATTTCCACCATAACATTTTGATTTTCACCACCATGCCAACTTTAACAACTTAAATTCTTCAAATTCGTCAACTCTTTTGATTTTATATTCGTTAATTTATTTTTGGTTTCATTCTTAGTATATTAATCGTGTCTAAACATGTCGTGTCGTGTAACACGTTTATAAACATGTCTATGTTCGTGTTTGAAGAAAATGAAGTTAATCGTGTCTTGTTCGTGTTTACTACTCGTGTTAATTATGTCGTGTCTGACATATTTGATACGTTTAAACATGTTTTGCCAGTTCTACACCAGTGACATTATAAGATAGTATATGTAAGATGAGTTAATTTCATTTTTCGTCCCTGAGGTTTAGTCCATTTAACCATTTTCAGTCCAAACTTTAAAATAATCTGATTTTAGTTTAAACATTTCATTTTCATTTCAATTCAAGTCCTTTTTTTAACACCGTTAATTTTTTGTTGTTAACTCTGATGATTTTTTTTTTGATGATAAGACCAAAATGCCCTTATTTTTTTATTAAAAAATATAAACTAAAAAACCCTAGAAGTACCATCTTTTGATTAAGTTCACCATCGCACCGGCGAGTTCCCTCTCTTCAATCTTGATGGCGCAACCATCTTTACGTTCAAAATTCAAACATACACGAAATCCGGTTCCATAAAACAATTTTTCTCTAAAGCAAATGTCAGATTATTCGAAAACCAACTTGGTGTCGTTTTCAAGTTAGATCTTTTTTGCAAGAGGCTTTCAAGAACATCGCCCTAGACACTACCATCACCACCATCTAAGCAATTGATACAAATTGTAACTCCATTTTTGTCTTTCGCCCTTCTACTGTTTTGGCCACCACTGGTAGGCGTTTGGTTTTCCGACAAGGTGGCGACTATGTGGATTTAGTTATGAAATCGTTCTGATTTGGGTTTTGAAAACACTTGTTTTTTTAGAAGAAAGGTAAAAATTGCGATTTGGGTTCAACTTGAAAGAAACGTCGAAGAAGAGGCCATTTACGAGCTCGCTGGACGACTTCTTGGAAGATAAAATCTATGACGAACAATTGACGGAAAAGAAACGTCGTCTCAGCCCTGAACAAGTCTAATTTACTAAGCATTTGATTCTCGAATAAACGTGAAATTGACACCGAATCAATGGCAACAACCGTATAAAAAGTAATAGATCATAGATCTAATGTATTGGTTTGAATGAATGAATTAAACTGTTAAGGTGTGAATGATGGAAAGGAGTTCTGAGGAAGATAAGAAGCTGGAGCCGGAGAGGAAGGCAGATCTGGCTAAAAAGCTAGGTTGCAGCCGAGAAAGGTGACGGTTTGGTCCCAGAACCACCGTGCATGGTGGAAGACTAAGACGCTTGAAAGGTATTACGATCGACTCAAAACATCGTCATCTTTATATTTGATTTACATCATCATCTTCCCCTGATTTCAAAATATAGTTGGAGAAGAAAGGTATTCACCCAAACGCAAATAGAAGTATCTCGGTTTGGAGAAGTAGGAAGAAAAGGGCCGGAAGTGGTGGTTACCGAAATCGTTTGTAGTAAGCCGTGTTTATTTAAAGAAATAGAGAGAGATGTGACTAGCTTCATGTGCAGGTTAATAGAGAGGGTTTTAAAAGAGTAGAGGCATTTTAGTTTAATTATCAGAGCTAACAGCAAAAAATTAATAGTGTTAAAAAAACTAAAATTGAAATGAAAATGAAATGTTTAAACTAAAAATTGAATTTTTTAAAAGTCTGGATTGAAATGATTAAATGGATTAAACCTTAAAAACCAAAAAAGAAATTAACTCTTGAGATGTAACACCGGTGACAGGTGACACTGAGATGTTTGTTTGTTTACTTCGTCGAATGTGAAAAAAAAACAAGAAAATAGAATAACCAATAAATGGCTAGGAGCCACTCACCCAGCCACATGTCGTAATATGATTTGCTTAAACTACGTCAATCTTCCTCTTCTAATAAATAATTACATTTGAGGACACATGTCATCACTAGATTCATTATCTTTATAATTTTCCCGATTCTCTTTCCTATTAAATATCAATTCTCCCACTTGTTAAATGCTAAGAATTGTAAAAAATTAAATATTAAAATATAAATTTTCTTATTTCAATAATTTATCATAACTTGTTAATTAATAATAAGATTTTAATTATATAATGTATTAAAATTAAATTCATTAACTATTATGTTTGTAACCCATGTATTACACGGTTGATATACAACTAATTGAACAAAATCATAATATAATGAAATTAATTTTGACGGTCTAGTTTTTATGAAATTTTTATTATTAATTAAAATTTTATAAAACATAATTTTATCACAGACCATACACTTAAAATGAAACACACACACAGTATTCCATAGTAACTTACATAAATAAATCTATAAGCTCCTATGTTTGCACAATCGCTTTACTGCACGTTTGTACTTCATCATAGTGATACTATCTGACCATATATTCCTCAGCTATTGCAACACTCTCATTTGATCTAGTGAAGTGATCGGCCTGCAATACTGACATATGAGTACAAACATACTTACTTCAAGAAATCTCTATCTGGATAACCTTCAAGGCATCAACAAATGTTAAGAGGAATGACATCTAGCCAAAAAATAAATCAACAAAAGACAGTAAACAACAGAAACCCCACACAAGAGATTTGGTGCATAAAGAGGATGGAATTACAACATCCACGTCACTCTCTGTTGGTTAATGACCCATCCACTCCTGCAAACCAAAAACACTACCTATGGAATAAATATCAGAACAAGAACGCTTACACATTAATAGTATCCTGTTTTTCAACATCCATGTATGCATTACTGAAGTAACTTTATAGGGTTATAAAGAACTCTTGGGAAGTTGCTGCTTTCTGTGACACCCCGTTCAAAAGTTAGGCCAAACCTCCTTAATTTGACTTTTAGAGTAACTATTATGTGCCTTAATCTTAACTGCTTAATTGTCAATAACTGAGCTCAACTGATAAAATTGGATGTAAGTTAAATCCCACGTTTGTATTAGAAACCGTACCCTAATAAATAAGAAAATCCATTAAGTAATTAATGGAATTCCAATAATAAGAAAATAAATATAAAAATATACTTTTTATATTTTCTTTGGAAACCAGTGTCATGGATTTACATGAACGACACAACGACATTTTAAACGATTACGTAATTAAAACAACTTGGTTTTAAATACTCATGGTGATCGAGCTTAAAATCGATACGAACAAACGAAACAGTCTTCGTTAACTTTCACGCGTACAAAAACAGTAGCCCGTATCCACTTTTGACAAAAACAAAACATGTCAACTTAGCAAAACTCACTTTTATGAACCAATAATATATCAAAACTTGTCGTTGTCAAGACTTAGCCAAAACCTACACTGGAGACCCGTTCAAGCCCGTTCCGGCCCAACAAAGCCCAACGGATCAAAATACCAAAAACAAGTCCATAACTCGACCCGATGACTAAACTCGTTCAACCGAAACAACGGCCCGACCCGGAAGACCGAACCGCGGCACAAACAGCCCAGACCAGACCCGGTTCTCTTTTCCTCTTCGGCCCAACCGAGGACCGGCCCACCTGTCCGGCCCAAACCGGAAACCCGGCCCGCACCTCTTTTAAATTATTTTGGGCTTCGGCCCAACCCACCAAACATTTAAATTTAATTGTTTTGGCCCGTGATTTTTATAACCTAAGCCCACTACATTTTTATAAAAAGTCTAGCCCATCAACTTTATAAAATCACCACATTTGTAGTTTTATTATACTTGGGGTTATATTTATAAAAATTATGATTTTTAAACATCACTAACCTCCTCATATTTTATAAAAGCCTTGTCATTTTATTAAACATGGTCACACTTTTATAAAATATAATCACCTACTTCTAGTTAGTGAATTAACATGGCTCTTAAAATGACACATCCCCCTCCTACTAATCCTAATACACACAAGCCTAATACTACTAGCATTAGTTGTCTTGTACTAAAAACCCATTAGACCAAAGAAATAGCTATAGGTTCATGACCAAAATTTTGACTATAAGAAGGAGGCCTCACTTCACCATTCACCACACCTCAACTCACCCTTCCCCTCTCCATTTCTCTCAACCGGTCGGCCCCTCTTCCCATCCACCACCGACCGCCGGCCAGCCACCCATCGCCGCCGCTGAGCCACCGGAAACCGCCACCGACCACCCTCCTTCTCGATTTTCCTTCCCAACTCCTTGTGAGTTTTTGTAAACTTATTTCTCCTATTTTTCTTACATTCTAAACACCAAAATGAAACCCAAGTCTTGACAACAATCATCAAATATTTTCTTTTCTTAAACCAAATCATCTAACAAAACTCTCTTCTCTATCTCATTCTTCAAGATCCAAACATTTCTTTGGTGCCTTAAGGCTTAAAGTAGCCAAGAAATGTGGTGAAACACACTAAGATATCCAAGGAAAGTATTAGTGTGCACCAAGGATTCTTGTATTCTTGCAATTTCATTTTATCTATGCTATTTGATTTATTTGGTCCTAACACTTAAGAGTGTTAGTAGATTTAACCTAATATACAAAATGGCTAACAAATGAAATGGAAATGTAAAATGGGTGTTAAATTTATGATCATATGCTTAGTTTGTCCTAACACACTAAGTGTTAGTTGATTTATTTATATATCATGTTAATAATGTTATTTGATCCTAACACTTAGTGTTAGTAGATGGAAAATGATCATATGAATATGTTGTTACATTTGGTCATAACTAGTAAATGGATGGATTGAAAGAAAACATAAGAATTACTTGTTATGGTAAAAATGTGACATTTTACATATATTACTAAAACCTCACAAGACAAAAGGAATATTACATGATTTTTACTAGAAATTGTAAGAATAAAATTTATGTCAAATGATTAATTTGACATAAATACTTGGATTTATTACAAGCTTTTAACCAATTAAAGAAATGTTATAAAAATAGAGAATTTTCTATAAAAAGGCATTTGTAAAATGAATATGTATTATAAAGGATTTCTATAAAAATAATCAAAAGTCAAGCAATTGACTTTAAATATTTTATAAGCTTTCATTGTTACTTTGATGGATCAAAGTAATCAAAATGGAAATACGTTGCGTAGTAATAAAACCGGGACCTATACGGCGATATACGCGAGAACGTAAATGCTTGGAAATTATAAACCAAAATCACTTATCATGTTTTATTAAGACAATCTAAGAGTTTATAATAAATAAACTTTTGTAAATCCAAGTGCCGTCATGTAATATTTTGAAACAACGTTTTAGAAGAAATGAATATTTCATACGAATGAAATATTAAATGATTTTGAAAGTATTAAATGTTGTAACTCAAAACGTAACTTTAAAACCATTCATGTTTTAAGATGAAATAAACTTTAAATAATTATTCTTTGAGTAATATTTATTTACAAAAGTTTTAAACTATGTTTTATTTAAAATTCACCAAGAATTGTTAATCATAATTATTTAACTAAAAATAATTATAACTTGCATGATTAATCAATCGAACTCATAAAATGATAAACATTATTATTTTTAACACAATGTTCAAGACTTGATTGAATAAATGATCATCCTTTTATTTATATTTATTGAACATAAATATAAATCATCACGAAAGTATTTATTTAATAAATACTAACTAACGGGTTTCCAAACGAATACAAACGGGATTAAACGTCAAGACTTGACCGGTATCACTTGGGTGACAAATGTTACCCAAATGATTAAACCCTTATGTAAATGTTTTTATTATTTATTTATGACAATACTTGCTACCACAACTTCAAGGTTCATACACTTCACCTGCTGATTCAGTGAGTTTCACGGCCCCTTTTCTTTTAACTGTTTTTATACTCTCGTGGGAGAAATCATGAACTGATAAATACTTTTTACTTAATATTATGGTTTATCTGTTTGCCGTATGACTACTTGTTCTCTTACTGATGCCCAACTATGGTACATTATCGTTATGAATGTTTGTACAATTGTATCCCACCATTAATAGAATTCAGTTAGTTCTGTACGAAATGATAGCTAGTGAATAGATCTATTTGGGTTGACAACCCTGTCCAGTTTGGTAGCTCCAAACCTGACTCCGTACATTATCAAGGGGTACACGTCAGTTATTCTGCTCTGTTCGGTATGTCTTGGGCGAGATACTATGGGTGGGTAAACCGTTAGTATTTGAAATCAAGGTTCAGGTGAGATCATACAACCACAATGGTAAACCAACGTAATATTTAAGTATGCAAAACTGTTTTACAAATCTTAAACGTGGAGTCTTAAACCTGTGAACCTCACCAAGTTTATGTTGACCCGTTTTAAACTCATGATTTCTCAGGTAAGTAGGCAATCATCGAAGACATGCAAATGGGGCTTAACTCAAACTATCGCACCTGCTTCGTCGGAGTCATAGTCCCGACCTATCCTAAATAAACTATCTTATGCTTTTATCAATAAACTAGGACTTTTTATATTCAAATGTAAGACATTATCATTTTCACCTCTTTTCCGCTGCAATCTAAATGATGTGATATTTTATCATAACGTTTAAATATATTTAGTTGTTCTATGTATCCACGACTATGATTCCACGACTATGATTCCATCTCGCTCACACCCAACCCGTACCCCCCGGGTGTGACACTTTCTATTGGCCTCCTCGACTAAATATCTGCATCAAGAAATTTCTTAAATATGAATTTTACATTTTGACATAACATAAAAATCACAAGATGACATATTTATGTTATAAAAACTAAAAATGGTCTCAAATAATAGTTTCACAAATTTAATACCTTATTGTGAGCCGCAGATCCACCATACTAAAGTGCCAGAGTGTCACCCATTTTTTCATAAACTCCCCAATAAATCATCTGCTAGAGGGGAATCTAGCTCAATAGTAGGGGAATCTAGTTCAATATTAGGAGGAATTTATATATATCCTAAAGCATGCCGTTGATGGCAAAGTCAACCCAACCATAGGCATATTGGGCAACATTTGTTTGATCCAAACAATCTATACTATTAGTTCTAAGGACACCCGTTCGATATTTAGGAGGTTTGACACTAAATCTTCTACTTGTATTGCTGCTAGCATGACTAAATACAACATTATATGACATGTTAGTGTCACTATTCACTATACCATTGGTCTGCAAACAGTGATTATCACCACTTTCTTCCTTACACTAATGGTTAAAAACTAAGTGTAGATAATCACAAGTCAGAACCCACAACAATGAACATTAACACTAATAGAAATGCAAAAAGAATTATGATTTTAGAAATGCAAAAAGAATTATGATTCAAGTGGCATTTGGTTTGAATTTAAGAATTAATATAGGAACAGTGTGAATTCTTTTTGATCAAACGGTATGGAGGAAACCCAATTTTACGGGTATTAGCCACATTCCTTTAAATCCATATCCTTAGACCAAACACACACAAACACTATCAAACCCACACACTCGAACCCAGACACTCACACCAAACAACCCAATTGAGACTTTGAATACATATCCTTAGTGTATATCATCCCCAATCTTAAAAGCAATGGCACTACCAATAACGACTTGAATATCATCCCCAGTTAGTAAAGTAAAATCAGAATATCGATTTCACCAGAGTGATTGTCCCAAGCAAGAAACCCTTCATATTCAGAATATTCGTGAACCGCCATAACATCTACAAACTCAAACAAATCAGGTAAAAGCTTACATATTAGTGTTTAGAAGATTACCTCAACGATCTTGATTTTATGCGGCTCAAATTCCATGCGATTCTGATGGAGGCTGATCACTGATGATGAATCGAGTTTCCGTGAGTCAGCTTCTGATTTATAGATTAAACATTATGAAATGAAGGACTCTTGTTTGAAACTAATGGGTTAGAGAGCAGGGGCGGAGCTACTAAGAGCTTAGGGGTAGCGCCCGCTACCCCTGAACTTTTACTGCGATGTGTAATTTTTTGGTTTTCGGTACATCGCTACCCTTGAAACGAATTTTTCGCTACCCCTGAATATATTTTACGCTACCCCTCGAAGAAATTTTATTGTATTTGTGTAAATCCTAACTTGAAAATATGATCAAAAGCCCGTTAATTACCTAAATTTTTTTTCCGGGGGCGCTGCCCCCGAACCCCTGTTAGTCCCGACAAATATATTTTTTTAACACTACCCCTGAATTATTTCCCTGGATCCCCCTTGACTGACGCAATCGCTGTTTGTTCTATTCAATCGCTTTGAATTCTGAAACTGAAGAGCACAGATGAAATCTAGGGTTCGTGCGAAGAGTAAAGGAATGGCACGAATTTGAGATGGGGAGGGATGAGAAAAAGACATGTGGCTAGAAATATGTTTACTTATTAAAGTAGGGATAATTATTCGTTACTTGTAAGTACTTGAATTTTAAATGAATTATAATTTATTTAATTCTAAAAAAGTAACAATGTTACTCACTTCCCTGTTAGAGAAATTTCATTACTAACAAATTACGAATTGAATTTCATATTTATTGTTGTAATTTGGTCATTATTTGAACTTAGATATGACTTGGAGATAATATAAAATAATTATCTCATAAAACATAGATGATATAACATGGAAGTTTAATATTAATGTTATTTGGAGTAAAGTTTTTATTTTCTTAAAATATTTGATCTATGAGTTTATTTTTTTTCTTTTATGTGTTTTTGTCATTCTGTGTACTATTTCTTGTCAAATGTATAATTTTATGTCATTTCATCTCATTTGTTGTTTTGTTTATATATATACCTAAAATGAAATTTAATTTCCTTCCATACAATTGACCAATTTTATTATTTTTCATGTCATATATTACGTGAATAGTATGTTTGATCAAATATGTAAATGGTATGTTGTTTAGATGTGCACCTAAATCATATATTTTTTTTAACAAACATGTGAATTGTTGGATTTATTTTATTGTGACAATATTTTATTGAATGGTTAATTTTGTTTGTACCAATAACATATGTTTCTACTTTTTATCCATAATAGTTTGAATAAATCAGATAATTTCGCTTCCTCGGGTATGAAATTACAATTAATTAAAAAGATTAAGGAACTTGTATACCGATCTCTTTGTGCTACTCGCAGTGGATGATTATTATTTACATTAACATTTATTATAATATTTTTTATGTTTTTTTTTTTTTAGAACGGCCGATCGATTCATAAAAACTAGCAAGCAGGTAGTAAGAAAAAATACATAGGTTAGAAACAAGAGAAAGAGAACCAACTAACCCTATCAATATTGTCTAGCTTCCCTCTATGTTTAAACCAAAAGAAAGACAATGATTTTATCTCACCAACAATAGACTCGACACCTTGATTGACCCCGGAGAAGACCCTTTCGTTTCTATTCTTCCAAAGACACCACATGGTGGTGAGAAAGATACCATACCACGCCTTGGTGGATTTTTCTTTTTGAACAAGATCCTTACAAAGTTTGATGGCACTCCCCGCCGAGTAAAACAAAGCATACTGCATCTTGCACCACTTCAAGATTTCCACCCAAACTCGTTTTGCGGTAAGACAATTAACAAGAATATGATCCGTATCTTCAATCCTGCAGCCGCATCGGTTACACCTCGTATCCACCATGATCCCTCGACGGCACAAATTAATTTTCGAAGGAATACGATCGAGGGTGGCCCTCCAAGCAAAAGCACCGACCTTAATAGGCACCCAGTTAAGCCACACAAAATCGCTTGGATAGTCATTAAGAAGTCGTTCCTGAAACTCTTTTCGAACATTGCTGACTTGAAATTCTTGTTTCCCCTCCTCACCCCACATCCACATATCATGAACATTTGAGAAGGAAATGGCATTTGACCAACCTCCGCAAGCTTCGGCCCATGCCGATAAGATATTAGCATTGATTTCGGACTTCCATTCTCCCACAGTAAGCCGTGAACCGTTGATATTAACGATTCGGTCAACAATCTTGCAGTTCGGCTTCTTCTCAAGAAGAAATAACTCCGAAAACATCTTGAATCTTTAACGTTAATTATATATTAGATTTTTAATAATTAAAACGTGATACGTAACACCGGTGACACTGAGATGTTTGTTTGTTTCCTTTATCGAATGTGAAAAAAACCAACAAACTAGAATAACCAATAAATGGCTAGGAGCCACTCAACCAGCCACGTGTCGTAATATGATTTGCTTATGCTACGTCAATTTTCTTATAAACACACATCAAGACGGCTCAGTCGGCTACCTCCGTCCGTCGTCGTGAAAATGAAGTTGCCGTCAGTTCTCTTCCTCTGCTCTCTCCTCCTCCTCATCGGAACCCTAGCTCTCACTCAGGTAATGTCTCATCCGTAAATCTCAATTAGTTCCTCTTGCGGTGCGGTTGTGAACACTTCCGTTTTTAGGGTTTAGTCGATCCGTGATCTATCAGGATTCGATATCTCTGAAATTTCTTATTGATCTCGGATCGTATCGGATCTGATTGCTTCTAGTCACCTCATTCTGTTTCTTTTTCTTAATTTTTCATCAGCAAGTTGCGAATCGAGTGTTTGTTTGTTTACCAGAGGGGAAATAAAACTTAGTCCTTTGCTGTTTAGGTATACAGTCAGCGGTTAATCAGTGGATCTTAATTCATGCAATAGTACTGCCTGTGGATTGTTTTGAAAATCTGATTTCTTCTTTTATACCTGTAACTGTAAGCAAGAAACATGGGCCTGATAGGTGGTTACTTATTAATGTTTGATATAGGGATGCAAAAAAACCTAAACCCAACCGGAAAACCAAAAACATTCAGGATGGATGGGTTTCAATCGGGTATGGGATTTATAAGTAGTATGTTGAAGTTGTTAGAAACATGAAATTATTAAAATTATAGAATTGTAGTTGAGTATTTAATAGTTCAAGTCAGTTGTTAAAGTGAATTTAGGATCAATCAATGGGCATCCCAACGTGTAACTTTTAATCACATAAGATTATAGAGGCGTATACCTGCATACTTAATGGGTATGTGAACCAAGTATGGGACATGGGGTTTTAATTTTCAAGCTCTCCCTACCCTCAAAAGTTTACTCAAATGCAACTCTCATGGTTCTAATCTCAACTTACTTTTGGTTATCATCACATATATGAGCATATACATCAGATTCTCATGTTTCATTATCTGACCACCTAATTGGATATGGCTTAATTTGAAATATGAATTTTTTAATTTCTGGCAGGCTAAGAAATCAAACAAAGATTTGACAGAGGTGACTCACAAAGTGTACTTTGATGTTGAGATTGCTGGAAAGCCCGCTGGTGTGTCATCACTTCTCCTTTCTAATATCAACTCATGGGTCATTGTCACTTAAACCATAATTCCTATATCAATCGTATATAAATGTGTATAAGATTAGGATCCTCTAAGAAGGGTTTTCTTCTGACAAGGGTGAGAAGCATTTATGGTCATGATAAACAATTGGTATTCTGTATTCGAAAGTGTAAAATACCAATCTCACCCTTTTTTCTGTGGCTAGAATTGCTTCCGACACCCTTCCTTGTTCTCACCGTAAAAATCTTTCTTGTTTGATCCTAACTCTATGTGTATATAACTACACACCCATTAATTTTGTTATGTGTACGAGATAGTCGTATTTGTAAACTTCATGGGATATTTGAAACATAATCTAAAGATTTATGCGCTTGTTTCTCAGGAAGAATTGTTTTTGGTCTCTTTGGAAAGACAGTTCCCAAAACCGCAGGTATGATATATATATATATATATATATATATATATATATATATATATATATATATATTTTATTTTCGCCTTATTATGGATGAAACATTTAGTTAAATTTTGTTTTATGCTTTACTAAATGCTTTTTTTTCTTTGCAGAAAACTTCAGAGCATTGTGCACAGGTATATTAACTGGAACACCCTAGGCAGATCATCTATTGATAAAAAAGACACTGGGTTCATAAGGAATATCCAACCTCAAATACCACGAACATGTTTTGGATGCAATGACTACGCATGAGAGGAGAACTCCACGATTAAGTGTGTAGGGTGAGAGTGAGTACATGATTAATTGTGTTGGGTGTGAGTAACTTTAGCAAGGGTGACCTTCTGTGAAGTTCCCACCGGATAACAACAAACAAATCCATGAGATGCTAGTGGGCAAATTCGATAATAGTGGTTGGTTAGAGGGGTCAAATCTACTCTTTAATTCCAACCCTAGTTGGATAATATGTATTGTTTAACAACGTTATATTATATAAACGTTAATTTCTATATTTGTTGCCAATTATCATAGGGGAGAAAGGAGTCGGGAAGAGCGGGAAGCCACTTCACTACAAGGGAAGTGCATTCCATAGGATTATCCCCAGCTTCATGATTCAAGGTGGTGATTTCACCCTTGGAGATGGAAGAGGAGGGGAATCAATCTATGGAGAAAAATTTAATGATGAAAATTTCAAGATCAAGCATACCTCACCAGGTGAATTATTAATTTAATCAGTTTGATTAAAGAATCCAATCGGTCATTAAGCAATTTTAATCAATTATGAAACTTTGTTTGCAGGACTACTGTCAATGGCAAATGCTGGCAAAAACACCAATGGCTCACAATTCTTCATCACAACAGTCACAACTAGCTGGTAATTTGCGTGGTCATCTTTTCATTCATATGGTTTTTTACAGGGTTTAATCTTTCATTAACGAGTCATGAAATATACTTATTTAGGTTGGATGGTAAGCATGTCGTATTTGGAAAAGTTTTGTCGGGGATGGATGTCGTTTACAAGATGGAAGCCGAGGGAACCCAAAGTGGATCACCAAAAAGCAAAGTTACAGTTGCAGATAGCGGTGAACTACCTCTATAAGTATCTTCATGTTTTAGGTGTCATAAACCCAGTTTTCTTCTTCTCCGAGATGTTAATGTTATGTATCAGGCTACATCTTTGTTATAACGAACCTTAGATTTTAATATTGTTTTCCATATGTTTTGGCCCGCAAGTTGTTAACTTGAAGCCAAGCAGTAGAAAACACGAACAGTTAATTGCATTCTGATGTTATAATTGGAGAACAATACGGAAGAATCCATAGACGCGATCTTCTCTGTGCCAACTCGTAAGCTTAGAGCTGATTGCATGCTTAACAGTCAAATACGTGGCATATTTCTCTCTTCGACTTTACTGTATATATTATTATCTTTGTGACACTAGGCAATCAGTAAGGCCTAGGCGCCAGTCGGTCCAGGTGGCGAGGCAAAACCAGCATGAGCTGGTATGAACCGGACTGAAATAGACTAAATGATTACTGTAGTTTGTTCTACTTTTGTCCTCTTTCAAATTTCTTTAGGAACTTCTCTTTAGATAAATAATTACTGTAGTTTGTTCTTTTAAAAATAATTATATCTTAACGAGCATTTTGCCCACCCACGCTTCGCTGCGGGCTATCATGTTCGTTATGTTTTTATGAGTGTTTAAATGTACTTATTAATATAACCATCTCTATGCTAAATAGAAATCACTTGTTGCGTTTTAGAAACTCAGTTTTTAAAAGAAATTTTGTACCAAGTGATCAAGAAAATCCCCAAACTCTTTTAAGAAAACTTTTTACTTTATAGGCTCAGATTTAGTACCATCATAGCTTAAAGTAATGAGAATAGAGCCGGCAAATATGCCATAACATAATATGCCCCGAATTTTACAATCTAACTAATCTGCAGTTTAGAAAATTCTTATCTACTTGGAACAAAACCATAAGCTATTAGTCATAATGTAATTTTATTGATGAAGCATAAGCTCAGATTCAAAATCATCACAGCCACAAATGATCCAAATAACCATCCATAAACCATTGCTCATTATGTAAAAAATTTAGATATCATCACAACCTCATTGCTCATCATAAGCCATAAGCTATTACTCATAATATAATTTTTTAAATGAAACTTTATAGGCTCAGATTCAAAATCATCACAACCACAAATGATCAAGTAACCATCCATAAACCATTGCTTATCATGTTAATTTTTTGGATGAAACTTTATAGGCTCAGATTTAAAATCACCACAATCCCATTATAACCACCTTAGCCATAACATTCGTAAGGAAAAAACATCCATAAACCATCCATAAAGTGCTTCATAAATCGGAAATGAAATTCTATATACATCAATAAATAACCTAATGTCAGCAACATCAAGACAAAAGGCTAATCTGCAATTTTGTGACAACCCGTAAAAATTTCCAGGTTAAACCCGTTACATTGACTTATATGTTACCGTTAATACGTGCTTTATCCGTTAATTATCTGATCACTGCCTGTTAATTAGGATATATATATATATATATATATATATATATATATATATATATATTATATAGGGAGAGGATCATTTGAGAACCAATTTGATTTGAGAACTAAAAAGAACTAATTTGAGGCACAAGTTTATTTACATGTATCCCCCCTCCCATGAATTGTAGTGGTCCCCCCTGAAATTTGTGGTTGAGATTTAGTTCTTAAAAGTTCTAAAAACAAAAAGTTCTCATTTGAACCTAACCCATATATATATATATATATATATATATATATATATATATATATATATATATATATAGGGTTGGGGTAATTTGGAACCCACGTTGAGTTGAGGAAACTTTGGAACCTCGTAAAAAACGAGGTTAAAAAAACGTTTTTTTTTTCTAAATTTTTTTATGGTGGTTCTTTAGGTTATAAACTACTCGTATATGAAAAAAAATCAAAAAACCGCCTAGTAGATTTTTTTTAAAAAAAATTTGTTACATATGTAACTTTCATGTGTAAACTGTATATATATGCGTTTACACATGAAAGTTATATATGTAACCAATCTTTTTTGAGATTTTTTTTTAAAAAATCTACTAGGCGGTTTTTTGATTTTTTTTCATATACGAGTAGTTTATAACCTAAAGAACCAACATAAAAAAATTTAGAAAAAAAAACGTTTTTTTAACCTCGTTTTTGACGAGGTTCCAAAGTTTCCTCAACTCAACGTGGGTTCCAAAATACTCTTTCCATATATATATATATATATATATATATATATATATATATATATATATATATATATATATATATATAGGGTGAGGTTCATTGTAGACACTTTCGCATGTGAAATAGCTCTTTTTCACATGTGAAAGTTTCTAATTCATGAGAAAAAAGAAAAAAAGAAAAAAGAAAATTAATCACAACCATTAGATCAAGAGATCTAATGGTAAAAAAGGGTGTCTACCTGTCTACAATTATGGGGGTGTTTACAATGAACTTTTCACTATATATATATATATATATATATATATATATATATATATATATATATAGGGTTAGGTTCAAATGAGAACCAATTGGTTTTAAGAACTTTTAAGAACCATTCTGGACCACTAATTTTCAGAGGGGAAGCATTCAAATTCATGGGGGGATTTCCTTATATATAACTTGTGGCTCAGAATGGTTCTTAAAAGTTCTCAAACCCAATTGGTTCTCAAATGATCATCTCCCAATATATATATATATATATATATATATATATATATATATATATATATATATATATATATATATATATATATATAAGTATAATCGTCTAAATAATTCCCGAGTTTGTATCAACGATTTTTGTCCGATTTAAAATTCAAGCAAACCCACTAAAGACTTAGTGAAACCTTAACAACAAGAAAATATATAAAATACAACTTTTATTTATTTTTACCCAATTTAAGTAAACTTTTATAAAACTAAAAGTGAAAATGCGTGAGCATCGGATCGTCTACTCGATCTAGCTAATCGGACATCGAAACGTAAATAACCGATTGTTTTATTGATCAAACGAGAACAATTACAACCAGTAAACCACAGAGAATTGACACCGAGAAACACACTCAGAAACACACACTTAAGATTCGCTCACACGCTCAGAACCTAAACACAAAGACCAAACTACTATATATACCCAATCGGCCGAACTCCCACCGAACCCCAGGTTCGGCCGGTCCGAACTTCAAGTTCGGACCAGGTTCGGCCAACCCTATATTGGCTAGAACTTGATCTTCGTTCGATACTTCACACGACGCACATTTCAGGTATCAACAAAAAGTTTTGTCAAGACTTGAACCTTCCAACCCGTTTCACTCAGAAAAATCCGAACATCAACCGAACGCTGAAACCGTAACCCCATTGGGCCCAGTCAGGCCCAACAGTCTCAGAACTTATCCGTTCGACCCAAACATTTTTACCGATGATCTAGTATAACCCAACGAGCGTTTTGACTCAACCTGCCAACCCGTAGCCCGACCCGAGGCCCGGCCCATTAACCGGCCCAGTGACCGAACCGTGAACCGGTTCCGGCCTGATCAGCGGTCCGTTCTGGCCCACCTTCTGGCCCAGTTTTGGCCTAAGGCCCATCGTGGCCCAAATATATTTTTTTGAAAATGTTTTTCGGCCCAACAATTTGAGCCCAAGTTTTATAAATTTAAACCCAATCAAATTTATTTAAAAGTCCACCACCTTTATAGTTTTATAAAAACTAAAAATTAATGTTTATTTTTCAAACTTTTTATAAACATTAATCTAGCCTTTTTATACCAACCCATGGACTTTTATATAATTTTTGAACCTTGGGTCACCTCCCATTTTTATAAAAAGTCTTCATCTTTTTATAAAAACCACCTACAACTATTTTACATGATTATTTTTAATCAAAAAATCAAGTGAATTATTAGTTGGCAATTGGGTATTAACCATTGGATAATTAACCAACTTTTTAGTATAAATAGGAGAATTGGCCTTCACAAATCCTTGCACCTCCCAACATACTTCTACCTCCCCCCAAACTCACTCTCTCATTTCCCTTGAATTCGGCTAGGCCGAACACCACCCCTTCCTCCCCTTTGGCCACCGTCGGCCACCACTAGCCACCGCTCCACCGTCGCTCCACCACCTCCGGCCATTACCGAACCACCACTAGTCACCGTGAACCACCACCACTCCTCTCCGACTCTTTTGTGAGTGTTCTTAAACCTTTTTTCATATATTTTCTAACACCCAAAAATACCTCAAGTCTTGATATAACTTAAAAATATTTTTTTCTCTAATGCTCTAAACTAACCAACACTTGGGTTAATAATACAAGTGACTTGATCTAACACATCTTTGGTGTCTTAGGGCTTAAAATAGCCAAGAAGTGGGGTTGTACACTAAAGAAACTAAATTTGGGAGTATTGTGTATCAAAACCTAGATCATTTATATTTTCTTTCATTTAATTACTTGTCATTTAAATTCTTGCAATTTATTTACTTGTTATTTAATTATCTTGGTCCTAACACTATTGTGTTAGTAGATTTGTCCTAATACTTCAAGTATTAGTAGATTTGTTCAATATTTTTTTGAACATAAAGGTCCTAGCTTTGGCTAGTGGATTATTTATTTGTATTGTTATAAATAACTAACTCATGACTTAAACAAATGATCTAACAATATTAACTTGTTATGAACAAACCCATGACTTAATCCTAACACTTATGTGTTAGTAGAAATCTTGATAAGTCATGAAAATATAAAACATAATCACTTAACAAGTTAGATGACCAACTAAAACCATGAAATTAATTTTGATAAACAAAGACTTGTTAAAAAATTAATAAATCAAATATTCCTAAAGACATGGAATAATTGTATTTTTGGACTTTAAAAAGACTTGGATTCTATAAAATAATCTCAAGTCAACTTGTTATAAAATGTTTAACGTTTCGACGTCAAACATTTTGACTTGGAAAATAATCATTGACGATTTCTAAATGAAAACGTTCGCATTTTAAGTGGTAACGTAAAACGCTTTCGACGTTTTAAACGTCAAATAATTATATTGAACATATAATTATTTTAACACTTATACTTTTAACTTATCAAAAGATGGTCATCTTAACTTAACATGATTATGACTTTTGTCAAATGAATTTATAAAATCCTTTATAAATGTATAAGTATAAATACAAAGGCTTGTATTTATTTTTTTTAACTTACTTATACTATTTCAATAAACCTTGTCATATATTTTCACTTGAAAATATTTATATAATTATTTTGCCAAATAATTATAAAAGGTTTAAGTCATGACATATAAATATTGGTTTCGTATATTTATTTGATCAATAAATATTATCAACCAGACTCTCCAAAACAAATACAAACGGGATATTATATCAAGACTTGACCGATATCGTTTGGGTGACATTATTGTTACTCAATAACCAAATACCTTATATATATATATATATATATACATTGTCTCACTATTATTAGGACGTTACTTGCATACCTTGTTTCCGGATTTGCATACTTGTCCTTATTTCGCCTCGATCAGGTGAGTTTCACGGCCCCTTTTCTCTTTAAACTGTTTTATACTCTCGGGGGAAGAATTCATGAAACAACAAAACTTTATACATTCTTTTGACTTGTATAAAATGATCCTTTCTTTTAAATTATTTTAAATATCTTGTGGATCATTCCTGAATCAAACCAACAAACTGTTACCTGACATTATGGTTACTGTACCGAAGTGATGGTTACATGTTCTTTTACCGTATCCCAGGAGTACAGAGACGTTATAAACGTTTGTACAACCAAATCCCACTATTAATTGAATTCGATTAATTCTGTACGAAACGATAACTAGTGAATAGATCTATTTGGGTTGACAACCCTACCCAGATTGGTCGCTCCATTCCCAACTCCGGCAATTGTTGAGGGGTACATGTCAGTTATTCTGTGTTATTCGGTATTTAGGGATAGAATGCCATGAGTGGGTAATCCGTTAGTAGTCAAATTTGAGGTTCATGTGAGACCATATCAACAAACAACTACAGTAAGCCGAGTAACGTCAAAACCGTGCAAACCTTGATGTGCACAAGCCATTCATTAAACCGTGCAAACCTTGATGTGCACACGCCCTTTTAACAAACCGTGCAAACCTTGATGTGCACAAGCCCTTTAACAAACCGTGCAAACCTGATGTGCACGAGCCTTTCAAATAAACTGTGCAAACCTTGATGTGCACATGCCATTCATTAAACTGTGTATGACTTACACGACTCTGTTACTACATGTTTTTGTATGCCTTAAATTGTTTACAAACCATTTGTAGAATCATCAAACCAATGAACTCACCAACTTTATGTTGACTTTTTAAGCTCATGAATTCTCAGGTATTTAACTGCTGCTTGCTTGGATTGACATTCATCATTAGGACCTGCATGTTATTTGGTGTCATAGTCAACACTTAACGCATTGAAGTTTTCATCACGATCACATCAACTTGGGAACATCATACTTTTTAAACATCGACTTTGTACCGTACAATCATTGTTTTACTATCACTACTTTCCGTTGCATCTTGTAAGACATTTTGTATAAATCGAGACGTTCCTTTTGTTTAAATCATATAGAGGTCATTCAATATATCCATGACTATGACTCCATGATGTCACACGCCTCCATTCCCGAAAGTTCAGGGTGTGACACATTTTTAAAACCAAAAATACATCACAAAAAAACAAAAGCAAACCCAAAATTAAGACCTCACGTATTACCCATTCAGAGTTAATAAAAAAAAGTTGATGAATCCAATTAGAAAGCACAACAGCGTTTCAGATGTAACAAATTCTTGTCGAATGGCACAACAATAAAAACGTGTCCGCCTCAACATTGTTGGCCTTATAGGTTTATAATTAGTTTGTGTAGTGTCGGGTAGATATTGTAATTTCATTAATAGTGTAGGGTTTGTTTTGTAACTTGTTTGTTTGGGTAGTTAGAGATCGGATGTTCAAATAAGACCTCACCGGGTCAGTAGGTGTAATCAATTTTTCTTCAATAAAATTTCCTTCTCATTTTCTTTGTCAAATTCTTGTGATCAACGATCAAATTATCACATTAATTTGGTATCAGAGCT
Organism: Deinandra increscens subsp. villosa; assembly: GCA_039602395.1. NCBI lineage: Eukaryota > Viridiplantae > Streptophyta > Magnoliopsida > Asterales > Asteraceae > Deinandra > Deinandra increscens. The sequence continues at coordinate 16,776,809 of JBCNJP010000025.1, read as the reverse complement.
TGCGTTAGCTACTGATTACCGGAATTTGATCGGAGTATTCATCTGTTCTTCGTCTGCTTTGCGTTTGATCAAAAGGGGATCTTCGATCCTCTTTTAAGAAAATCCGCAAAATTCATCGTCTGATTTCATCGCCGAGACGACCGCCGAGAAGACCTGAATTCACCAAGAAGCCTCCTAACCCCGCGATCAATGTCTGGTGCTGGTGGAAATCAGGTGGTCCGGGAAAATTTCACCACAATTCCACTGCAATGTCCAACACTTAATCAAACCAACTATTCTATATGGGCGATTAAGATGAGGGCAATCTTCAATGTGCATGGATTGTGGGAAGTTGTTTCACCAAAAGAAGGAGCTGATGTGGACAATAAGAAGAATAATGCAGCAGTGGCCTACCTTTTTCAATCTTAGCCAGAAGATTTAATTCTACAAGTGGGAGATTTGACGTCTGCAAAAGAGATTTGGGATGCGATTAAGACCAGGTTTGTAGGTGTTGAAAGGGTGAAGGCTGCAAGATTGCAGACATTGAAATCAGAATATGATGCCTTGAGGATGAATGACAGTGATACCATTGATGATTTTGCAGGAAAATTAAGTGGAATTGCCTCGAAATCATCAAGTTTAGGAGTCCCCATCAAGGATCCAGTGTTGGTAAGAAAATTATTAGATTGTGTTCCTGAAAAATTCTTGCATATTGTTGCTTCAATTGAGCAGTTTATGGATCTTGATAATGCTGTTTATCAAGAAATTGTGGGAAGACTCAAGACCTTTGAGGAAATGATTAGTTCAAGGGCCAAGAGCACAACTGGAAAGGAAGAACAGTTACTTCTCTCTTACACAGAATGGCAGGCTAGGCATAAGGAAGCAAAGTCAAAGAATAAGAAATGGGACAAAGGTAATAAGAATACCAGAAACTCAGGTGACTCCTCAAAGGGGCAGTATAGGAATAAAGGAAATATGGGTTCAAGTAACTACAACAGGAATTCAGGGAATGGAAATAAGAAGAAAGATAAATCTGGGATTAAGTGCTTCAAGTGTGAGAAATTTGGGCACTATGCCAGTGAATGTCGCAAAGTGAAGGAAAAAGGTAATGAGGCCAATCTCATTTTTGAAGAAGAAGAAGAACATGCTCTATTGCTAATCTCAGAGGAAGATGTTGGCAGTGAAAAAACTCCTATTAAATGAGATGAAGGTTGATCCTAAGAAGTACTCATGAGATGGAGGAGGACAGGAAGTTTGGTACTTGGACAATGGTGCTAGTAACCACATGTCTGGAAATAAGTCACACTTCTCAACTCTGGATGAAAGGATCACAGGTAAGGTCAATTTTGGTGATGGATCAAATGTTTTGATTGCAGGAAAGGGTTCAATTCTGTTAGAAGGTAAGACCTGTGAACAGAAGTTGTTGACTGAGGTATACTATATACCAACCTTAAGAAGTAACATAATGAGTCTAGGCCAACTCATCGAAGGAGGGTGTGAGGTTAGGATGAAAGGAGACAAGTTATGGGTCAATGAGAGATCAGGTAGACTCTTGATGAAGGTTCATAGATCACCAAATAGGCTGTATAAAATACAACTTAAGACTGGATCCCCAGTGTGTTTTCATGCCAAAATTGACAACCCAGCATGGTTGTGGCATAGAAGACTGGGTCATACCAGTTCTCAAGTTTTGGAACACTTAACCAAAAGGGAAATGGTTGAGGGTGTTCCATGTACTGGATCTGTAACTCAAGTTTGTGAAGCATGCATGGCTGGAAAGCAAACCAGGCAATCTTTTCCAAAGGAATCAGAATTTAGAGCAAAGGACCCACTAGAACTTGTGTCAGTGGATTTGTGTGGGCCCATAGCACCTATAACTAAAGGAGGTAATACGTATTTTATGCTATTAGTTAATGATTTCTCTAGATATAGTTGGGTTTACTTACTATGTTCAAAGCTTCAAGCTATAGAAGATTAATGGGTTCTTTGAGATATCTAACACAAACAAGACCTGACTTGGCATTTGCAGTTGGCTATGTCAGCATGTATATGCAGAATCCTAAACAAGTTCATCTAAAAGCCATTAAGCACTTGGTTAGATATGTTAGTGGTACAATAGTGTAACACCCGAGTTGATATTCATGTTTATAACAGTTAAAAGTTTAACAACAAAGCTTGGTCCCAGAAAGTTTCAAAGTTAGGTGGTGGTTAAGTGTCGATTCCCAAAAATGGACAACCAAGTGTAATTCTTAATGTACGATTACAATTCAAACTATCACATTTACAAAAGGTTAATTCTTAATTTGATAACCACCCGAAATCTTCATCAAGCGTTCGGTTCTTGAGCTTCCATAGGACATCCAACTACATTGGCCGCTTCCCTGCATTTCCCAACCAATTCAGGACACATATCACATGATTGAATCGAATGAGAGACGTTAGAATGAACTTAAACAACAAATCAGCATGTTGGAAAAATGGGGTCCACTGTAAGCTACGGTGGTACCATAAGCTACGGTGGAACCTGGCTCCCTTACGGTGGCCTTGTGCTACCATAAGCTACGGTGGCTACAGGTCACATTGCCCCTTTTTCTTGCATTTTAAGCCCAGGCTCAATTGGGGTGTGCCTGGTACACCCGTAGGTCCTGCAACCATTTGAAATCGTTACCCGCACCAAGTTTACAAGTACATACAACATTACCAAGCGCTAAAACAATTAACACATACCAATTACTTGCCATAAATCCAACCCGTTTGACCCGTTTACTAGGCAATCACACATTTGTGTTTCATATTGTTATACCATAGCTGAATTGACCGACAACAACCTGTTCAACCCTTGTATTCCTACCCATACCATTAAATGATGTGATTTGCATCATAGGGAATCCCATGTAGCCATCAATGGTATTTCATACCCTCGCGTTAGATTTCATTGAATCTGTGGGTAACAACACCACTTGATGGACTCATCAAGGGCCCTATGACACTATTAGCCCCCGTTTAGCCATTGCCTAGGCTCCCATGAACCCTTGTGGCGAACGTGGCGTTTGGAGGACCTCACATACTACTACTAAGTTAAAAAATGGGCATACAACCCCTTGGCACACCATGACTTCTACAAGCCTTTAGTGTGCACAAGTATGCACTTGGCCCAAGTTTCTATTGCATTACTTCACAATAAACTAAACTGAATTCAAGCATACTACTCAGGGAGTAAGAATACATTACCTCGTGAGTTCGAGCTTCCGCTACCTCCGGCGTGGCCCAATTGATCACCTCCTTCTCCTTGATTGCCTATTGAGTCCACAAACAAGTTAGGACTCCACATTTTCAACCAATTGTCCATGCTACCATTTAACATGCTAGCACAATTCCTCAATTGGACTTCTCATTGATACACATGCACATGATCATCAAAAATCAGTAATTACACTTCCTATGATCATTTTAAACACAATTCATGGTCACATAACCATTTAACTAGATTTGTGTGTCATTTAGGCATTTCATCAAACGGTTGGTGTGCATACTTAGATGCACACATTCATATTATACCCATGAACCTCCTACTTACCAAATAGCAAAGTTTAGGCAAGTACAACACAATCTCATCATCAAATATTCATTTACTAACATAATCAACCAAATCATATAGTTAAGAACCCATGGTTTACCCCAAATTTCATGACCTACCTAGATCACCATCTGCCATGAAGTTCACATAAAAGGGTTTGGTGACTAATTCACCAATTACCCATGAAACTACAAAATTCATGCAATATACAAGTTCTATAGCACCTAACATTGGCTCATCTACAACAATTTTGCAGATTCAAGGTCCCGATCATGGAAACCTAGGCATGCAACTATATGGGGGATTGACTTACTTGTGCTAGAATTGGGTCTAGAGAGTGATCACACTTCCAATTCCAAGTTTAGGGCTGGAAATCGCAGCCTAGAACCTCAATGATGCAGAATTCGATTTTGGGGAGGTGGAGGAGAGGTCTTAGGAGCGCAGGTCGTTTTTCACGACTCCCTCTCCTCCTCCTTCCTTTTGTTAAATGCAACTTTCACATAATTACAGATTTGGCCCTTTAATTTTGGTTTTTGGTTTAATTTCTATTTAACCTTAATATATTTTCAAATTAACCCTCAAGGTATTCTAACATGGAAATATACTAACCATGCTAGGTCACATAACACAATATTATTTAACGTTAACGGAATATACACGTAATTAAAATTCGGGATGTTACAACTCCACCCCCCTTAAAGGAGTTTCGTCCCCGAAACGAAATTTACGTACCGAATAGGTGAGGATAATATAGTCGCATGTCTTCCTCCAGCTCCCAAGTTAGGTCCGAGCCCTTCTGGTGCTCCCACTTGACCAATACTTGGCTCAACTCCTTGTTCCTCAACTTTTTCACCTTATGATCTAAGATCGCGATAGGCGTTTCCACATAATTTAGTTTGTCATTGATTACCAAATCTTCTAGTGGCACGTACGCACTTTCATCGGCTAGGCACTTTTGCAAGTAGGACACGTGGAATGTATTATGTATGGCACTCAACTCCTCCGGCAACTCGAGCTGATATGCCACATTTCCCACTCTAGCCAATATCCTAAACGGTCCGATGAACCTAGGACTCAGCTTACCCCGTTTACGGAATCGTATGATGCCCTTCCACGGGGACACCTTCAACATTACCAAGTCACCGACTTGGAACTCAATGGGTCTCCTCCTTTTATCGGCATACGCTTTCTGTCTATCTTGAGCCGCCTTAAGCCTTGCCCTTATGATGTCGATCTTTCGGGATGTTAGGTCGACCACATCCTTGCTTGCAAGCTCTCGTTGACCCACTTCACCCCAACACACGGGTGTTCTACATTTCCTACCATAAAGCATCTCATACGGAGGCATCCCAATGCTAGCATGGTAGCTATTATTGTATGAAAACTCCACGAGAGGAAGGTGACGATCCCAACTTCCGCCAAAATCGATTACACATTGATGTGTTGCAAACACATCCGGTTTTCCTAAGTCTTTTGTTATGTATTTGAGTCAATTTAAGTTAGTTTTTATTAGTTTTAGTTTGTTTTAAGTAAAGCTTGAGTCTTTGAGTTTTCTTTGATTGTTCTGTATGTTTTATATGTTTTTGCAGAAGTTTAATGAATTCCCGAGGCCACGAGAGAAGCGGACAAGAATTGATAAAGTAAAAATACAAAGTGGTTCTGAAGGAAAGGTCTAGGCGTATCGCCTAGACACGTGAGAGATGTAGGCGATACGCGCCAAGGAAGAAGGAGCAAAGGCGGTGTAAACTTCAGCCGCGACTATTTTGTCGCCTTGTGACCTCCAGGCGTATCGCCTGGGAGTAATGAGGCGGTAGGCGATACGCCTACAGCCTGGAAAACCGCAAAAAGAGGATTCGACTTATAAAATCGATTTTAGAGTTCAATTCGGGAGGACACGACTTCTAGACGGCAGAGGAGCGAACTAAGGCGATTTTCAGAGACAGGAGAGAGCTGGGAACAAGGAGAACCATCAAGGAATCAACAATCGATCATCAAATCATCATCAAATCATCCGGTTCTTCTCGTTTCTTGTTTTGAATTCTTAGTTTCAGTTATGTTCACTGTTAAAGATTCAAACTTTATTTGTTTTTATGCTATGAACATGATTGTAGGCTAGGCGTTTAACACCGCCTAGACCGTTTGGATGAACGATTGATATTTATGATTTTGTTTGGCTTTTGATAACTTGATTGATGTAGTGTTTCTTTAAATTCCATTGTTGACATGATTGTATGCATATGACCACTAGAGTTAGGGTTTGAATTAATTTACTAAACTGCTTAGCCTGCGAATGTCTTTCGGTTTGGGTTGGGTAATCGGTTGCGTGACTGTGTGTTTGCGATTGGTTTGATTGTCTGTCTTGATTATCATAGTTTAGTATTTTGATGAATTCCCTGATTCTTGTGTGCTGCTCTAGTTAGACAAGCCGGAAGGTGATAGCTAGGTCGGGTAGTCGGGTTGACTAGTGGATTAGGATCACATTGCCATCGGGAGAGGGATGCCCTAGGAAATTAGTTAGCCTGCTATTCCGTGTCCGTTGTGTTGATTAGTGGTAGTTCCTGCTAGCTTAAGGTGCCTTAGATTGTTTCGAGGGTGGTTAGGTCTAGTTGAGGTTGGATGTACCCACAAGGTGAACTCCTGTCCGAACGTTAGGAACATTTGCTAAGAAGAACTTAAAAGGTGAATTAGCTGCCATCAGAGTTGTCATAGCCAGATGAGTTGTAGGTGTTGGTTGGGATTCTAGGTCTAGGTGGTGTCTTTCTCATATCTGATCGTTTCCTGAGTTTCCTGCTGTCCGTTTGTTAGTTGCTTTAGTTAATCTTGATTCAATTCTCAAATCTCAATTAAAAACCCAAAATTACTCAGTATTTCCATTTTCTAGGTCTAGTTTAAGTCTTTGTCTTTAGAGTGTCCTTAGGGTTCGATATTCCCGGTCTTCCTTAGCTTTACTACAATCCGACAGGTACACTTGCCTTAGGGTTCGGTTTAGTTTTAGGGTTTTCGGTAAAATTTAGGTGTGTCTAGGTCTAGGTTTAGGTCTAGGTTTTAATAGCATTTTTAGGTACGTTCCGAGCACATCAAGTTTTTGGCGCCGTTGCCGGGGACACTTGGCGATTGGCAAGATTAACTTAGGTCGTTGTTAGGAAATTTTGAGTCTGTTTGGTTTTTCCGTGTCTAGAGTCTTAGGATTTCCGTTCTTGAGTCTAGATTTTTAGGTTTATTTTTTTTTTCCTTTTATATTCTCTTTGAGTCAGTTTCCCCATTTTATGCCACACACCCGTTCACGAGGTCCCCCTGAGCTTTCACCACTTTCTGATCCCGACGCGGATATTCGTGAACGGTTTCGCCTTCTACGCACCGAGCTAGAGGCATTCATCATTTCCACCACCCACTCCAAACCATCATCTCCTTCCACACAAACCACACGCGACACCAAACCCATTCCATTCCCCGATCTTTCATCCATGGCGGCACGTCGCACCGTCCACGAGCAGGCTAGCGCCGGAGTCACCGAGGCCCGGTTTGCTATTGCACAGCCTGCTATTGCCAACACCGCGAATTGGCAAGTTCCGTCCCACGTCATCAACGCTTTGACGCATTCCATTCAGTTTCATGGTCGTGAGGACGAAGATGTGTTAGAGCATATTCCTATGCCATGAGTGTCTCGTGTATTGTATCTATGTGAGCGAGTCTTAGAATGAGTTGTAGTGACTATTTGGTTAGTGGCATACCACATGATCCGGCGGATCATGTGGTCCGGCGTATCAGTTTGATACGCTAGGTGATTAGTCACTTACTATAAATAGGGTGTGTTAGAATGTGCATGGGAACTAGTTGAAACACTTCTGTCATTCTACACCTTTCTGTGTGTGTTTCTAGAGAGAGAAACTAGAGAGAACTTCATTGTATCTTCAAGTGATCAATAAGATTTTTCTTATTTACATCCGTTGTCGCTATGATTGATTGATACACGCAGTAGTAAGATCGTTTCTCGTTTCTTCAAGTGGTATCAGAGCATTTGGTTGCTCTATTGCTGTGTTTTTGATCAATTTTCGGAGTTTTAGAGAGAGAAAGCTTGGGTTTGGTAAGTTTTTCTTCAATTTCTTCGATTCTGAGGATAAAAATGATTTCTGTATGCTTCTGGAGTGTTTTCGCATCATATTGATCTAGTATTCAGCTTCAATTGTCAAAAATTGTGAAAATCAGTCGATTTTTACGTTTTCTGCGACTGGTCCGCCCGAAAAACAGTCTGGTCCGCCATTTGATCCGCTAGGCAATCTTCATCAGTCTGATCCGCAGCAGTTACAGCGTATCAGTGTGATCCGCTGGTTTATTTGGTCCGCCGTACCAAATTTGATCCGCTGAAGATTTCTGGTCCGCTAGTTCATCTGATCCGGCATCTGGTCCGCTAGTTCAATTCTGATCCGCTAGTTCATTTCTGGTCCGCTGAATATCATCTAGTCCGCTGGGATTTATCTGATCCGCAGTTTCACACTGATCCGGAATCTGGTCCGCTGACTTTGTTTTGGTCCGCTGACAGAAAAGTGACTTTCACTAAAACTGACGTAACTAGCAAACCGTTTGGAGTTACGGAACCCAATACCAGCCAAAACGTTCGTATTTCCGAGATCTAGAACTTGTACCGGCCTACGGCCAGTACCGAGCAGTTTTGACCCCCAAAATCCGCTTGGAAGACCTTCGTTTTTGAGTTCAAAGTTTTGAAGTATCATTTTACATTGAAAAATGTCCGATTTTCAAGCGTTTGCGGCTATGCAAAGCACGGTACAAGCTATGCTCAATTTTGATAATGAAATAGGAACAAGTCAGAAAGTTCCCAAGTTGTTAAAATTGGAAGATTATCAAAATTGGAAGCAACGTTTTTCTGCATACATCAGCACAAATGATATTGATTTGTGGATTCCGATTCGAACGCTGTATGTGCGTCCAACTGACAATGGAGAATATAAAGAGATTCAAGATTTTGATAAGGATGAACGAAGGAGTTATGAACTTGAACAAAAAGTTTATGGTTATCTTACCATGGCTTTACCTACTGAGTTGTTACATCAATTCAGTACTTGCAAGAAAGCTAAACAGTTATGGGATGCTTTATCTGCTCGATGTGAAGGAAATGATCAGTATAAGAAGAGTCGAAGGAAAGTGTTGAACAAAGAATTTGAAAATTTTCAACAATACGACAAAGAAAATATTTCTGCTCTTGTTTCAAGATTTTCACATCTAATTAGTGAGATGAAAGTAGTCAAGATTGAAAAGACCGAGGAAGAATTGAAAGAGAAATTGATGGAAGCATTACCAGAGAAATGGGAAAATTATGTGTTGTTGCTTACTCATGACAAAGACTATTCCACATTATCATTTCATGATTTGACTGGAAAGCTTCATGCTCGAGAAATGGAAATGATGAATTCAAACAAGTCCACTGCTCAATTACAAAATCCTGAGTTATATCATGGACAAAATTCTGCAAGTATTAATGCAAAGTCTAAATCATCTGGTTATGATACATCAAATCCACCTCAAACAGCATTTGTTGCTGATCATGGATCAGGAAAGTATGAAAGTTCATCAAGAAGGTGCAGTTTCACTACTCCTGATAGATCATCTGCTAGTTCGATTAATGGGAAGTCAGCTGAAGATTTAGTTGCGTTGTTATCTGGATTCATATCATCTTCTTCTGGCTATATATTTAGTCAAATTGGTAACTCTTGTCTATATAGAGAGGATTTAGATCATATGGATGAAGATCAGTTGAACAAATTAGATTTGGAGTGGCAGTTTGCTATGCTAACTGAAAGAGGTAGAAGGTTTATTAAGAAACATGGAACAACATCTATTTTTCAAGGAGACAAACTTGGTTTAAATAAGTCACAGATCAAATGTTTCAAATGTTCCAAATATGGTCATTTTGCTCGTGAGTGCCCCGAAAAAGAAAAGGTGGTTCAGACAGCTAATAAATCTGCTTCACCTCAAATTGCTTTGACTGCTATTTCTTCTGCATCAAAAGAACAAACATCGAATGAAGGTTATGATTGGGCTGCTGATTTTCCCGATGAGTCTTGTTTTGTTGCTCAGATTGTTCACAGTGATGACGAAGAAGAGATAACAGATTCTGATTCAGATGTTAGTAGTTTTGGAAATAGTGGTTATGAATCTGTCTGTGAGTTTTGTTCTCAAAAAGATAAAATGATTCAAGGTTTAGTTAAGGAAAAAGAAGATTTGGTTGCTGATAGAGAAAAGTTGGAAGGTATGATCCAAGAGTTAGAATCTCAAAAAGAAAAGTTTTCAGTTTTTCAGACAGAGTTAATTGAAAAAGAGTTGCAGTTTCAAGGTGTTGAGCAGGAATTTGAAAAGAAATTTACAAAATTGTCTGAAGAAAAGGCTGACTTAGTCAAGGAAGTTGCGAAATGGAAGGCAGAAGCTGAGGATGCTGCCAATGATTTTAATAATTTGTTTGAAAAGTCCAAGATTAAACTTGATTTACTTACCAAGGCTTCTGATGATTCGGTTGCTAAAATTGAAGCATATCAGCTTGATATGGAGAAGTTGTTAGATGAGAAGCGAGAACTGGCAAGAGTAAACAAGTTGCAAAATGCAAATTTGGATATTCAGAAAAGAAACGAAGATAAACTCGAGAAGGAATTGTTGGCCGCTCTAGATGAGTTGAGATTGCAAAAGTATGAAACTAATAAAGTGGCAAAGAAGCTAATTGCATCAGAAAAGGAGTTGGCTGAAGCTCATCAAAGAATTTCTGAATTAAAGATTGAAGTCATTGATTCAAAACGTCTTTTGAACAATGTTACTAACTCACAATCTTTTACAAGTTTTCTGGCCAAGGATGATAATTTTGAGAAGATGTTCAACAAAACTGTGTCACCACCAGGAAGTCTTAAAGAAGGCGTTCATGATTTGAAAGAAAAGGCTGAGATTGGTGATTATTCTGAGTTTGTTGGTTCCAAATCTGCTGAAGAAAAGCAAAAGGAAAAAGGCAAAAGTATTGAAGCTTCTGAAGCTCAAAAGGTTGTGTCTGGGTCTTCGTCTTCAAAAGCTGACATTGATGAAACAATTATCAATGCTCCAAAAGATATCAAGAAAGTTAAAGCTGAATTTTCTCGTCTTGCAAAGACCGGGCATAAATCATCTGATTCAGAAGAGAAAGTTTCTGGAAAATATACAGGTTTGGGATTTCAAAAGAAACAGGTTGATGTGTATGTTTCAAAGGTTCAACAGCAACAGAATTTGAAGAAAGTTAATCTGAAGCAAGTAAAGAAAGAAGTTTTTAAAGCTGACAAAGTTCAATCCGAGAGGTTCTACAAACTCAAGGGTTCGGAACAAATATTTTCTGATAAAGAATTCCCGCTACATTGTGTAGATGCTCGGAAAGTTGCTGAAGTTTTTGTGACGAATGTTGATTCAAAGACCAAGAAGCAACAAGGTGCTAAATATTCTTCTGGAGGATCCAATTCTACTTCAAAGAGCCCGACATCCAAATGGGTTCATGATCATCGATTTCAGGTATATGATAATTTTTATGATCATTTTGGAGATGAATATGTTTGTGAAGTTATGCAGGTTCCAAAACGAAGAAATGCACACAATCGCTTGTGTTACAATTGCCGACAAAAAGGGCATCTGGCACAAGTTTGTCCAGTTTCTGCTGCTTCTAGTTCAAGGAAAGGAAAGGTTCCATTTGTTGGTAAAGCTGCCAAACAACGATTCATTGATGAAAATGGCAGAGTATTTGATGAATACCCACAACCTACATTTTTCAAAACTCAAGGAAGACTTATTCCTCGTTTTCAAAATGTTTCATATGTAGGTTGTTCTTCACAATCAACTGTGACTGGTTCATCAAATACTGATTTACCAAAACAACAATACTGGAAACCTAAAGTGGTTTCGGAAGGAAATCAAGATACTGGTCGACCAGAAGCAATTCGCTTCGGGTCATTTATAAACTGATGTGTTTGACCAGTGTGCAGGTACTTCTAGAAGATCTATCGGTGATTGAAAAGTTGCTGATGGAGGAGTATTCTGCTGATTTAACTTAAATTACATGTGCTATCAAATTTCAAAACTGAAATTTTTCTGAAAGCTAAACTTGACAGGTATCCATGTCGAAAGGTCAATTTTCTTTCTTTTACATTTCGTATGTAGTTTCGGGGGAGAAAATTGAAAATAAAAAATAGCGTCTTTGTGTTTTTGTTTGTGTTAAAATGAAAATCCAAAAATAGAGTTTTCATTTTAAGGGGGAGAAAAACAGAAAATACAAAAACATTGAAAAAATAGAAAAATTCAAAAACATTGAAAAATGAGAAATTGTATCCAACATGATTGGGAAATGATGGTACATTGGCTTACGTGTCTGACTCATGGATAAAATAGATGAAAAAGCCATAAGATCATTGTTTGATGTACTTGGTAGGCTCGGCATTAAATCAGAAAGTATTCAGATGTGATAAACACATTAAATACTAATGCTTGACCAAGTGGACAACATCTTGATGCATGTCTCATGATATCAGGGAAAAGATATGTGAAAAAGAAAATGAGAAGTCACTGTGTATACATGTGTTCATTTTGCAAAGATTTAAACTTGTTTGATTTTCTTTATTTTGTCAAACAATCGGACTTTCTTTGCGTATCGAAAGATCGACCTGATTGTTGTTCGTTTGACGTTCTGCTTTATTTTCTTTGGTGTTTCGTATAACTCATCGGACTTTCTCTGCGTGTACGGGAGTACCGACCTGATTGTTGTTGAGTTATACAATTTCAACTTGTTTTATTTTTTTATTTTGTTAAATCCGAGGCCTTATCTGCGTATCGAAAGATCGACCTTAAGGTAGACGATTTAACGTTCTTATTTCTTTTTGCATGGAACACAGTTGACTGAATCATGAATACATTCATTATGTGATTAAATCACAAATGAAATCACAAAGTGTGATATAAAAAGCAAAAACGTATCTGAGTATGTCTGATAGTGTGGGATACACTGGTCAAAGCAAGCTAAATCAATCAATAACATATCCAGATGTTATGAGTATGATTGTGCCTGAGTTTAAGATGGACAAATTATACCGGTAATCGACATGACTTGTGTGCTGAAGTAATTGAAATTGAAGTGCAGTTCAACATGTTATGACCAATATGATCCCAAGTTGTGATCTTTCTTGCAAAAGACAAAAATACTGTCTGATTCAGTATTGCATTTATGTTTCATATTTGAAAAGTTCAAAAAGATTTTCAGTGTGTTTTGATGTAAAGTTTCAAAAAGCCAAAAAGATTTTGTTTCTTATTTGTTTTCGACCGATCGATATGTGTTACGAAATCAAAATCTCAAATCTATATCTTGGATTCTCAAAGAGAAGTTTTGCGCCAAGATTAAATTTAATTTTTCAAAAGAAAAGGAAACCGCGTTTCTGTCTTCTGAAATTGCAGGTTGGTGTGTCAAGACTCAAGCATGGTGAGAGGGGGAGTATGAAGTATCTTTCACAAGTGGATCTTGAAGTTCAAAGTTGATTCTAGAGTGATCCAGCCATGCAAGCTCTATTTCTGACAAGATTTCAAGTCAAAGATCGGATGCAACAATGTTGAAGATTGAAGACTGAAGTTTAGTTAGAGAATAGATACACTACACGTTAAGAGGGAGTTTGTTAGAGCATATTCCTATGCCATGAGTGTCTCGTGTATTGTATCTATGTGAGCGAGTCTTAGAATGAGTTGTAGTGACTATTTGGTTAGTGGCGTACCACATGATCCGGCGGATCATGTGGTCCGGCGTATCAGTTTGATACGCTAGGTGATTAGTCACTTACTATAAATAGGGTGTGTTAGAATGTGCATGGGAACTAGTTGAAACACTTCTGTCATTCTACACCTTTCTGTGTGTGTTTCTAGAGAGAGAAACTAGAGAGAACTTCATTGTATCTTCAAGTGATCAATAAGATTTTTCTTATTTACATCCGTTGTCGCTATGATTGATTGATACACGCAGTAGTAAGATCGTTTCTCGTTTCTTCAAGATGCACCGACGCATATCTCCCGTTTCATTCGTATCTGCAACACGTTCGGACTCACCGGAGTCGCGAACGAAATCATTTATCTGCGTCTGTTTCCATTCTCTCTTACGTCTCGAGCCGCCGAGTGGCTTGAGACGCTTCCGCCAAATTCGATCGCCACCTGGGACGATCTGACCGTGAAATTCCTGAAGAAGTATCATCCCCCAGCCAAGGCTTCACGTACTCGGGAGGAAATCCACTCTTTCAAGATGGACCCCGATGAACCTTATTCTGTCGCATACGAGAGATTCAACACCCTTCTGAGTAGATGTCCGCAACACGGGTTGACGGACTGGGCGATCATAGAAAAGTTCTATAATGGACTTCCTTATTCTGTTCAGAAGGATTTCAATATCTCGGCTGGAGGGCATATGATGGAGAAGCTCACCGTTGACGAATGCAAATCATTATTTGAGAGCTTCGCACTTGCTGAACAGCAGGCACCCGGAGGTCGGAGAGCCACCTTGGCCCCGACTAGATCACTCGCACCATCTACATCTACCCGGGGTGTCAATCACATTGGCTCAGAAACCATGTCACCTAGGGAGTTAGAGAATATTTACAAAGCCTTAGAATAAATCAAACTCCACATCAAAGCCAAATGTGAGCTGTGTAGAGGCGCTCATGACACTCGAGACTGCCCGCTTGCTCCCGCTGAGCAGGTGGATTACATTGGAAACCGAAACCAGTTCGGTAATTCGTTCCAGTCTGGGTGGAGGAGTGGCCAAAATTCAGGATGGCGAGAGGGAGGAAATCCACCTGGTTTTCAGCCAAGGTATAATCAGAGTGGTGGAGGAAACGAGGGGCCGGCTATGAAGGAGCTCACAGAGCTGGTCATGAACCAAACGCAGATTTTGCAGCAGATGAACGCAAGAGATGAGGCCACACAAAAGAAGCTATCGGAGCATGACACATTACTGAGAAATCAACAAGCTTCGTTCCTAGATTTTCAGCGTTCGGTGGGTGATATCGCGAAGCAGCTAAAGGAGCTTAATTCTCGTGGAGGTCAATTTTCTGGTAGTACTTATAAGAACCCCAATGCTAATGTCAATGCGATCACTACTAGGAGCGGGAGAGCGGTCCAGAGTCCATCACCGGCGGTAGTTGCTGAAGAGCCGGTCGATGAGGAGATTGAGTTAGAGACGCCTGGCGGGAGGGTGCACGAGAGCGTTACACCAGCAAGTACCGCACCTAACGTCGAGGTTGAAGGAGTGAAGAGACCATCGGATGGAGAGAAGCCACTAAAGTGGGAGGCGGTGAGAGAAAAGAAAAGGGTTCGTTATGCGCCTCAGCCGATCACGGCCGATGATTTGAAGCAGGTGCCTTATCCTGAGAGGTTGGTTCAACAGAAGAATGCGCGTGAATATGGGCAGTTCTTAGAGCTTCTTAAGCAGCTTAGGGTTACATTACCCTTTATTGATGTTATTAAACAAATGCCTAAGTATGCTAAATTTTTAAAAGACATGTTATCAAATAAAAAGAAGCTTGAAAGTTTTTCTGATGTTACACTTGATGCCCAATGTTCTGCTGTAGTTCAGAATAGGTTGCCTGAGAAATTGACTGATCCTGGTACATTTACAATTCCGTGCTCTTTTGGTGATTCATCTGTTACATGTGCTTTAGCTGATCTAGGTGCTAGTATTAATGTTATGCCATATTCTGTTTTCATGCACCTAGGATTAGGTGAGTTAGAGCCGACTAGGATGACGATTTCTTTAGCAGATAGGTCGATTGTTAGGCCCAAAGGAATAGTGTAAACATGTGCTTGTTTAAATTGATAAATTTTTGTTCCCTATAGACTTTGTGGTAGTTGACAGTGCATATGATGCTAGTTGCCCTTTGATTTTAGGTAGGCCTTTCCTTAGGACCGCCCGGGCGCTAGTTGATGTTTTTGCGGGCACGATTACTTTGAGGGTTGACCATGAGAGTGTAGTGTTTGAAGTGGGTAGACGTGAGGATAGGGGCACCGAATCGGTGTGTTTGATAGGTACTTTTATGTCCTTCATAGATCTTGTGGTTGTAGGAAATCGGTTGGAGGATGAAGAGGTTGAGGAGTATGAGTGTGGGGAGGACACCGGGGGGTTAGTTGAGTTAGTTGATAAAAATGAAATTTTTGACCCATTAGGAGAACTAGGTGAGGTAGTTGAGGATGAAGTTGTGATAGAGAATAAGTGTGGGGAAGATCTAGGAGGGTTAGAGATTTTAGTTGATAAGAGTGATCATTTTGACCCGTTAGGAGAACCCGTGGAGTTGGTGACTGTGGAGAGTGAGTTGATAGTTGACGAGGTAGTTAGAAGAGCCACACTTGGTGATTTAGGTATTTTGGATGATAGGATTATGCTTAGTTCAAGTGTGGGGAGGTTAGATGTGATTGTTGCTACCCATGACCCGGAATTGAGTTTTCTTCGTGAATGTCGATTTTTCCCGGGTAGGTACAAGCATTGGAAGGTTAGGATGTTGTTGAGAGTGGTAAAGTTTAGTGCTTTATGGGGTAGGAAGTTAGCTAGAGGTTGTTCAGATAGAAACCGGGTGGAAACCGGTAGTTTGGTAGTCAAAGATGTGAAGTCTAAGCCTCCGGATGTTTTGGGAGGTTGTGTCTTTGATTTGAGCTAATTGATAAGTGCCCGGGGGTTGTATAGTTTTGTATTTGTGTTTCAATTTCTGCAATATTTTTTCATTTTTCGTGCATGTTGCATCTTTTGTTTTTGTGTTTTTGTGTTTGCAGGTTACTTTGGGGATTCGAGCTTTGAGGAATATGAGATGTGCAGGTCAAAATTTGCAGATTTGGACTGAGATTTCGACTATAGGAGCTGTTGGAGCAAAAGGAGATAGAAATTTTTTGGGGTCAAATTCCAAAAATTCCCTGGAAATCACGTTCCAAGCGTATCGCCTGGAGGTTGGTAGGTTGTCGGTGATACGTGTGGGAGTCTCATGCGGGCCGGTTGTTTGCAGTTCCAGGCGTATCGCCTGGGAAATGCATGGTTGTAGGCGATACGCCTGGAGGAGGTAAGTCAGAAAATTTTCAAATTTTAATTTTTATTTTATTTCTGTTTACCGGAGTGCGATGGATCGTTGTTGGCTGCTTTGCTGAGTCTCTGGAGTTTCAGGTGAACACGTTTCAACTTATCTTGTTTTATTTTTAGTTTGCATTTATTTTTGTTTTTCGTGCTTTTATTTCTGCGTTATTTTTGTTCCATTCCACATTGAGGGCAATGTGTGGTTCAAGTGTGGGGATGGGAGACTTGCGTCTTGAGTCAGTGATTTATTTTTGGTGTGTTATTGAGTTATAAAGAAAAATTTGAAATTTTTTTTTTTGAAAAATTGTTCAAAAATGTCCGAGATTCTGGCTGCAATTAAATGGAAAATGATAGGAAACTGGGAATTGATTTTCTAATTTGTGCTTGAATGTTAAAGTAATGAATAAAAGTGAATAAATTTGGGAAAAGTGGATAAGTATGGTATGAATGGAAAACATTATTAATCTATGATGTGTCGGTAGGCCCAACTGACCTAGGAGTAGCTTAAATAGCATGTGTGTTTATTGTTGTATAAATATGCTAATCAGTCTGCTAGTGGGTTCCCATTTTAGGAGTGATAGGAATACTGAACCTGATGATTAGGAGGAAAGAGACCGCTTTAGGCTAGATACTCTTATGTCCTTAGAATTTCAAATGAGCATGTAGTTAATAATCTGGTTAATGAATTAGAGTGAAGGGGTAGAATACTCATGTACGAACTAAGGATAGTATCCCGTGGTAAGTACCTCTGATGATGTTCCGGATCTCGCGGGCAGAATACTCACGTATGATTTCGGGGGTAAGACCTTGTGAAAAAGTACCTCTGGTGATGTCCGTTGGTAAGTTAGGTAAAATTGACCAATTATATTTATATTTAGAAAAAAAAAATGAAAAAATGGAAAAAAAATGTGTCAAGTAGTGAATAAATGCTCAAAAAGTTGCATTCCAATAATTAGTTATTCTTTGGATATCTTAGTATCTGGTTTAAGGGGGGTTGGAGAAAATATATATAAATGTAAATCATTATTACCCTTTGCTTTGACTGAATATGATTCGGTAATAGGTTGAACTAGAGCTTTCTTTAGTGGGATCCATTGCAACTGAACTTTTATCTGGTAATTCCATAAACACATGGGGGCGAAAGAAAAGGTTGGTGGTTGGGTTTAATCGGATAGAAATATCGGCAATCGTAGTTAGTGTGCTAGTACATTTTGGTATGTGGAATTGTTTTGGTGGACTGTTAATTCTAAATGTTAATCTGTTAGAAGTCAATTTCCTGGTTATGATTCCATTGCAGTATTTTTCGAGGATGAAAAAAGAGTCAGTGTGGGGATATTTGATGTGTTGCAAACACATCCGGTTTTCCTAAGTCTTTTGTTATGTATTTGAGTCAATTTAAGTTAGTTTTTATTAGTTTTAGTTTGTTTTAAGTAAAGCTTGAGTCTTTGAGTTTTCTTTGATTGTTCTGTATGTTTTATATGTTTTTGCAGAAGTTTAATGAATTCCCGAGGCCACGAGAGAAGCGGACAAGAATTGATAAAGTAAAAATACAAAGTGGTTCTGAAGGAAAGGTCTAGGCGTATCGCCTAGACACGTGAGAGATGTAGGCGATACGCGCCAAGGAAGAAGGAGCAAAGGCGGTGTAAACTTCAGCCGCGACTATTTTGTCGCCTTGTGACCTCCAGGCGTATCGCCTGGGAGTAATGAGGCAGTAGGCGATACGCCTACAGCCTGGAAAACCGCAAAAAGAGGATTCGACTTATAAAATCGATTTTAGGGTTCAATTCGGGAGGACACGACTTCCAGACGGCAGAGGAGCGAACTAAGGCGATTTTCAGAGACAGGTTAGAGCTGGGAACAAGGAGAACCATCAAGGAATCAACAATCGATTATCAAATCATCATCAAATCATCCGGTTCTTCTCGTTTCTTGTTTTGAATTCTTAGTTTCAGTTATGTTCACTGTTAAAGATTCAAACTTTATTTGTTTTTATGCTATGAACATGATTGTAGGCTAGGCGTTTAACACCGCCTAGACCGTTTGGATGAACGATTGATATTTATGATTTTGTTTGGCTTTTGACAACTTGATTGATGTAATTTTTCTTTAAATTCTATTGTTGACATGATTGTATGCATATGACCACTAGAGTTAGGGTTTGAATTAATTTACTAAACTGCTTAGCCTGCGAATGTCTTTCGGTTTGGGTTGGGTAATCGGTTGCGTGACTGTGTGTTTGCGATTGGTTTGATTGTCTGTCTTGATTATCATAGTTTAGTATTTTGATGAATTCCCCGATTCTTGTGTGCTACTCTAGTTAGACAAGCCGGAAGGTGATAGCTAGGTCGGGTAGTCGGGTTGACTAGTGGATTAGGATCACATTGCCATCGGGAGAGGGATGCCCTAGGAAATTAGTTAGCTTGCTATTCCGTGTCCGTTGTGTTGATTAGTGGTAGTTCCTGCTAGCTTAAGGTGCCTTAGATTGTTTCGAGGGTGGTTAGGTCTAGTTGAGGTTGGATGTACCCACAAGGTGAACTCCTGTCCGAACGTTAGGAACATTTGCTAAGAAGAACTTAAAAGGTGAATTAGCTGCCATCAGAGTTGTCATAGCCAGATGAGTTGTAGGTGTTGGTTGGGATTCTAGGTCTAGGTGGTGTCTTTCTCATATCTGATCGTTTCCTGAGTTTCCTGCTGTCCGTTTGTTATTTGCGTTAGTTAATCTTGATTCAATTCTCAAATCTCAATTAAAAACCCAAAATTACTCAGTATTTCCATTTTCTAGGTCTAGTTTAAGTCTTTGTCTTTAGAGTGTCCTTAGGGTTCGATATTCCCGGTCTTCCTTAGCTTTACTACAATCCGACAGGTACACTTGCCTTAGGGTTCGGTTTAGTTTTAGGGTTTTCGGTAAAATTTAGGTGTGTCTAGGTCTAGGTTTAGGTCTAGGTTTTAATAGCATTTTTAGGTACGTTCCGAGCACATCACACATGCTCTAAGAATGTCTTCAAGAGTTTGGATCGTCCTCTCGCTTTGCCCATCCGTTTGCGGATGGTATGCCGTGCTTAACACCAATCTTGTGCCCATTTTGGTTTGGAAGCCCCTCCAAAACTGGGAGGTAAATCGGGTGTCCCGATCCGACACAATAGACACCGGTATACCGTGTCGGGACACTATCTCCTTCACATAAACATCAGCCATCTTCTCCGAAGTGTAGGTCTCGCATATAGGTATGAAATGGGCACTTTTCGTTAGTCTATCCACCACTACCCAAATCGCGTCGTGACCCCTAACCGTTTTTGGCAATTTGGTTAGCAAATCCATGGTGATATGCTCCCATTTCCACTCTGGGATGTCCAACGGTTGCAATTTCCCGTATGGTTTCTGATGCTCGGTCTTAACCTGCATGCAAGTTAGGCACTTACTCACGTATTTGACTATATCCCGCTTCATGCCGAGCCACCAATAGTCACGTTTCAAGTCATGATACATCTTGGTGGTTCCAGGATGTACTGAATACCGGGACTTATGGGCCGCATCTAGAAGAAGTAGTTTTACATTACAAGTGTTAGGAACCCAAATTCGACCGAATCGAGTCCTAATTCCACTACTCTCTTCTACCAAGTTTTTCACTTGGCCCACAATTCTTTCTTTCTTCAGATTTCCCCCCTTGATAGCTTCAGTTTGTGCTTCTTTGATCTTGGTGATCAGATCCGAAGTCACCACCATTTTCATTGACCGTACCTTTATTGGGGCATAATCCCCTTTTCGACTCAAGGCATCAGCTACCACAACCACCTGCTTTGCCTCATGTTTAACTCCTTATGTTCGAAGAAGTACTTAAGGCTTTTATGATCCGTGTAAATAGTGCATTTTACACCATAAAGGTAATGCCTCCATATCTTCAATGCGAAGATCACGGCCGCAAGTTCCAAGTTGTGGGTGGGGTAGTTCGACTCATGCTTCTTCAACTGTCTAGAAGCATACTCTATTACTCTGCCCCGTTGCATTAAAACACAACCGAGACCCTTCAGTGATGCATCAAAGTATACCACCAAGTCATCGGTGCCCTCCAGAAGGGTTAAGGCCGGTGCTTGGGTTAACTCTCGTTTAAGGCTCTGGAAGGCCTCTTCTTGCTCATTTCCCCACACAAACTTAGCATCCTTTTTAGTTAATTTCGTCATTGGGAGGGCCATCCTCGAGAAGTTCTGAATGAACCGTCGGTAGTAGACTGCTAAGCCAAGGAAACTTTGGACCTCGGTTGGGTTCCTCGGATGTTCCCAACTTGTTATCGCTTCTATTTTAGCCAGGTCTACCATGATCCCCTCGGCTCCAATGACGTGGCCCAAGAATTGAACTTCTTGCAACCAAAATGCACATTTGGAGAATTTCACATATAACTTCTCCATTCTCAACTTCTCGAGTACTTCTCGCAAGTGTTCGACAGGTTCCGCTTCACTTCGAGAGTAAACCAGTATGTCGTCTATAAATACGATCACCGACCTATCTAGTATGGGCCGACACACGAGGTTCATGAGGTCCATGAAAGCCGCGGGCGCATTGGTGAGCCCAAAGGACATCACCGTGAACTCGTAATGCCCGTACCTTGTTCTGAAGGCGGTTTTGGGGATATCTTCTCCCTTCACCTTCAATTGGTGATACCCCGATCTTAGATCGATCTTTGAAAACCATTTCGCCCCTTGCAATTGGTCGAATAAGTCGTCGATCCGAGGCAATGGATATCGGTTCTTCACCGTGAGCTTGTTTAACTCACGGTAGTCTATACACAAGCGCATACTCCCGTGTTTCTTCTTCACAAACAATACCGGGGCTCCCCAAGGTGAGACACTTGAGCGGATAAACCCCTTGTCTAAGAGTTCTTGGAGTTGCGTCATCAACTCTTGCAACTCGGATGGTGCAAGACGATACGGTGCCTTGGCCATCGGTTTAGCACCGGGTACCAAGTCAATCCGAAATTCCACCTCTCGGTCGGGTGGTATTCCTGGTAGATCATCCGGGAACACATCTTTGTACTCGCACACCACCGGTATATCGTCCATATATGGACCTTGTTCACGGCTATCGGTGACTACGGCAAGATAGGCCTTGCATCCTTGTAGCAAATACTTCCTCGCTTTATGAAATGAGCATAATTCTGGGAGATCCCGTGTCTCGCCATAGATAGTGACTTGGTTCCCGCTTGGTGAGGTGATTTCTATAGCCTTTCGATCGCATATCACCTTTGCATGATTACGGGACAACCAATCCATGCCCACCACCACCTTGAATTCTCTCATCGCCATGGTAATGAGGTCAATTGGGTAATCCTCGTTGGCGATAGAGATTTTGCACTCCCGACATACATCATAAACAAGTATAGATTTATCGTTAGCAACTTCTACCTCTAAGGGTGCACGCAATTTGTTAATTATAAAAGAAGGGTGCTTGGCAAAATCATAGGACACAAAGGACCTATTAGCACCAGTGTCAAACAATGTATGTGCAGGTATTGAATTAACTGAAAATGTACCTGCCACAACATTCGGATCGGCTTTGGCCTCTTCGGCCGTCAATTGGAAGGCTCTTGCAGGAGCCTTTTGGGATTCAACTTTCACCCCCGGCCTAGCCCCCTCACTCCTGAGCTTTGGGCATTCAGACTTTCTATGTCCCGTTTGGGAGCAGTTGAAACACCGTATAACTTCTGAAGGGCAGTTTGAGACACCGTGTCCCTTCTTCCCACAATTTAGGCATGGGCGGTCCTTGAACAAGCATTCGCCCGAGTGGCCTTTGTTGCAAATCTTACATTTTGAGCTACCACCACCTAGAGTCTTTCTTCTTGGGTGATTCCCCCACTTCCTGCTTCTTTGGGGGATTAGGATTTCTCCCCCCCTTGAACTGGCCCTTTCCAAGGCTTCATTCTTCTTCAAGTCAAGTTCCCGTGCCCGGGCAGCATTGATCATTTCCTCAACGGATTTGAATCCGTCGAGGGGCACAAATTCTTTGATGTTCTGCTTCAGCATGTTACGGTAGAAGAACATCCTCCTCTCTTCATTGGGTAAAACATCCCCACAGAATTTGACTCGGTCGAGGTACTCCCCCGTTATTTCATCCACCGACTGATGTTCCCCTTGTTCCAGCTTGAGGAATTCATATTTCAGTTCATTCACTTTGGACGGTGGGCAGTGGTGTTCGGTGAACAACCCCTTGAATTCTTCCCACGTCATAGCATTAACCAACACCTCCCCCTTTTCTTGACATTTTGCATCCCACCAATCCTTTGCCTGGTCTGCGAGTAGGCCCGTGGCAAAGATCACCTTGTCCTCCGGTTCGCAACGAACCCTTCGGAACACAGATTCAACATTTATAATCCAACGGTGGCACGCTATCGGATCAACTTCTTCAATATATTGAGGAGGGTGGCAAGCAACAAAGTCCTTAAACGAGCATCTCCTGTTGGACTTTTCTTTCTCCCCTTGATTGAGGAGAGCAGCTTTCAATTCATCAAAGTTTTCATTCATGGTTTTGAGTAGGTCCACTTGCATAGTGTGGACATAGTCGGGGAGAGCCGCGTTAATTGCAGTCCCCACTTCCTCGGCAATTTGGGCCCTCAGTTCAGCCCTTCTTTGCTCTTCCGCGAGAGCTTCAGCGTTTGGATCAGCCATTAATCTACATATATAGAGATAACAACATGTTAGCTCTGTATTTCAAGTTCCCTTTGCCTATAGCAAGGTTTATGTGATTAATTGGACAATTTCCAATCAACCTGACAGATTTATACGAGGTCCTTTGCCTTAGCATTAACCCGTTTCTATCCGTCCATGACATTTAACGCGATTCACGGTTCTAGTGTTTAACACTCTTCCGTGATTCCCCATATAATGGTCGCAACCTTTTTGGTAACCGACCTCAATTTGGTAAGCAAATTTCAAATTCTTATCCTACCAATGCTGAGGATAACGAAATACAAAATTCAACTAACCTGGATTCCCGTTCAAGCTCAAACCGAACGCTTAACCCATATCTCGAGCTCGAGGTTTGAGTTCAAGCACCACACGAGTGCTTAATTCTCTCACACCATGGCTCTGATACCAACTTGTAACACCCGAGTTGATATTCATGTTTATAACGGTTAAAAGTTTAACAACAAAGCTTGGTCCCAGAAAGTTTCAAAGTTAGGTGGTGGTTAAGTGTCGATTCCCAAAAATGGACAACCAAGTGTAATTCTTAATGTACGATTACAATTCAAA
The DNA here is from genome assembly GCA_039602395.1 of Deinandra increscens subsp. villosa. Lineage (NCBI taxonomy): Eukaryota > Viridiplantae > Streptophyta > Magnoliopsida > Asterales > Asteraceae > Deinandra > Deinandra increscens. Next base: position 16,752,916 of record JBCNJP010000025.1, on the reverse strand, counting down.
CTATCACATTTACAAAAGGTTAATTCTTAATTTGATAACCACCCGAAATCTTCATCAAGCGTTCGGTTCTTGAGCTTCCATAGGACATCCAACTACATTGGTCGTTTCCCTGCATTTCCCAACCAATTCAGGACACATATCACATGATTGAATCGAATGAGAGACGTTAGAATGAACTTAAACAACAAATCAGCATGTTGGAAAAATGGGGTCCACCGTAAGCTACGGTGGGTACCGTAAGCTACGGTGGCCCCTGGCTCCCTTACGGTGGCCTTGTGCTGGCCTACGGTGCACATTCCACCCCTGTGGCCACCGTAAGCTACGGTGGTCACCGTAAGCTACGGTGGCTATAGGTCACATTGCCCCTTTTTCTTGCATTTTAAGCTCAAGGCTCAATTGGGGTGTGCCTGGTACACCCGTAGGTCCTGCAACCATTTGAAATCGTTACCCGCACCAAGTTTACAAGTACATACAACATTACCAAGCGCTAAAACAATTAACACATACCGGTTACTTGCCATAAATCCAACCCGTTTGACCCGTTTACTAGGCAATCACACATTTGTGTTCCATATTGTTATACCATAGCTGAATTGACCGACAACAACCTGTTCAACCCTTGTATTCCTACCCATACCATTAAATGATGTGATTTGCATCATAGGGAATCCCATGTAGCTATCAATGGTATTTCGTACCCTCGCGTTAGATTCCATTGAATCTGTGGGTAACAACACCACTTGATGGACTCATCAAGGGCCCTATGACACTATTAGCCCCCGGTTAGCCATTGCCTAGGCTCCCATGAACCCTTGTGGCGAACGTGGCGTTTGGAGGACCTCACATACTACTACTAAGTTAAAAAATGGGCATACAACCCCTTGGCACACCATGACTTCTACAAGCCTTTAGTGTGCACAAGTATGCACTTGGCCCAAGTTTCTATTGCGTTACTTCCCAATAAACTAAACTGAATTCAAGCATACTACTCAGGGAGTAAGAATACATTACCTCGTGAGTTTGAGCTTCCGCTACCTCTGGCATGGCCCAATTGATCACCTCCTTTTCCTTGATTGCCTATTGAGTCCACAAACAAGTTAGGACTCCACATTTTCAACCAATTGTCCATGCTACCATTTAACATGCTAGCACAATTCCTCAATTGGACTTCTCATTGATACACATGCATATGATCATCAAAAATCAGTAATTACACTTCCTATGACCATTTTAAACACAATTCATGGTCACATAACCATTTAACTAGATTTGTGTGTCATTTAGGCATTTCATCAAACGGTTGGTGTGCATACTTAGATGCACACATTCATATTATACCCATGAACCTCCTACTTACCAAATAGCAAAGTTTAGGCAAGTACAACACAATCTCATCATCAAATATTCATTTACTAACATAATCAACCAAATCATATAGTTAAGAACCCATGGTTTACCCCAAATTTCATGACCTACCTAGATCACCATCTGCCATGAAGTTCACATAGAAGGGTTTGGTGACTAATTCACCAATTACCCATGAAACTACAAAATTCATGCAATATACAAGTTCTATAGCACCTAACATTGGCTCATCTACAACAATTTTGCAGATTCAAGGTCCCGATCATGGAAACCTAGGCATGCAACTATATGGGGGATTGACTTACTTGTGCTAGAATTGAGTCTAGAGAGTGATCACACTTCCAATTCCAAGTTTAGGGCTGGAAATCGCAGCCTAGAACCTCAATGATGCAGAATTCGATTTTGGGGAGGTGGAGGAGAGGTCTTGGGAGCGCAGGTCGTTTTTCACGACTCCCTCTCCTCCTCCTTCCTTTTGTTAAATGCAACTTTCACATAATTACAGATTTGGCCCTGCAATTTTGGTTTTTTGGTTTAATTTCTATTTAACCTTAATATATTTTCAAATTAACCCTCAATGTATTCTAACATGGAAATATACTAACCATGCTAGGTCACATAACACAATATTATTTAACGTTAACGGAATATACACGTAATTAAAATTCGGGATGTTACAAATAGAATATGGGTTGTTCTATGAGAAAGGAATAAGAAGTAATCAGATAGTGGGATTCTTTGACAGCAATCATGCTATGGACTTAGATGATGGTAAAAGCACCTCTAGCAATGTGTTTTACTATAATAACTGTCTGATTTATTGGCAATCTCAGAAACAAAGAACATTGGCCTTAAGTACTTGTGAGGCTGAATTTATGGCAGCAACATGTGCTGCTTGCCAGGCTCTATGGTTGTCAAGGCTACTGGAAGAAATAACAGGACAGAAACAGCAGAAAGTGCAGCTGTTTGTGGACAACAAATAAGCCATTGCTTTGATGAGGAATCCAGTATTCCATGGGAGATCAAAGCACATCCATTTGAGGTTTCATTTTATCCGGGAATGCATTGAAGATGGGCTGATTTGTGTAGAATTTGTGAGCAGTAACAAACAAAAGGCTGATATTTTAACAAAACCATTGGAAAGAAAGAAATTTCATGAAATGAGACTTCTACTTGGAGTGAAAGAGCACTTTGGAAATCATGATTGAAATGGGAGCCTAACACATTAATATGTTTACATCATATGGGATCAATGGCATACAATTCTAATGTTAGTTTATCATTTCAGATTGGTTTGTGTTCTTGAGAAGGAATTCAATGACTTTGTTGAAGAAGGATTAATGAAATTAAGGGGGTGAAATGTTGGACTTATAGGTTTATAATTAGTTTGTGTAGTATCGGGTAGATATTATAATCTCATTAATAGTGTAGGGTTTGTTTTGTAACTTGTTTGTTTGGGTAGTTAGAGATCGGATGTTCAAATAAGACCTCACCGGGTCAATAGGTGTAATCAATTTTTTTTTTCAATAAAATTTCCTTCTCGTTTTCTTTGTCAAATTCTTGTGATCAACGATCAAATTATCACATTAAACGTCAGAGAAGCAACCATGGTTGCTTCAACCCAACTGGAGCAACGATGAATCAGAGGTGTTAGTTCTTGAAAACCCAAAAGTAAACACAAAACAGAAAGAACAAAGTTTATTTTAAAGATCTCCAATATAACAGCAACACAAAAGTTACGGGAATCTTAGAGAGAGAGAAAGTGTTTCCGACAGGTTTGAAGGAAAGAGAGACACACAATCAGTTATTACTGGGTTATTGAAAACCCAAAAGCGAAGCCAGATTCGATCCAACAGAACAACAATGAAAACCACGTACCTTTAGAGAAACGACATCGTCGGTTCAACATAAACCTAGATACAATTAGCACATGCAATGACAGATAACCTTAGATTCACAGCGGCGTGTAACCTGAAAAGCCCCAAATGTAAACAAACGGAGCGACAACTCGATTAGTGTTCCAGATCTAGACCAGAACATCAACCGTCTCAACGCAACCCACCGGATTTAACGATGCAAAGCCTCAACTCCGTTGGTCTCAACGACAAGATCGGTGGTCACCAACCGCCGACATTTGGACGGAGCAACACCTCACGGCAGTCGCTACAACGTCAAGTCCTATGAGAGGCACTGACGATAAACCTTTAAGTGTTATAGAGAGAGAGAGAGCGAGGAGAGGCACCAACGAGTCTTAAAATCAGCGAGTTTCAAACGACACAACACCGTCAAAAAGAGAGAGAGAGAGAGAGTAATGGCAGAGGCCAGAGAGTGTATAAGATACGCAGTGAAAACCGGGATACCACAATTGTAAGAAGCCTCAGTTTAAGCAATCTCTTAAGTAAGAAAAAAAATTAAATCAAAAAATCAACTGAACAATAGTGTCCACTCACAATCACCCCATTTCAAATTAATATTTATATAATTCTTTTTATTACAATATTTTAAAAAATTAAATCCCTTAGGGTGGTGGACAGGGTCAGAGTAAGGTTCACCGTCACTACCCTCTTGAGTAGCCCTAGCGAGTATTGTTTACGGGTTGTGCTACCCGTTGTAAATTTAAACGTTAATTGACCGGTGGCAGGAGAAGGATAGCAAGGATATGACATCGTACTTTATTTCCAATACGCCCTCTGATGTCAAAGTGGAGGACATCTGGAAGATCTTTGGGAAGTTTGGGGTCGTTGCCGATGTTTTCACCGCTTCACGTGTGGATAAGTCAGGTAGTCCGTTCGGATTCATGAAGTTCTCCAACGTCCAAGACAAGTTCGCTCTGGAGAAGAAGCTTAACGGTATTAAAATAGATTTCCTTAAGCTTTCGGTTAATCTCGAACGTTTTGACTATTATGGCAATCCGATGAACCGTCGGGTTGATGGAAATGGTGGCAGTACACTTAGTATGTGTGTGTGTGTGTGTGGGGGGGGGGGGGGTTAGAGAAAATGGAAGACCAAAAGTCAGAGTCTAAGGAGGAGGGTAAGTCTTGTCAGTCTGCTAGGGTCATGGAGAGTTCCAAGGAGATGTCGAATCTTGACCCTCTGATTCTCGACGCTGACAAAGTAATTGATGAGGTCCCTGATCTGTTGGTAAGGCCATGTGAGGATCAACCCACGCGCCCAAAGGATTTTTCCTCCATTTCGGTTGTTAATTATGGGCCGACCTATTGTTTGGGTCTTGGGACCTCTTTATCTGCTTCCCAAAAAAGGGCTCGTTCCTTTAGCCCACCTGTAGGTGTTAAGGTTGGTCGATGTATCAGACACTCCAAAATTGGGCGAGGGGTCTCCACTAGAAATGGGATGGGAGTTTCGTTGGCTCCGTCGATGGGGGCTCACAATTCTGATTGCGAGGCTTAGCTTAGTGGTGTTGCGCGGGGGGGGGGGGGGGGGGACTGCCCCCGCGGTTTTTTTGTCCAGTAGTACTAATTTTCATGGTTTTTTTTTTCAATTTTTTATGTATATTAACAATCGCCCCCTCGAATTATCGCCCAACGACTTATCTCCCCCTCAAAATTCAAGATCAAGCTTCGCCATTGTGGATGTGGCGACATGTGTGGCTGTGGTTCCTGTATTATCGGTGGGTGTGTTGGGGGATAAATCGCTTGTGGATTTGGCCTCTAACGACCCCCAATTGGCTTAGGAGGTGGAGAACACAATGTTGGTTGGGGAATGTATTGGGTTGAATTGAGGATTGTGTGGATCAAATCAAGAATTCGATTGCTGGTGTGGAGAATGGGGGTGCCAAGATCATTTCCCAATGAATTTTTTTATCCTGCAATATTAGGGGGATTAAGGATCAATATAAGGGTGACTGGATCCGTGTCACACCCCATCCACAACGACTTTCCCGCGGGGTCATGACTACATGGATCATCAACACACAAGTTATATTGAACGACTCTATATGAGTTTTGAAAGACATACTTAAATAAAAGTTCTGCAAAATGATTACATTTAAATAATCTTAATAATTGGGGAAGCTAAGTGGAATCAAAATGTTTCTCCAGAAAATGACATAACATGATAATTATTCTCCCAAAGTATGCACTCCTAGCATGGTGACTCCTGAATACATATTGATGTATGCAGCTACCTAGTTACCTGAGAAATACATACTTACACGGTCAACAATAATGTTGGTGAGTTCACAGGTTTGTAAGGTAAATGTAAGTGAAAATAATTTGTAATAGACCACAATCAATACTTTATATGACATGCGTTGGCCTACCCAATAACCACTACCATGAGTCACTGGAACCGACGCTCGACTGAATGTATGCCCCCGTGCAACATGTTATCATTGACATGAGCATGAAAATTAGGCCAATAATATATCAAAGTTAGCGCGACTAACGGGGGTAGGGTTTGTCAAACCCGATAGTACTATCCATCACCATCTCGCTATAATAGCAAATAACGATCCAGTTATAAAGGGACTTAATGTGATATGTAAACTGCCTCAGGTAATCGGTACGTATCATTTAAGTATATTGTGTCCAGATGTAAATGTAATTTGGAATGCATGTAATTATCCCCCAAAGGAAACAATTAAAAGGGGTTGTGAAACTCACCTGAAGTTGTGAGTGATGAATCGTATGTAGCAATGAAATATATGCCGACCTAGCATGCCCTGAAACAGATTTTAGACACCTATGGCCTCTGTATGTGAATATAAGTAAGTAGGTGATGTAACCTTTCACCCAACACTACTCAGGTTGCATGTGATTTGTAAAAGGTTTGGGGATGACACGTTGGTGATTTGTATACGTGTACTGAAAATATAAATATATTTAAGACGCTCAAAAATATAAACTATATTTCCTATGAATAAACTTGTAATATTTGTAATCATGATGTTGACTTTTTGGGTTCGGATCAAACAACACTTTGACCTGACTCGACTTGTCTTACGACGTGTAATGAAATTAATATATTTAATAGTTGTACTTATGTATTTTCCAAGAGTTAGTCTTATACCAAATGTATCACATTTGGATATTATAACTCTACAAATACATTTTCACTTTGGTGCGTTTTAGAAACCGAATATCATTTTTGTGACGGTTGACATTACTTAACCCAATAAGTTGTGAAAACGCCGTTTAACACCGTTTGGGCTCGTTTAGGGGCCAGATTGGATCCGTTAGGCTTAATAACCAACATGAGGCCCAACATTGTATATCCAAGCCCAAAATAGGTTTTCTAAGGACCCAATACTTTGCTTTGAGCCCAACTTCCGTTTTAAAGCCCAACTTTGTATATTTAGCCCAAAACCTTTATTTAAGCCCAATACACATTAGTTACCTAAAATTAATTTTGGTAAATTTTTATAAACTGTTTAGTGTATATATAATGGTATATATATATACATATACATGTTAAAAATACTGTTTTTCTTTTAAACAACCGGGTTAACTTATGTAACCCCAATTTACCCAAGTTTACCAACACTTATGTATATTTTGTAACATGAATCTTTACAACAGAAACATTTATGTAAGTTATACCAAATATCATAAACTACTATTTCATCAAGTCTTCAAATATCACAAAAATATCATTTTATGTTATGATCTTTTTGTTACCCGACAAAGTCAACAAAACTCAAACTAACCGATTCGATCCGTTTAACAAACTTTTCATATTTTATATGTTTCACTAACATATTACAAAGACCATTTTTAATATCTAATTACACATATTTTAACAACATATCACCAACTTAACCTTTTGAACCATTGTTTATGTTTTCATTAACGTGTCTTAAAATCGAGCTTTTTAAGCAACAAAACCTTATGTTTTTACTTCACATGCATTTGTACTGTGTTAGGCTCATCAAGATACTTAATATATAACATTAATAATCAGCTTAAAATATCATGAAAATTATGAAGGAATAAGTGGGTTTTCTCACATAAACGAGTTTCGAAGGAAGGAACCAAGGAACTCGACCACCACTTGAACAACTGATCTAGGGCCTGAGAATGCTTCCAAATGTTCAAAAATAAAGTAGGTTTCGCTGCTGTATCGAAACAGTGTAGAAACAGAAAAATAAGTGAGTTTTCTGAGTCAAAATGGGTGTGAACGGGGGTGTTTCGGGGCTGTTTTGTAACCGAAACGAAAGGGGGTCAAGAGGTGAGTTATATACCTGGGATACAAGTGTTCTAGGAATGAAAAATGGAAACAAAAGGATGCTGAGAGGCTGCTGTGAACTGGGTCAGAAAAACTGGGTCGGAAGGAGGTTTTTCTTCATGATTTTTTGTGAAAACAGGAAGGGTTTTTGGGCTGCTGTGTTTGCGCGATTTTGGGGGGGGGGCGGGGTCTCTGGGTGAGTGTTCTTGAGGGTTTTATGGTTCAATCAAGGGTGTAATGGCGCTTTTGCTAGCTACCCACGAACAGTGAGTTTAGAGTTCTCAAATGGGTCGAAAATAGTGGGTTTTTGGTTTGTTTTTGAGAGAGTTTGAGGGGATGAAATCGTGACCAGGCTTAGGGGTTGAATGGGTTGGGTTCGATGCTTAGAATGAAGATTCTAGGGGCTGTGAATGTTAATAAAAAACTGGGAAGAAAGATGGTGCAGGTTGAAGGGTTTGTTCTTGAATTTTTTAAGGTGGTTTGGAGAGCAAGTGTGTTGAACGCGAAGATGGGGTTTGGAGTGCTTCCGTGTTGCTTTACATCAAGCTAGTCTCTTTATTAAGAAATAAAATTGGTCAAGAAGTGCAAAAGGAGATAGAGACATGGATGCTTCAAGCAGTTGGTGAGGCCACGTACCTTATCAACCTCTATTCATTGGTGTAAGGAAGGAAGAGATGCACTAGTGTGTCGTGGGTTTTCATAAAATGGTGAAATGGGATTTGAATTATAGGAGGTGAACAAGTCAACTTTTCCTATATATTTGTTTTCTTTTAGGGTGTTCCTTATGCCTCCCCCGAGCATCTCGGGGAGGCTGAAGTGGTTTCCAAATCTCGGTGCCACCATTGTGGCTGGGTGTTGAAAGCCTCAAGGCTAAGCAGCTTGGGCACCGCCCCGAGCCCTTCTTTTCTCTCCTTTTCTCCTATTCTCTCTATCTCTCTTTAACCAATCCTTCTCTCTCTCTTCTGTTTTTGATGTTTTTAATAATAAAAAAGTGAAAGGTGGTGTGGTGTGGGTATTGGGGGTGAAAGTGAGGGGAGTATAGGGTGGTGAGGTGGCGCTGAGTTGACAAAAAGATCGTGAAAAGTGAGAAAGGAGATAGGGGGTATTGGGAATATCCTTACCAAGGGGGGACCTTGTACTTGTTTTCAGAAAGTGATAAGAGGTGATAGGCATGTATACATGGATGATGGTGTATGGTGTCATGGAATGGATGAAAGCATGGTACTCCCCTTTATACTTGCATGTAATGACGTGAGGAACGCATAAAAGATTGATCCATTTAATTTAAATATGTAATTGAGGAAAATATTGAACATTTGTCTATTTGTTTAGGTACAAGTCGAGTATTTTTCGGGTATAGCGGGTATAAAATGAAATGAAGAAAAATAATTATTCTTTTTATTAAAACCACCTTAATAAAAATAAGGTTTGATTTTTAAATGGTTCTTTATTGGTGATAGTTGGGTATGTTTAGACTCGATCAAATAATAATAACGTGCGTAACGTTCGTTTTACAATAAAAATAAAACGTAAATATATTTTAATCATTAAAATATTTATTGATATATTTATTTAACATATGATGGAAAACGTCACCAACGTTCGTGTGCCAGTTAGCCCGCGTGTGTGACTCGGTAATTTACTAAACTACCGATGCATGATATGGATGTAATGGTTATGTTATGTCACACAATACGTTAATGCATGCAGATTTAGTTCATGGAATATGTAATGTATACTCGTTGGATATATTGGGAGTGGAAAATAACTTGCTACTTCTGACGATCGTCAAAGTCCGGCAGTTAAAATTGGAGCATCGGGCCGGCTTTGTGTGTTTGCATGAGGCGAAGCTGTCAGATTTTTAGGCCTTCCCAGTTCATTTTTTTGGGGGAATTTTGTGGTTCATTACGAAGGGGTTGAAGCGGACGATTGTTCATGTGGCTTAATTAGCATGTGGAACCCCTCCATTTTTTAGGTTGGTTGATTTGCTCAAACATCCAAACTTCCTCCTTATCTCTGGATCCTTGATTGGTGGCCTAGGGGTGGTCAATGTTGTCAATGTCTATGCCCCTCAAGGTTTAAGGGCCAAAAGTAACCTTTGGCAGGAGCTCTTCAACCTGAAGAATAGTTGAAGTGGCTTTTGGGTTTTCATTGGTGATTTCAACGAGGTAAGGACTCCTGAGGAGCGCCGATTCTTCGAGTTTAATCCCCGGGGGGCTGAGATTTTTAATCAATTTATTTTTTTTATGGCAACTTGGTGGAATAACGTATGGGTGGCTCTCGCTTCACGTTCTCATACGGTTTTAGAGTCAACTTCAGTAAGCTGGACCGGGTTTTGGTTTGGGAAGATTTCTTTAGGAAGTGGCCTTTCGCTGCTTTAACGGCTCTCCCCGTTTGTGGTCGGACCATAGTCCGCTGGTTCTTCGTCTTTCGGTCTCGGATTTTGGTCCCATTCCGTTTAAATTCTTCTCTTCATGGCTCAAGCACAAGGAACTTGTGGGGTATTATCAAGGTGCGTCTACATCAGATCAATGCCTCTTCTAAGCCTCCTGATGTTAAGCTCTTAGCTAAGTCAAAGATGTTAAAGTGTTGGTCAAAGCTTGGAATTCCAATCACAAGGATCTCATGAATAAAGAATTCAATGATCTGAAAGGTTTCTATCTCCTTATGGACTTGACCAGCGAGTCTAAAGTTATTGAGAGGGGTGACTTGGAGGAATGGGTCTCTAAGAAAAGGCGTTCGGTGGAATTGGAGAAGGAAAGGCAGCTTGATCTTCGGCAGAACTCTTATATTAAATGGACAGTGGAGGGTTATGATAACTCATGATTTCTTCCATGGTTACATCAATTCCAACTTGACCAACGGGAGAATTAATGGTTTACGTATTGGTTGGGTTACTGATCCGGTCACAATTAAATTAGAGGCTTTGAATTTTTTTAGAAGCATTTTCTCTAATGATGTGGTGCATTGGCCTATGCTTGACTGTGGGGATATCAATCAAATTTCTTTTGCTCAAGGGGAGTTCCTCATTAGGCCTTTTACGAAGACTGAGATTAAAGCCGCTGTTTGGATGTGTGTGGTGACAAAGCCTCTGGCCTGGACGACTTTAATTTCGATTTACTTAACTTTTTCTGGGAGGATTTAGAAGATGATTTCTTCCCGGTGATGTCGAGATTTTATGACACGGGGAAAATTTCCAAAGGTTGCAGTTCCTCTTTTTTTGCATCTCATCCCGAAGACTTTGGATGCCCAAAGGTTGGGTGAGTATAGGCCGATCAGCCTCATAGGTTATATTTCAAAAGTCATATCGAAGGTTCTCGCCGAGCGAATGAAAGTTGTCTTGGGGACGGTTATCCCCAAAATCCAAATGGGTTTTGTGGCCGATCGTAACATCGTGGAAGGCCCTTTCATTGTGAATGAAATCTTCTCGTGGCTCAAGCATTCAAAGAGACAGGTTATGTTTTTCAAGGTGGATTTTTTTCAAGGATTTTGATTCTGTCGATTGGGGATTCTTGGACTCTGTTTTGGGCCATATGAACTTTCTGGATAGGTGGCGGCGATGGATTAACGGGATCCTTCGTTTGGCTCGTACCTCGGTCCTCGTTAATGGATCCCCGACCGCTGAATTTCTGTGCACTAGAGGGTTCGTCAAGGCGACCCATTGTCCCCTTATTTGTTCTTGATTGCAATGGTGGCCTTAGATTGGATGTTGGGGAAAGCTAGGCTTGGGGGCAGTTTTAATGGCATCCAGATTCCGAATGGCGGGTCGGTTTTAACCCATTTGTTCTACGGGGACGATGCCATTATAATGGGCGATTGGAGTTGTACCAACATTGCTAGCCTTGTGTGAATATTTTGATGTTTTCTTGTTTCAGGGCTAAAAAACAATCTTTGCAAGTGTGACCTCTTTGGTGTCATTGTCCCCCACGATCTTGTTGCGGAGCAGGCTGATCTGATTGGTTGCAAGCATGGTGAATTTCCTTCCTCCTATCTTGGGGTTTTGGTCGGTGCCAACATGAACCGTATTTGTAATTGGAAAAGTGTCGTGGATATTTTCGGTCATCGGCTGTCCTGTTGGAAAGCCAAACACCTGTCCTTAGGGGGTCTCTTGTTCCTTATCAAAAGTGTCTTCGATAGTCTTCCTTCATACTTCTTTTCCTTGTACAAAGCGCCCAAGAAAGTTATTGAGTCGTTGGAAGTCTATTATTGCTATGAATGTGGCTCTCTCTCGCTATGAACGTGGATTTCTCTTGCAGTGATAAGGGGATGGAAAATTGGATTGAGGACTCCAATGGTAGTTGGGTTGGGAAAGGTTCTCCTTCAGAGGCCTTTTCTGCCAAAAGTGTTAGGCTACTCATGAGGCACCAAAACGTTTCTCCTCATCTGTTCATGATGCATTGGAGTAAGTTAGTCCCAAGTAAAGTAAACCTCTTTGCTTGGCGTGCTTAACAGAATCGAATCACCACCCTCGATGCCCCATCGCTAAAAAATGTCCCTATCAGTTCTCTTATGTGCAAGTTATGTAGCGATGGAAGCGAGTCGGCTTCGCACCTATTCATTGGGTGTTATTTCACTGCTGTGTTATGGAATTGGATTGGAGATTTGTTGATGCATGAACCTTGTGTGGCCGTTACTGTTCGAATTGTCAAACAAACTGATTTATCGGAGACATGAACTGAGGTCCGAAACCCAGCCGAACTCTAGGTTCGGAGTTGTCTGAACCTTGGACGAAATCCTAGTTCGGAGGGAATTCGGACATGGTTCGGAGGTGCCCAATTCGGACAGAATGAAGAAGTATAAATAGTTTTGTCTTTGTATTTCTTTGTAAGTTTTTGTCCAGTGTCTATGTGGTTGAGAGGGGAGGTTCTGTCCAACCTCCCCCGGAGCTTAATCGTTGTATACTCCTTCGGTTTATGTAATCATTCAACACGATATATGACAAAACTTCCGCCTCGATATTATCTACCATAGAATCGATCCATATATGCTTTTTCAAGTGGTATCAGAGCTGTTGGCTCTTTCTATGGTCCTAATTCATCATTTTTCTTAATTTTGAGACGTTAAACCTTCAGTTAGGTGTGATTGGAGGTGTTTCTGTTTGATTTTTAATCAACCGAGTCTTCCTGAGTCATGTGTTTACCTAACAGAAGATATCTGGATGTCGAAATTCGATCAAATTCTGAATCCTGGCGCGTGCCCCCGAACCCCTGTTAGGTGGGAATTTCAAAGAAGCGGATCAACTATCGGGTTTACCCTTGATTCGGTAGTTGTGGGGTGTTATGTTGAAGAAAATCCAGATCACGATATTTGTTACGAGTTAGTGATCGAATTTCAAGAAATGAGTTTGTGGGTAGTCATTGTTCTTGATGATGGACAGAGATTCAAGAATGCGTGTTTCTGATGATGGACAGAGATTCGGAGACATGGTTATGATTACTTGGGAACGTTTGTCGGAGATTATTTATCTACACATACAGAAAATTAAATGAGATTAAAGATTCCGTTGCGGACCACTTGAGTTTATCATTCCACTACAAGAATGCGGGGTTGGAATCATAAGAAATTGAAGATTTGAATATGATGTCACTTGTTTAGGGGGAAATTGGGGATCCTAAAACTTTCAAAGTTTCATAATTGAAAAAGTGAATATTTAAAAGCAATCAGTTCAGGGTTGATGGTGATTTTTGATCTTCGTGGAAAGGTAGTGTATTCTGATGTTCGTGCAAACCAATATGTCAAAGTTTTCGGTTATGGTTTAGAACTCTTTGTCATTTGCCCGATACTTTCTTGAGTTGTGAAGACTTGGTCAGATTCTAGTCTGCAACGAGATATACGTTTACCGGAGTAATATATTGGGATAGATTTCATGCTAAGGGGGAATTTTCGTGATTGAAGATGCTAATCGTGTCTGTTTTCATAAAGATCAGAATGTATTACAATTTGGTGAAGATTAAAGATTGTTGTCAATATGCAGTGATGTTCGGGTGTCTTTACAAATTCCGGATACGACTGATGAAGTGAACCATTATCATATATGCCGGTTCCAGTTGGATGGTTGTGCTTGAAGCTAGGGGGAACTTTATTGGTTGCAGAGATTGTACAAGATGCGAACTGTTTCATGCATGCCTGAAGTTCAGTCCAAGGGGAGTTAGCTGAAAATCAGGATTCAAGATGTAGCAGACTGATTGATGATAATTGCTAGAAGATCAATGTCTGGATTCGACAGTAACGTCCAAGGGGGAATTTGTTGATGCATGAACCTTGTGTGGCCGTTATTGTTTGAATTGTCAAACAGACTGATTTGTCGGAGACATGAACTGAGGTCCGAAACCCAGCCGAACTCCAGGTTCGGAGTTGTCCGAACCTTGGACGAACTCCAAGTTCGGAGGGAGTTCGGACAGGGTTCGGAGGTGCCCAATTCGGACAAAATGAAGAAGTATAAATAGTTTCGTCTTTGTATTTCTTTGTAAGTTTTTGTCCAGTGTCTATGTGGTTGAGAGGGGAGGTTCTGTCTAACCTCCCCCGGAGCTTAATCGTTGTATACTCCTTCGGTTTATGTAATCATTCAACACGATATATGACAAAACTTCCGTCTCGATATTATCTACCATAGAATCGATCCGTATATGCTTTTTCAAGATTGGTGTAGGGTGCCTCCTATAATTGCTTTCTCCTTCGATGACCTCCTTAACCTTCACATGGATAAAAACATTGTTGAGAAGAATGAGATTTTTCATGGCATTGTGCTCACCTCCTGCTGGGTGTTGTGGAAAGGAAGGATCACTGTCATGTTCCAAGGGGTTAGCTTCAACATCAATAAGGTGCTTAGTGAGGTCGAAATTTGGTGTTTTACATTGTTTAATAAAAGATGTAATAAGGGCACTTGCACTGACTGGGTAAACTGTAAGTTCATGTAACCCTTTTGGGTGTTTTGGTGTTACCTTTTCTAGCTCCTGGCTAGATTGGCTTTTGGTGGTTGTTAATAAAAGTTTCTCCGGCTTTTCAAAAAAAAAAAAATATGACCGTTGGTTAGAAAGGTCAATTCCATAAAAAGTAACTTTTACATTATAATATACGTTTATTAATACACTCGTTTGACAACAAAAAATCTGATATCTTCTCTACGTTAATTAATATATTCTTCTCACATTTCTTCTCACAAAAAAATTTAATTTGTGTTGAGTAGAATAAATTTTAAAGGTAAAGTGGGACTAATTCACTTGGTAAAGGTATTTGCTTCTTAGTTGAAGGTCCAATGTTTAAATCATGACATGGGAAATTTAATTGTAATAATTAGGGCATTTTGAGTAGTGTTGTTTAGAGTTAAAAAATTAATTTTTAAAAGCAAAAGTAGTTTTGTTTGTATAAAAATAGATGAGTTCGAATTTATAGGGTATAAGAAAAGAGAAAAAAGTTTTGCTTTAAATATGTAATATGACCATTGGGTAACCTTCACAAGGCATGTTCACGAACCCGATATCAAACCCAATACATTAAAAACACACATTAAAACCTAAAACCAACCACAGGCCCCAATATTGGGCAATTTATTTAATTCGTAACAACTAATTTTTGGTATAAAAAGGCCGTTCACTTAGTGATACCAAAGTATATATTGTCTGCAAAAAGCGAATGAGAATGACATATAAAAAAACGTAGATTTAAAAGTACAATTAGAATAAACATGAGGAAAAAAAGCCTCTTAGTTTACAATATCACAACAACATGATTTCCTAATTATAGCTCTATGTTGATACCTGCAGATGACAAGATGCTAGATCAGACAATGTTTTGAAGAGTTCAAAATTTCAAGTTTTCTTGTTGGCCGAACCCTGTCTGAACCCTGGTTAAACTGCAGCCGAACTGCAGGTTCGGACAAGCAGTTAGAGTTCGGACAGTGGGGGTTATATATAGGTCGATAGGTTTGATTTATGTAACGAAGTTTTCTTATGTGTGTATAAGTGAACGTGTTTTTGTGCTCTGAGTCTTTGTAAATTGTTCTTGCTTACTGAATGAGATTGAGTATTATATTTACACGTTTGTTCAACATTTTGTTTACACAATGATGTCGAGCTGATCACGATCCATATGTATACGCTCTTTTAAGTGGTATCAGAGCTTTCTAGTGCTGTTCAGCTCGTTTTTGATCATTTGTGTTGATAAACAATCCGTTAAACTTTTGTTTCTGAAAATTTGCTCATTTCACATCATGTTTCACGTTCAAAAACTGTGTTTCGCGTGTTTTTCGATGTTTTGATCATCTGGTGCTCGTGAGATTCAGTTTTTTCTGAGTGTTTGAGAGTTTTGAATTTTTTGATTGTCTGAACCTGAGGTTCGTCCTGGTAACCGCTCCGAACTTGAAGTTCGTATCAGTAACCATTTCGAAGTTGGAGTTCGTTTGACGTTCGTTAGAATTTCTGTTCATTTAGAGTTCGTACCACATTCGGAAAGAGTTCGTTAGATGTTCGGAGGACATTCGGATAAAGTTCGGTACTATTCATCAGTTTAGGTTTGGAAAGAGTTCGGACACTGGGAGTTCGGAAGGAGATCGGACAAGGTTTGGAAAGTAAGAGTTCGGAAGAAGTTCGGAGATAGTTCGGCTTGTGTAGTTAGGTTTGGACATAGTTCGAAAGACGTTCGGAGAACTTACTAGAGTTCATTAAAATTTCGGACAAACAGTAAAATTCAGAATTTCAAAATGTCGGATTTGCATGCTTTTTGTAACAACCTGATTTCCATGAGAATTAATATATATACACACACACACACACACACACACACACATATATATATATATATATATATATATATATTAATGTAATTGCATTACAAAGAGAGTTATTTTATTTAAAATAGTATTTAACGAAATACTATTCTATATTTGTAATTACAACGGTTCGGAATGAGTTTCTAGTGTTATGTGGTTAACATAACTTAAGAGTTAGGGGACTAAAGTTGTCAAGTGAAAATTGACTTAAAGTTAGCCCTAAGTTGTACATGATGTAAATTATAGGGACTAAACTTGACCAAGTTGAAACTTGGTTTAAAAAAAAATAAATTAGAAAAAAAGAAGGGAAATCGTGAAATGGGGAGGGGACGTTGACCAGAAGAGGGGTGACGCCTCTGGAATGTTGAACCACATCAAGAGGTCGCAAGGGAGCAAAATCAAACACCCAAATCACGGATTTAGGGCTAATTCGACTTTGTTCTTGCATTCTATGGAGGTTTTCGAAAATTTTAGGTAAGATTTCATCACCTCTTGTTGGGAAATTCGAATCTAGGGCTGGATATTCTGAGTTGCAAATTTTACCCCATGATTAGGGGTTTCTTGAATTCGAAATTTAGTATTAGAAGCCTAATTTCATGTGTGGTAATGAGTAGATGTGATTTTGATGTGAAAGATTACTTGCATGTTAAGATTGGAGCTAGGGTTCATATGAATTATGAGCATAACTGCGAATGGGCTGGATTAGGTATTTACTCACCGAAAAATCATGTAGTCAATTATGCTAACATGATAAACATAATATTGGAGCATATTATAATTTGGATGATTTAATTTTGTGTGAAATTCCATGGATTCTAGTGTTACATTGAGATTAAGTAAATGATGATGGAACTTGTTAAATTCATTCTTTTATTACGAATGAAATAAGCGGTGAATAGTTGATAATCTTATCTCATGTGATTAGAGATAACGGGACATTATGTCCAAAAGTGGAGTATGTTGCTTATAGATTGTGTGATTGTGAACATGTATCTAGTTGTATTCTAAGTCACTAGAATTATCATGTACATTGGAATTATGTGGTTTAGCAATACTTGGTAAATTATAACCTTGTATCCTAATGGTAGAAAAGGAAAGTGATGAAATGGAGTTATGTGATGTTACGTGACTTTTAGTAGTTGATACATTGACATGGGCGCGTGATGAATTATCTATCAATGATATATGTATGCTTGCCAATTCTTGTGATATAGCAGTTTCCGAATGGTTACACTATGAAATGATAAGATGTGTGCATGTATGCTTATTGACTAATGATATGGTTGATGACAACAATGACCATAAGAGGTTGGGTAAATAATGATCCTGAATTATGTGCATTGGAAGTGATATGCTAACTTTCAAATGTACAAGTTGAATTCAGGTAAATCAAGGTTTCTGGAAGTGCGCAGGATAACTCTATGTTCGGGAGATTAACCTGCGTGATTATCAAACGAAGTGCTGGATTGTGGAGTCAAAAGTTGGTGTTGTACAAGTCAAGGTCAGAAGTTCACGTGTGGCAAGGTGAGTAACCCAACTTGCATTTTGGAGTATGTTGTATGGTCAGGTTTATCCTGATTCAAATATTGTTCTTATCACCTTATTCACAGTTTATGTTGTTGTAAGCTAAATAGTTAAGTTGAAATATCATAGGAGACTATAATTGATCAAAGATGAGAAAGTGTGGAGTTAAAGACTAAAACGTTGGGTATGTTGAATGGTTGTGTCCATAAATAGATCCCGGGGAAAGGGGCTCTTGGGAGCTAAAAGACTCATCATGTAATGGTGGTATTGTTTGGGTAAGTTGGTGATAGGTGGTTTAATACTTATGGTTTGGGGTCACTGGTAGTAGATAAATTTCTAAAGCAAGATTAAACATTGTTATTCTAAAAGTGGTGTTATGGGTGAAAACATGTTTACCTTGTTTAAATTAATTACAAGGTTAAGTAGTCATAGTAACTGTACGATACGCTGGTCTATGTAGATGGTAACTATGAGTTACCAATGCCTAAACATGTAATAGTAGTTCTTAGTAAGAAAGCGAGTTGAGTGAGCCATTTGGCATGGTAGCATACACACGGAGGGGTGTAGGCTACCAATGCTGAATATAAGTCGGTTGCATCTTGTGGTATTTTTGATGTTGTTCTTGAACATAATATGGAAATAAATCGTTATCTTTCTACTAAGTGGTATGCGACTTGGAGGAAGTAATATGAGGTATTTTGATGCCTTATGGCTTCTATTTCTAGTTGTTGGTATTGTCCTAAACATATGACTTAAGTAAGTTGGTATTACTTGAGAAGTGTGGAATGTTTAGGAGTTATACTTTGTTAAATGTGTAACTAATGGAATATTGTGTGTGTGTTTCCTGTAGCTTCAACAGGATTTCAAGTGGCTGTACATATTAGATCGGTGGTGATCCTTAATCGGTCAAGCATATTTGGAAATGCTAACTGTTATATATGTGATGTTGTGGATGGTATTAAACAGGTAGATAAAATGTCATATGAGTGGTGTCAAGCAACTATGGGTATCAGTTGATCCTCGTGGGGTAAATTGACTATGCACTCTAAAAGATGGCATGGATGGAAGCATATTCTAGTCATGTTCAGTAGAATATATATATATATATATATATATATATATATATATATATATATATATATGTGCTGAATGAATAATTTAAATATTGGGTTCTCACTTAGCTTGGCTAACCTATTTGGTGTGAAACATGTAGGTGGTGATTGACATGACAAGGACGTGTTGTGACCAAGCCTTATGAGACTTGGTGGTGGATTGAACCAAGCGGAATGAATGAAAGATGTACAAACCGAAGATAAATGGGGTCAAGGCTCATGGAATCAAGTCTTGGGAATGGGTAAAAAAGGTGGAGTAAAAGGTCTTACATCGACTATGTAGTTTTCTTAATGGGTTGTGTTAACCTTATGTTGTGTTTTGGAGTTAAACTTCATAAATTTATTAGTTGATTGATTTCGTATCCACGTGGATAGTTCCGACCATGTGTGTTTTTAGTTGTGTCATGTTGATAAACATGTTGACCTTCGTAAGGATGATCCAGTTTACGAATAGGTCATGCTGAAACTTTTATTGAAAGTATTCAATTAAAGAATGTTTATATTAGTGGAATTTATAAAGTATGTTTTGAAGTTAAAACCTTGTATTGGTAAACAAAAAGGGCCTATCTTCCGCAAAAGTCGTAATAATCTAAATTATGGGTAAGGGGTGTTACACTTTTGCTGCAATTCAATCTCAGATGCAAACGTTGTTGAATTATGACAACGAGATTGGGACTACACAGAAGCTTTACCTAAGGAGCTTTTACATCAAATTAAAAATTGCAAACATTCCATGAACTATGGACTACAATGAAAGAACGATGTGAAGACAATGATCAGTACAAGAAAGTAAGAAGAAAGTTTTGAAAAAGGAGTTTGAGAATTTCAAACATTTTGACGGGGAAGGTGTACCTGAGTTGATCTCGAGATATTGTCATCTTTTATCCGAGATGGATACCGTTCAAATAAAAAAGGATGATGATGAACTGAAGGAAAAATTACTCGAGGGTCTTCCGTCAAAATGGGAACCGTATGTTTAATGCTTACCAATGACAAGGATTACTCAACTTTAACTTTTGTGAAATTATTGGGAAAGTTACAAGCCAGGGATTTGGAAATGAAGAATGTTAACACTACTCCTGCTGAGGTCCAAAACCCTTATGTTTATTATGGTTCGAATGCTGCAACAATTTCGGGCAAATCTGGAAAAGCAACAAGTTCTGCTCCGATGACTGCATTATGGCTGGAAATTTGTCTGGAAATGTCTCAAATTCAGGGAAGGGAACAAATTTAGAGAATTATGAATATAACTATGGATCTGGAGGGTGTAACGTGTCAATTCCAACAAGCAACATGATGAATACAAGCAAGATGGCTATGTTCGTTGCCACAACGGAAGACTATATGGCCTTGGTATCTGCTTTGGTATCATCATACTATGGAGTTATTAATGGAAAGGTGAGCAATGCGGAATTAACCGAAGAAGACTATGACCAAGTTATCCAGATGATTTGGAGCTCATGGATTTCAATTGGCAATTTGCTATGCTTGCTTGAAGGGTAAAGAGGTTTCTAAAGAAGACAGGAAGAAAAGATCTTAATTCTGTTGGTCGAATTAGATTTGATAAATCCAAAGTGAGATGCTACAATTGCTTGAATTTTGGACACTTTGCACGGGAATTCTCTTAGCCCAAAAAGCAGGAATATCAAAAATTTGCTCCTAAGTCAAATGTGTCTGGAAACAACAATGCTACAAATTTAGGGAGTTCCTCAAATTCAAACCCTAAGTCTGAAAATTCTAAAGCTTTAGTGTCTCAAGAAGACAAAACATACAATTGGGGTAACAATTTGCTGATTCATCTGCTTTAATTGTTAAACATGTGTAGGATGAAGATGCCATGACTGAGTCTACACAAGATGGTGATGAAGCAAATGATGAAGCAAATGGTGAAACAAATGTTGGAGAAAGTGATGAACAAATGCTACAACCTCAACTGATGATGTTCACTCAATGCTTAAATAAAAGTTTGCATTTATGGCAAATACAATTTCTGAACAAGTTGACTCTGGTGAAATTCTTTTGTTGAAAAAGAAGATTAAAGTGTTAACTCAAGAAAAAGAAGCTTTGGTTAAGGAGGTTAAAGCTGCAAAAGCTGATGCATTGGATACCGCAAATGATTTTGAGAATATGTATCAGAAATGTCTTCCGTTAAAGCAACGATATGATAAGGCTAAACAAACTGCTTTGGAAGTTGCTGATAAAATGATTGCTCTACAAAAGGAAATGCAAAAGTTGTCAGATGAAAATACAAGTCTCAAACAGGAGAATGGTGTCTTGAAAAGAAATAATATCAAAGACTCGGTTGCCTTGATGACCGACACTTCAAAGGTAGTTTCTTCTCCTAGTTTGTGTAAGTCTTGTGATCAATTTGCTATTGCTAAGAGTACTCTCTTAGACGAAAAGACAAAGTTGAATGATCTTTTGTCTATAGCAAGAGCTGATATGAACATTTATAAAACAAGGTGGGAAGGTACCACAAAGGAGCTAATGTCGGTACACGAGCAATTACATCTTCAGAAGTATGAGTTTGTAAAACAGTCTGAATTGCTCGTGTCCACACAAAAAGAACTGGCAAACAGTCAAAAGGTTGTGTCTGATCTTATAATTGAAAATTTTGAATTAAACAATAAAATTGACACTTTTCAAATTCCACCATCATTTTCAAACTTTCTCTACAATACTGGTAATGAAAATGTGTCTGGACAGTTTCACAAAGTTCTTGCTCCTGTGATCATACAAATGGTCCTTCATCTGCTAAAGTTGATGAGAAGGTGGATGTTACATCTTCGTCCACAAAGATTTCGGTTACATCTCATGATAAAAAACTTGATCAGAAATCAATTGATCAAAAGTCTGATAAAAATCCAACTGGAAAAACAATTTTGGATTCCACTGTTGATGAACTGTTTTATGATGTTTCAGACTTTGACAAAATTGATGATCTTGTTTCTGAAACCGAAATTGAGAACTCAAAACCCATTCTTCAAAAACTTTCTAAACCAGATCATAATGATTTGATTTTAAACAAGATTTTCTTACCATTAAATCTGAGCTTACGAAACTAAGTGCATATGAGCAAAAACAGATTGCGAGAGGTAAATCTGTGGGGGGTAAGAAATTAAAGAATGGTGGAGTTGGATTTGTACCTGAGTCTTTCAAACCAAAACCTAAGGTTTTTGAACAAGGTTCATCTTTAAAAGTGTCGAATTCTGAAAAGGAAAAGGTTGGCAATCCAACTCAAAATGCAAAGTTTGAGAAAACCAAGAAATGGACAACTTATCGCCTGAAGGGTTCAGATGTTATGTATAGCGATAAGGACTTTCCGTTAAAATTGGTCAATCCAGATTTAATTCATAAGGTTTTTACGGGAGGTTTTTGTCCAAACTATGATCCGAATGTGAAAAGTTTGCCCATTAGGAGGGGAGATGGTAAAGTTATCATACCAAAGGACACATTTGATTCGGAACATTCAGATCATAATTCTGATTTAGGGTTGGTGAAACGGGTGCAGAAATCTGTGCAAAAGACACCAAGTACTTTCCAATCACCAAGGGTTTATCAGAAACAAATTTTTTATGAACTAGCTACACCAAATTTCAGAAAACCACCAAATTCATTTGTTAAGAAATCTCAATTTGTTAAACATGATGGTTTTTATGATCATTTTGGTTATGGACCAAATTAACCTGTCTATGGAAG
>JBCNJP010000025.1:16702721-16729769 GCA_039602395.1 Deinandra increscens subsp. villosa | reverse complement strand
TGCTGCTCGGGATTATTCTAGATTGAAGGATTGGGTATAGTACTCGGGCATTGGACGAGTGCTTACTTAGGGAGGTGGAGTGATACCTCTTCCTATTCTTTAACCTTTCCCATAACTTAGGAGATTTTTGTTATACATGCCCCACATATACCCCTAAATTCACCTGTTTAGGAAATGTTATCACAACGTGATTATAGTGCGACCGTTCGACTTCAGTAGTGGCGGTAGTGTGTGAATTCAAGTGGTTTCCTATGGGACACTTGAATCTGTTTTCGTTATCCTAATCGTTTTCATATTTGCTCTGATCTTCTAAGATCTTTCCCTTCTCGTTTCTATCGCATGGTGGCGTTGGAATGAAGCAACTTAAATGAGACTCTTGTAAACTAAACAATACCTGATGCGTATTCACTGAAGTTTTTTTCCTTACATATCTGATTGTTGATCAAGTCGGTATGCGTGATAAAACCTATTCAGATCCTGTTGAGCTAAATTTCTGACTGACTCACTTTGGGTGGGTCATTCCAATTAAAGCGAACATTTTATTCTCGAAACTTGTCCCTTTAACAAATTCCGGTCATGATAACCATGGGTTAGTGGCCACACCATACCTGGTAGCTGAAGTAAGAGGAACTAGCTAGGGTGATCATATAAAGTAAATCACAATTACGGGTGCACACGTAAATGTAATTTGCAGTATATGGAAATCCTGGAGAATCCTACTAGGCAAGCCAATGGCCG
This sequence comes from Deinandra increscens subsp. villosa, assembly GCA_039602395.1. Taxonomy (NCBI): domain Eukaryota; kingdom Viridiplantae; phylum Streptophyta; class Magnoliopsida; order Asterales; family Asteraceae; genus Deinandra; species Deinandra increscens. Next base: position 16,729,031 of record JBCNJP010000025.1, on the reverse strand, counting down.
TATTGGGACCAAATTCCTGTATTTTTTTCTCTCTCTTTTCCTCGTGGCATTGAATGTTGAATATGTTGAACTCAACCGGATAATCAAAGCCATCTATCTTTGTAAACGTTATCACACATGATCATATCTCTCATATATATGGATTCTAATCCCTTCGAGAACTCTTTTGAAACATATTATGAATTCTAGTCTTGAAGGGGCATCGTTTCACTCGTGTACTTAGATGACAAGTTTTTCTTGACTACGAAAACTCTTGACGAAATCTCTTACTGGTTTTTGATTCATCCTGAATCGTAACTCTAATCTTACGACCTTATCAGCCACATCAATCCCTGGAACTTTTGCGATTGTGTGGCAACTTACACGAAACTTAACCAGACGAAAACCCAGACAACACTGGATAAACGAATTATATGAATCATATATCGCGGGCACTGGAACATATTTCTTGGTTGAGAGCACTTGTGAAGTTTTCCCCTTGAAGATTCTTACTGTTGATTTTAGCATGCAAACCTAAACTTATTGCCAATAACATCGTCACGATTGTACAAACCGATTACCTCACCACAAGCATATTTTCTTTCTTTAATGGGGGTAATATTAGTGAAAAGCCTTCCTGATTTTCGAACCGATGACTTCTAATTTTAACATAATGACTATTTCGATTGACCTACTGAACCTGTACTATTGATACTTATCTATGTGATTTGAACCTTTTATGATTTAACAATCGACAGTTTCTGATTTTTGCCCTTTTGTAATCCTTTTGTCTTGGATGAACTTTCAAGCTTTGAACCAGAAAGTGTTACACTTTTGGTAGCTTTTGTCCTAGTTAACACCATTGATGATGAGACTACCTTGTGCTTCAATCGCAATAACAATACCAAGCTTTTTATGGAAACCCTATCTACACCCATCAAACGTGAACTTCTTGTTATCTACAGCTAATTATACCATCGACCTGCATTTTCCCTTCTTACGCATTGAGTACACCAAGTTATCCATACATATGTATATATATTAACGCTCATGTCATAACAACTATCGACAAGTTTCTGGTACACGAATCCTCATCGTTCTTTTCATAAAACTTTTATTGATGAACCCCTCGCTTGAACTTAAGCCTTGTGGCCTGTTTAAATTTTGATCGTCTTGATGAATTCCGAAGCTTTATGATATTCGCACTGCACGTGCCAACCTCTCGATGACCTTCACTAGAATAGCAAACCTTACGCATCTTTCTGGTATTGTGAATGAAAACTCTTACACCTTTTGTTGCATAACGTATTGAGGTTTTAATTTCTCACCCCCATTTACATTCAAGCGTATGGGAGAAACTTGGCCTACTTTATCCCCGTTAAAAGTATCCTAGTAATAGTCGGTAGCTGGTACGCCTTCAAGGTGCTAGTTGTGTGGTGGGTTAGCTGCGGTACACCTTATATATAAACATTGGTGGCACGTTGAATGTGGAACCAGTACCAGACCAAGGGTTAAGACTTTAGAATCCTACACAAGAACCCTGCCTAGAGAGACTTCATCTAACAATACTATGTCCTCGACAAAACTGATTGATGCTACTTCCCCAAGATTACTGATATCTCATACGTATTCCTACCAATAGAGACATACCCGAAATAATCAAACTTCATGCTTCCAATTGTCCGAGTCTAGAAGAAAACTTTTCTGAAGCGAAATTCCTGCCATGATTCAGACGCGAGTTCTGACTCAGATGAACATCAACGTTTTGAAAACCAGAGATTTTCCCTTATGAATGACAAACCAACCACGATCGAATGATCAACTCTAATTTTTAGAAGCATGTGTTAAGAAGTAGATCGACTTTCGTTTAAGGGACATTGCTTTTGGTCGACTGTCTTGCTTTTATGAACTCTCTGGCATTCACTGAGGTGATAGGCTTGATCCTTTTCTAGGGAACACCCGATTTGATCTTTTGACCCGCGGTAAACCTGCACTGAACCCTAGCAAAGACGCATATGTACAGGCAACCCAAGCCAAATCCACCTTCGAACATCCTGATGTTTTCTGTTTTGTAGACACCCTTTTATAACACTTTCGTACTTTATCTTACTTTTGAGGACCATTTGAACCGATGTTTTGACAAGAAAGGAAGCAAGACGCATTATCACTAAGGAGATTGGGCATACTGGCGAGTTTAGAAAATGAAGATTTCCCTAATGAGATGTTTACTCTATTGGTTTGTATGACCGTTGACACGTTCGTTTCGATATCTATTTACGCGAATCCCTTGCAAAATCCTGTCAAGCATGCTATATATTTCTCTTTGAATTTTATACTATCCATTACGTTATCTATATCATCCCTGCTGGTATCTTCACCAGTGCCAGTTTAAACTCACATGTCATGCTTGGGATGTGTAGTTGCTGCTATCATAAGCTTGTTATCCCATCGCTTACTAGAATTCCCGAACTAAGCCGTTGGCGCTCTTCCTCTTAAATTTGCTATTCTCATGCTTGATGCCATGCGTATTCCTCCATAACACTTTTCGGTATTCGGTACCTCATTGTTTACACTCTTATTTTGTTGGATGATGATATGTTGTATTTTTTTTTCTTTAGCAAGCTAATATGCATGATGATATGTTGTACTGAACTCCAACTTGAATTTAAACCTAATTGTCTATGTTATTTCTTGAATAATTCTTAACAGAATTTAGTATGTGAGAAACTGTTGAACCATTTGAACCATGATAAATAGTTTGTTTGCTTCTGACCTTCTCATGAGAAATGTTTACCAACATATGTGTTTATGCATGCTAAATTTGAGAATCTAATCCTATGTTTAGGGTATAGAAACTGATTAATTATTGAAATGCTGGTTTAAACATAAGTTGCGTAGAGTTGCATGATTAGTTATGTGTATGAAACATGTTAGGAACCAGAAAATGTCATGTTGTGAATGTATTAACTTGATTGAGTATGAAAGCCATACACCATAGAAGATCCTAAGTCTCCTACCTCGATAGGAATGACAAGACTGTGTGAAGTTGCCCCGTCAACTTTGCACCGTATGGGTTGTGTTGGTTAGTTTATGAATTTATATGCTAGAGGTATGTCGTGTTAAGGTCGTATGCTTGTACATAAGGTGTTGGGACAATTTTATGCGTAGTATGGTAAAACCTTCATGATAGATTGCATGCTAGTATGCTTGACCGCATCAACCTTATAAGAAATATTCGAAGAAACCGGTATGCTATCTGAATCATTATTGCATGAAATGTGAATTTGAATGTTATTATGAATCATGTGAACTTAATTGGTCATGACTCCATAAAGTACTAAATCAACCAATGGGTCCTCATGTTAACTTGACTAGTCTTGTGTAATTCTATGTTATTTACTAATTGGAAGGTAATTTTATGTTATTAAACGTATACTGATTGACTTGATGCACACACAATTTTCTCATACTCAAATTCCTTTTTTTTCTTCAATTCACCTGAGTTATTGGTGGATGTGGATGCTTTAAGCGAAACCGAGACATGAAACCGGAAACCCACTCCTAGCATTGGATATAATAGCTGGAGGCTACTTGGACATATTATGGTCCCTTCTTCACATTGAAATTTCGAATTCGGATACTTATGTTATCGCGTTACTCCGTCCGGCCTTTCCACTCGACACGATACTTGTAGCACCGCCTTCGACTTTTATCGCAGAAATACTTGTTCAGAAAACCACTATATCCGTTTCGATTTGAGCTTCTTTCGAAATTGCTTAAGCATTTGAAATCTTCTCAACCTCGGGTACACATTCTTGACTCTTTTTGGAGTAGGAAACCTCGATTCTTTCGATACGATACTGTCAATTCAACTTTTCAAACAATTATCGCTGATTTAAATTTCGGGACGAAATTTTTTTTCAACAAGGGGATGATGTGACGACTGAGCATTTTTTTCTTTCTTTTGTGACCAACTTGTTAGCCACGTTGTGCAATTTTCGGGACGAAAATTTTTCAACAAGTGGATACTGTGACAATCCGTCCTTTCGGGTTTTTTTTTCCTGATTTAAATAAACTTAAATTATTATAAATGTTGTGTGAACGTTTATGTGATTTGACTTATGTTGACCATAGCAACTAGGGTTTGTGTAACCATTACTATACGAGCATTCACGTGAGTCTAGATGTTTTGTATTTATGATTGTATGTAAATCATATTTCACAATTTCATGTGAATGTTTCGTCATTTTATGCGACAACTAAACTTATGATTTTATGTGATATATTAAGATAATATATGTATATATATATACATATTCACATGATTTATCATATGATTCTATGTGGCAAATGTCATATAACTAATGTATTATTTTATGATTTTATGTGACTTTGAACATGTAAGTTATAGATTTGTATCTATGATTTTATGTAAACTTAAAGTAAACAATTATGAAATATTAGCCATGATTTTATGCGACTAACTAAGGGTTATATTCTTATAAACGTCACACGTAAAATAAAAAAAATGTGTTGGCTTATATGCGTTTAGTCCTCACTCAAGTTAGTTTCGTTAACTTCGTTGGCCCTGTAAACCTATTCTAAACTTGAGGGACTAACATTGTAAACTTCCAAACTCACTTTCTATTAACCTAAACTATGAAGGGTAAGCCTTGTCAGTTCCCTAAAACCTTGTGCCACCTATGTAAAGTCTTGAGGGATTATTCTTGCCAAATGACGAAAGTCGATTTGAAGTTAAAGAAAAAAAAAACAAAACAAAAGAAACCGTCGACCATATACTCCGACCGTCGCATTCAAATTGTACTTTACTCGTCGGTTACGATTTTCAATCGATTGATTTTGATCCAGAAACTTATTTCCCTTTAGTCATTTGCTACACTATCACAATCACAAACCCTCCCGCACCTTCATCGTTTTTTTTCTTTGCTTCCCGACGATTACCACAAAGAATCCGGCCATCACCGGTTAGCACCTTGTTCACAATTATCGGACATGCTTCACCGTCAGATTCGCATGGCAAGCCAGTAGTGGTCACAGCAGCAACCGAAACATCGAGATCTATCGACGGGTTCGAGTTTCCGACCCGGGTTCATCGCTTCCGTTCACGCGTCTTTTTCTCTCTTTCTCTCATCGTGATACAAGGTATGTGTGTTTCTGTTCACGTCGTATAGCCCCCTGGTTTCCAGTAGCGTCTTTCTGCTTTTTTCTTTTGGTCATTAATGGAGGTGGGATATATTAGGGTTTTGGTGGGGAAGAAAGCACCCGACTTCCAGTAGTTAAATAATATGTTTTCCGGGATTAAACACAATCGGATCAACTAGCCTGGTGGTCTGTGCTTCGAATTTTCAACACAAAGTCCCTGGTTCGAATCATGGCTGCCCCTTTCTTTTTATGTGTTTTCTGTAATCAGATTTCCAGGTTCAGTAAATACATAAAACCAATCTTTCCTAAATGGCAATCAATAACAACCTCTAGTCTAGTGGTTAGGTTGCTGTGTGGTGAGCTAGAGGTCACATGTTTGAACCTTGTGACCTCCAATTATTGTTGTTTTATTTTTATTCTTTGATTTGTGAACTTATTTAATCCGAAACCATTCACCTGTTGTTCTATATGTTATTTGAACCCGTAAACTTTGTTATTGTTTTGTTATCTTTAGTTTCTCTTTATTTTGGATAATATATAGTTTTAAAGAAAGTTATATATGTTAGTCGGAGAATTCGAAATTGATTACGTTTATATTTAAATTGGAGACGTTTGGAAAATATATTTATATACAGTAATGGGGGTTATAAACCGAGCATTTTTATAAACTCTTTATCGTGAAAGAGCAGTAAATAAATAATACATTTATCGTCATTATGATACTAATAATTTCAGGCGTTGAGTATATATATATATATATTAAACTCAAGAATTATGGTTTTACAAAAAAAAAATGGTGAAATAAATATATTTTCGTGTAACTTAATATATATACGTATGTCGTTGGATTTTATTGAAATAACTAATTATTTTATGATAACCTTTAATATATATTGTCCTCGCACTTTTGTTATTAACGTTACTTTAACGTTTAATAAACACATATATTATATATATCTATTTTAGAATATTTGAACTTAGAAAATATACAATATTGATATATATTGCATTTTCTCGCGTTATTGTGATAATCACTCGGATTTGGCACACGTGCCATCCTCGACTTATTCCGGACTTCACGATCATTCGTGTTGTTGTTTACGTTAGATTTATAGTTCATAGAACACACACTTATACATTTATGCTCGTTAGGTGATTGATTGCTTGCACAAGACTCGTTCTTGCTACTTGAATTAACTGTTTTATCTGGAAACTTTGCTGAGCAACCTAAGGTGAGTTTCACGGCCCCATTTTACTGTTTTTAATCCTGTTGGGGGAGATTAACATGCATCAACTATACAACTGAGATAATTAGACTTTTATATATCACTTGAAGTACTTGTAGCACACTGATACAACAAAGTCCTTCTTATGGTACCGTTAGTATTAATGACGATAGCGGGAGATATATTGTAGTACTACTGGGTCTGACAAACCCCACCCGGGTCAGTCGCGCTGACTCGATTGGATATCGAACGGGTGTTATATTCGTCCTAAACACAACAAGGCAAACTGCGCAAACTGTAAACAACTGTTAGCTTCGGTGACCATCAACGTGCGAAGTTTCATGTATATAGCCTAGCTAGCTATTTGATATATATTAGTGATTATGCTCTTACAACTTGACTATTGTTGAATAGTCAATCTTAAACTCAACTTGATTGTTGTTGAACAATCAATTTTAAACTGAACTTGAACTGTCGATGAACAGTTGATTTACACTGAACTGGGACTGTTGTTGAACAGTCGATTTATATTCAACTGATGAACTGATTAAACCTGTGAACTCACCAACCTTTGTGTTGACACTTTTTAGCATGTTATTTCTCAGGTTGCGGATGTTCGAGTATCACAAGTACGCATGCATGAGTATTTGAAAACCCTTTTATTGTCTTTGAACAAGCCACGTCACCTTGGGTGATGGTGTTTTTACATTAATACTTTCATTGCATTTACGCTTCCGCCTTTGTAAAACTCTGTATTTATATTTTAATGAAATATACAACCTTTTTTTATTAATTACTGGTCGTTTGGTGTAACTAATGGACGGCGATCCTGGTTTGTCACGCTCCCTGCGACGCGTTATCGCGCGTGGGATTTTTGGGGGTGTGACACATGTGAAGTTAGACCAGTAGGTAAAGACATTAAATCATGAACTTTTATGTGTTTAAATGATAGATCCAACCATGCATGCTCAATAGGGTTTGTTTTGTGAACAAAAGCCGATTAATGGGCTTGATTTGGCTAGATTCATGCTAAACTATGCTAGGTTCATGCTAGATTCAAGTAGATCTATAAAATCTATAAAAGCTTATGTTAGATCTGATCCTATATGATAATCATGTGTATTACCTTGGATTATTATCATGGAAATTGAATTTGTTGACTTTTATTGACCTAGTTTGACCTCTATGCTAGTTTGCTAGATTAGAACCTCTTAACATTACATAGAGTATAAACTTGAACCCAAACTAAGCCCGTACGCTATCACTTGAGTAAAACACCAATGAGTTGTGATTTGGTTAAGTCGTGTCGTGTCGTTTCAAGTCACGGTTACTTACTTTACTCACTATTCTATTTATTTATTTTGGTTCAACCTCGGTCAATCATAAAGGTGATCTCCGGACGTGATATTCGCGCATCGCTATCGCTTATCTTTCTTTTCGATTCACCCGTGAGGTGAGTATTCATAGCCCCTTTTTCCTTTTTAAACTTTGGGGTGCAACATGTGTTATACAAAATCTCTAAAGTCTATATATTCAAACTATTATGCGATATCATGTATGCTATGTGTGAATTCTATTATGTGATACTTGGTTGGATTCTACGTGTGGATATTCGCTAATCACTAATCGCTAATCGCTAATCGCTTGTGTACCATTAACCATCGAGCCGTGGCAACAATGATAGATCTATTGGTTGACAACCCACTCGGCATGCTTCGCGTGTAGCGCCGGGTGATTGCTCCCTTACTTGTCTAGGGTTGGTGCACATCACTTATGACCTTGTTTACATGATTGAATGAAACACTAGTCTCATGAACTATGAAATGCTTACAAACCTATGTTTACTCACCAACTCTAGTAGTTGACTTTTATGTTAAACATGTTGCAGGTGCTGCTGTTTGATTCCTTTGTCTCCGCCATCATAGGATTGCATGGGACTTAGATGACCTTATTAAATAAAATATTAAACTTTATGACTTTCTATTTGAATATTATGTTGAATTGTAATCTCGAATTATGACTTGTTTATGCTTGATTCTATGTTTATGGAAATGGGTTTAATTAAGAATATTGCAACTTGAATTAGTGTTGTGTGCATCTGGACAATCTTCGCGTTCCGACATATTCCGCCGTCGGTTGGGGTGTGACATTGGACACCAGGAGTGGGTAAACAGCTAGTTTTGAATTCAAGGTTCATGCTTGATCTTTACAACATCAGAGTCAACAAAAATAATATCATGACGGCCAAACATTTCAAACATTGTTTCAGACATTGATTCAAACACTATTCAAACATTTTCATGTGTCATCAAACCTGTGAACTCACCAACAATTCTGTTGACTTTTTAAATTTCTTGAATTCTCAGGTGATTAGGGATGCAATTCAATGTCTTTCTGCATAGATCTTGCTTGTCTCATATCATGGTCTGCTTGCCGCTTGTTCATGCATTTCACTTGGGAGATTTAGTCACATTACACCTTTGAGTTGTCATGATTTAAAATCTCATAACGTTGTCCTTTGAAACTTAACATGTATTTCCACTACTATTTTCCGCTGCCACTGTTTTAAATATTTAAATAAATGTATAAGACGTATGTTTTCAAAAGACAAATGACTTTTCAAAACGTTCACTTAGATGTCAATCATTCATAACCATGACCATGATGCCAAATCAGTCACATGCCCACATTCAGCGATTCTCGGGGTGTGACACGGATAAACACCTATCATCCACAAGATAATATTATCGGTGATTTAAGTGAAGAAGTGAGAACAAGACATCAAGTTAAGAATAGTGCTCTTCTTACAATCAGGGAATCTGGTATTAAAGACGAGGTGTTTCATTCATGTTTCCTATCCCAGATCGAGAAAACTGACGTTAATCAAGCATTACAAGAGGGTTCGTGGGTAGAGGCAATGCAAGAAGAATTGTTATAATTTCAGAAACTTGGAGTGTGGCACCTGGTCGATTTACCTGCTAACAGTAAAGAACCGTGTGGAACCCGTTGGGTATACAAGTGCAAACAGGACGATCGAGGAGTTATAGTGCGAAACAAAGCCCGTTTGGTTGTTCAAGGGTTTTCTCAAGAGGAAGGAATCCACTTTAATGAAGTGTACGCGCCTCTTGCAAGGATCGAAGTAATCCGAATTTTCTTGGCTATGCGGCACACCCTTGTTAACAGCGATGCTAACCTCGGTACCTTTGCTTGAGTGTTCGATTCATTTGCTGTTTGGAGATTCTTATGTTGATATCCATCGATCGTTGGGACTTTGTCAATCATTTACCCTTCTTGTATTAGTGCTGAAAGACTATCCGTCCATGTCATCCGTGCTTTTATGTACATATATCTGTTCGTCATGTTTCTAAATCATTTTGTCTCATGCCATTTGTGTCGTCACGTGTATTTTGGGAGAGTTCTCGTTGATGGGTTCATGAGTTTCCAGATTATATGGTTACGGGATTACATGCATACGTGGCAACAAATGGACACACCAGCGGGTATACAAACCTTGGTCACGTGACCGCCCGTTTTAATATGAAGTTTCAAGCTGTCTATTTTAAATGTTTTCGTTTCAGTCTCGCGTATTTTTTTAAAGGACACGTGTCTAGGAATCCACTCGTTTGGAAATCTACAAATTTACTAGTCCACATGTTTACGGGATTGCATGTGTACAAGTTTATGAATAGACGACCTCTCGAGAGGATAAATTTACCCGAGGTTAGGATTATATAACCCTGAGTTATGTCTTCTTTGAGATCTAACTCATTGATCATCGTGCTTAGATATTGTTCACCGTTGGCACCTCTTAGCCTCTTTCCCTCTCATTGCAGCATCTCTATCATAGTTTCGCTAAACTGTGCGCATCAGTTGAACTCATTCGTATCCCGCCCAGACAATCAGGTCCCGACAATCCTACACGATAAACCAGACGGTGGGCTCAAGTTTATGTTATGCATAAAGCCCACAATTACTTGATATTGGAGCGCATGCAAACTTGGTCTATATTATGGGAGTCGAAAGTAAAGAAAAGGGAGTCAAAGACATCCTAGTCGTCCGGATTTACCGTGAAAAGTTTTTCCTGACGACGCAACGGGTCTTCCTCCTATTCAGCAGATCGACTTTCGTAACGACCTCGCACCCTGAGCGACTCCATTTACAAATCACCTTATCGTCGCGAAGCCTTTGGAAAACCTATGATCTATTTACCTTTATGATTGGAGACCCTCATCTTCATGTTTCAGCCCTAAGAACCGATCGCTTCTGCATGATCGATTCTCGTTATGGGTTTCCCTACTCTGTTCGTGGTGATGCTTTCCAAACCACATTCGTAAGTGGTTTGGGTAGTTTTGGGTTGTATATTGTGTATGTGATTTTTTTTACTCGAGTGCATTCTTATGTTTGGCTCTCGTCTCCTTTATTTCGGTGATTCCTTCGTGGGTTCCATTCTCAACCTCCAAATTTGCGATCGCCTTCACTGGCGATAGGCAGGTTTCACTTGTGCTTCGCTTTTGATTTTAAAATCTAAGACTCATATCTAGTCCAACCACTGGATCATGGGAATGGACGGCTGCTTAACCTCATGGTTTGATTGTTGCTAAACGTAATAGTCGGATCGTGAGATAGATTTCCGCCATCTAATACCCAGATTCATTTGGTGTGGTTCTAGCAGTTTATTCATGACTCCGGCCATGGGCTCGGAATTCGTCATTCATGATCGTGATGATGATTTTAGGATTACCCCATGGATGATGCATGACCCTGATTTTATTCGATCTCGTTTCTGTGTTCATTATTCTACCCTTGGATTGGTGCTCGTTGTTCGATTATTGAGTTATTATTTTCTTAGAATCGTTGTTCGTGTCCTCCGACTCATGATCTATTATTTTGTTTTTTTGGTGATGTTTTTTTCTTGGTTTATTATCTCATTTCATATTACTCGATTTATATTGTTGGATTCATGTACTCCGAGTTGTGTTATTCAATTCATGCTATCGGACTCATGTACTTTGAGTCGTGTTATTTGACTCATGTTGTTAGACTCATGTACTTCGATGTCGTGTTATTTGATTCATGTTATCGGATTCATGTACTTAGAGTCGTGACTTTTGATTAATGTTTTTAGTTTCATGCATATCGAGTTATGGTTCTGGCTCATGATATTAGTATCATGCATCTCGAGTTATGATTTTAGTTCATGCCATCAGTTTTGTTGGGTTGTATAACTATTTATCAAAACACGAGTACGCAGCGGAAAGAAACCTATGAATTAATCTAACTAACCGGTTTTAGAACGTGTTTACCTTTTGAGCTCGGCAAGACTTGATCTCTTGGAGGATTTAACACAAATCCCTCTACGATCGCACACACGACACACCAATGCTATGTGCTAGCAACCGATCACGAACTCCTCTTGATGTAGGCTTGGTCGAACCACACAAGAACCGAAACCCCTAGGGTTCTTCTTGTTGCCGAATTCGAGAGAGAAGAGTGAGAGATTAGGGTTTTCTTTTATCTGATAAAAGCAGCAACTAAACCTTAAACCCAGAGGGTTTATTTATAGTGTTTGGATACCTGGAGAACAAGATAGGGATAGGCATAGAGCCCTAGTCGAAATCGGCCTAGAGGCTTTATCCATATCCTTCTCTCAATTGTAATCCAAATCCAACTCTCTCTAATTACAACTAACACCCCTCTGTTAACAATTAACTGTCAGTTTTTAACGAAACCTCGTTAAATGTTCGTGATAAATATTAATTAACCTTTAATTAATATTAATGCATTTGGTGTCGAGACGTGTGACCCCGTAGGCTTATATAATATCCGGACATACGCTTACTATTACATGATCATATCCCTACAGCTCCCACTTGAGCTTGCAATAGTAAAGGTAATAACATTGGTTAGCGTCTAGCAACACGCCAATGCTCCCAGAAATATTTAAGTACAGTTTCTCAAAGTGTATTTAAATGGTACAGTCATTTACTATCCCTTTGTTACCGATACCGTGTTAAATATGGATATGGATCAAAGTCATTCCATACTTTAACGATTCTGTTTCTCATTCTCACAACTAACTTAGATTACCAAATTGCAAATCGAGACATCTCTAGATTTCATTTGGGCACGGCCATGCAAACATCTTAATTAGTCCAATGAGGGGCCCAGTGGTATCTGCTTCAGCACAAAGCTGAAGGAACAAATCCTCTTGACTACACGTGTCAAGTCACATACTTCACTACACTTACTGAAAATAGCCCTTTTGTACTACCTTATTCAGGATAGTTAGACCTATATCAAGTAGGTGCAATCCATACATGCATGACCTGCTTGTATCTCAAGTCTAAGGATAAGTAAAGCAACCATTTACGAATTTCACTCAATGACGACGATCCATAAAGTGACAATTCGTTAGTGGGTCAGTCCAGTATGCATCCAATGAATACCATGTGAGTTTGGTGGGACCATCCTAACCAATCACTCAGATTTTGTCTTAGTTTAACTATATTCCCATATAGTTAATCGACAATGGACAATTTAGAATACTTGACAAGTACTCAAGGATTAAACATGCAAATATAGGACACAATTTACTATTAAATGAAATCAAACATATCAAGTACTTTATTTCATTATATAAATAGAAATTGCTTAACGTCCTTTATCCAAATACCGAACATCAGACATACATGATTTAACTAGCTAATTTAAGTCCCATGCCCTCGGCATGCCTTTCAAGCTTCGGCCTCGACAAAGCTTTCGTGAAAGGATCAGCTAAGTTAATATTTGTGTGAACTTTGAGTAATTTGATTTCACCAAGTTCGATTTGCTCACGAACATAGTGATATCTCCTGGCATAGTGTCTGGCGCCCTTCTGAACTCCGGGTTCTTTGGCGATGATCAATGCACCCGAGTTATCGCAGTACATGTCAATAGGCAAGTTACTTGTGGGGACAACGTCAAGCCCACTAATAAACTTCCTTATCCAGACTGCCTCCATTGCAGCTTCTGAAGCAGCAATGTACTCAGACTCTGTTGCTGACATAGCAACTGTGGTTTGTTTCTTGCTTTTCCAATCCACAGCGCCTCCATTCATAACGAAGACGTACCCAGACTGAGACTTCGTGTCATCTCTATCAGTCTGAAATCCAGCATCACAGTATCCAGTCACTTTGAGCTCTTGATCTGGATTTCCCCCATATACCAAAAACAAGTCTCTAGTAGCCCGTAGGTACTTGAGAATGGTTTTAACAGCAGTCCAGTGACTTTCACCTGGATTCTGTTGATAACGGCTAACGATATTCTGCGCAAACGGTATATCGGGTCTAGTGCATCTCACCGCATACATTATAGAGCCTACAGCCGAAGCATAAGGGACTCTCTGCATACGCTTCACCTCATCAGGTGTAGAAGCACCTTGTTTGACCGACATACCAAGTCCTTCCTGCATTGGTACTATACCACGCTTGGAATTCTCCATCTTGAATCGCTTCAAGATCTTATCAATATAAGCACTTTGACTTAGTCCAATCAACCGCTTAGTTCTATCTCTATAGATCTTGATTCCAAGAATGAATGCTGCTTCTCCCAAGTCTTTCATAGCAAAACACTTTCCAAGATGGGATTTTACATCTTGCAACATTGGAATGTGTTTTCCTATTATCAATATGTCATCTACATATAAGACAAGGAAAGTAACATTACTCCCACTAGCTTTGCGATATACACATGGCTCATCGGGATTCTGAACGAAACCAAACCTTTTGATTTTTTCATCAAACCGTTTATTCCAACTCCTCGATGCTTGCTTTAATCCATAAATGGACCTTTGAAGCTTGCATACTTGGTAGGGATGTTTTGGATCAATGAACCCTTCAGGTTGATCCATATAGACTTCTTCATCCAAGTAACCATTTAAGAAGGCAGTCTTAACATCCATTTGCCATATATCAAAGTCATAGTACGCTGCTATGGCTAAGAGAATCCTAATATCTCTAATGTCTGCTACTGGTGAAAAGGTCTCCTCATAGTCAACGCCAAAACGTTGAGTATAACCTTTCGCCACGAGACGAGCTTTATAGGTGTGTACATTTCCATCCATGTCGGTCTTCTTCTTGAAGAGCCATTTACTCCCAACGGTTCTTGCGTTAGGAGGAAGATCAACCAGGGTCCAAACGTGGTTATCTTGCATGGATTTCATTTCCACGTTCGCAGCTTCAAGCCATTTGTCAGATTCCGGATCTGATAATGCAGCTTTGAAGTTCGGAGGCTCATCGAGATCTCCTGATACGTTATCCTCGGATTCGACTAGACCAATCCATCTATCCGGATTACGTATGACCCTTTCGGATCTACGAAGTGGAATCGCAACATCATCGACTTGAGGTTCACCACTTTGAACATTTTCCCCCCAAGTTGATGATTGCTAGCTGTTTCAGAAGGTGACACATCTTCTAGTAGTTCTACAATTCTCCCAATGTTCTCTTGAGCTATAAAATTCTTTTCAAAGAATTCAGCATATCGAGCAACACGAACAGTGTTTTCTGAAAAATTATAGAAGTAGTAACCCATTGTTTCCTTTGGGTATCCCACGAAGATGCACTTAGTAGTCCTGGGTTGTAGTTTGTCAGGCGTATCACGCTTCACAAGTGCCTCACATCCCCAGACTCTTAAGTAAGACAACACAGGGACTTCTCCATGCCATAATTGATATGGTGTCTTTTCAACCTTCTTGGTTGGAACCATATTTAGAATGCGTACAGCGGTTTCAAGAGCAAAAATCCCAAAATGATAATGGGAGAGTTGTAAGGTTCATCATCGACCTCACCATCTCTAGTAAGGTACGATTCCTCCTCTCAGACACTCCATTATGCTGAGGAGTATAAGGAGGAGTAAGCTGTTGGACAATTCCACATGCTTTAAGATAATCCTTAAACTCTTGGCTTAAGTATTCTCCACCACGATCCGATTGAAGGATCTTGATGGTCTTACCGAGTTGATTTTCAACTTCGTTCTTAAACTCTTTGAATGTTTCAAATACCTCATGTTTATGTTTAAGCAAGTAAACATAACCATAACGGCTGAAAACATCCGTGAAAGTCACGAAGTAGCTAGCACCTTTTCTTGACACATGTCTAAATGGGCCACATACATCGGTATGGATGAATCCAAGTAGCTCTTTTGCCCTTTGCGGCTTGTTCGGAAAGGGTTTTCTAGTCATCTTTCCTGAGATACAGGAAACGCATTGATCAAATGATTCATCATTTGATTGTAAGATCCCTTCACGTTGAAGTCTTTCATTGCGGTTTTTGCCAACATGGGCAAGACGACAGTGCCATAGATAGGTAGAGTCCAAACTAGTTTTGGCTCTTTTGCTAACAGTGAACATTGAATTATTTGAAACACAACCACGCATATCAATTTCATAAATGCCATCACAAGGAATAGCATCAAAATAATGAACATTATTTTTAGAAACTGAAATACCGATATCATTAAAAACATTAATGTATCCTTGGTTTTTCAACAAAGAAACTGAAATAACACCTCTAGTGATAGAAGGTGCATAATGACAATTGTCTAATACAATGGATAACCCAGAAGGCAGAATTAAATATAATTCTCCTATAGCTTCCACAGCTGCTGGCAAACCATTTCCAACGAACAGCTGCAAAGCCCCAGGCTTCAGTTTCCTCCTCTTTCTAAGACCCTGTAACGAATTACAGATGTGAGTTCCACAGCCGGTGTCATACACCCATGAATCACTCTTAGAAAAGGAAAATAATTCAATTGTGAAGATACCTGAAGTACTAGTCCCACTAGTATTCTTTCTCTTCTTCATCAACTCAGCTAGATAGGTAGGAAAGTTCCTCTTCCAGTGTCCAACTTCACCACAATGGTGACAGATCTGGTCTTTAGCCGGATGCTCTTTTGCGGCCGGAGGGGTTTGCTTGGTTTTAGGAACGAGCGCAACTGCCTTGCCTTTTCCCTTACCATCATTCTTGCCCTTCGCCTTTTGCGGTCTTTTAGCCTTTTGGATCCTTCCCCCCTTGATCATAAGAATTTGGGGTGTTTCAGTGGCCTTTTTAGGAATCGTCTTTTCATACTCGACAAGCATAGCATGAAGCTCAGGTATAGTCTTAGTCATACTATGCATGTTGTAGTTGCGCACAAAACCCTCAAAATCCTTCGTAAGCAATTTGAGGATCATGCCAACTGCAACAGCACGATTATACCCATAATTGAGTGATTCCAATTTGTCAAAGTAGCTCTTCATCTTGAGCAATTCAACTCCAACTTGTTTTTCATACATCTTTTTCAGCTCTTTGATCATATCACAAGGTGTATGAAATTTGTATTGCTTCTGAAGATCGGGAGTCATACTCGAGATCATCATGCAAGCAACCTCATCGTATCTGCTATACTCTGCGTGTAACACCCCAAATTTCACAGGTACATGATATATATAGTAAACACGTGTCTATAATATCAATACGTAAGTTTGATTGATAAAAATGGTAAACTATGCATTAGATAAATTGCATGTGTTAGAAATACGTGTTTAGTGGCCAAAATGATGAAATTTGTATTACTAGATGAGTTAAACGGTAAAGAAAGTAAAATATGAGATAAATATATGTTTATACAAATAACATGATGATATATGTGTGAATTGATAGTCACATACATGTTTTAATAGTTAATGGAAAGGTAGAAGGGCCAAAAGTGTAATTTATGTAAAGTTATCAACATATACGGATATTATACGTATCTATAATTATTATGAACATTTAAGGCTTAGGATATAGTAAAAATATATCCTAATGTGACCCATAACATGAAATGATAAGTATTGGAAAGTTTGAGGGGCTAGAACGTAAAATAGCAAAAGATATATATATATATATATATATATATATATATGAGAGAGAGAGAGAGAGAGAGAGAGAGAGAGAGAGAGAGAGAGAGAGAGAGAGAGAGAGAGAGAGAGAGAGAGAGAGAGAGAGAGAGAGAATATATATATATATATATATATATATATATATATATATATATATATATATATATATATATATAGAGAGAGAGAGAGAGAGAGAGAGAGAGAGAGAGAGAGAGAGAGAGAGAGAGAGAGAGAGAGAGAGAGAGAGAGAGAGAGAGAGAGAGAGAGAGAGAGAGAGAGAGAGAGAGAGAGAGAGAGAGAGAGAGAGAGAGAGAGAGAGAGAGAGAGAGAGAGAGAGAGAGAGAGAGAGAGAGAGAGAGAGAGAGAGAGAGAGAGAGAGAGAGAGAGAGAGAGAGAGAGAGAGAGAGAGAGAGAGAGAGAGAGAGAGAGAGAGAGAGAGAGAGAGAGAGAGAGAGAGAGAGAGAGAGAGAGAGAGAGAGAGAGAGAGAGAGAGAGAGAGAGAGAGAGAGAGAGAGAGAGAGAGAGAGAGAGAGAGAGAGAGAGAGAGAGAGAGAGAGAGAGAGAGAGAGAGAGAGAGAGAGAGAGAGAGAATATATATATATGAGAGAGAGAGAGAGAGAGAGAGAGAGAGAGAGAGAGAGAGAGAGAGAGAGAGAGAGAGAGAGAGAGAGAGAGAGAGAGAGAGAGAGAGAGAGAGAGAGAGAGAGAGAGAGAGAGAGAGAGAGAGAGAGAGAGAGAGAGAGAGAGAGAGAGAGAGAGAGAGAGAGAGAGAGAGAGAGAGAGAGAGAGAGAGAGAGAGAGAGAGAGAGAGAGAGAGAGAGAGAGAGAGAGAGAGAGAGAGATATATATATATATATATATATATATATATATATATAGTATGTATACGTATATCATCGAGCATATCCCGAACCTTAGAAAATATTATAAATATGCCCCATAATATTTTAGAGCATAAAATATTAAAAGGATAGAAGTTCAGGGGTTAATTCCGCAATAAACCAAACTAGAGGGGCTAAATATGACAAAAAGTGAAATCTGGCCGAAAAGCGTGGCTCGCGGACCGCGAGCCACATTCTCTCTAACTGTCGCGGTCCGTGACTGGGGTGTCTGCACAGCAGCTTATGGCTGGTCCGTTTTTGGCCACGTATGGTGCCTTTCTTCGCACGATTTCGCCCTCCACGCGTCAAATTAACTCGATTACTCACCTAGACACGTGTTAGGTCCATGGGACGCCTCTAATGGCTATATATAGCAGCCCCAATTCGACATAATCTGTTGGAATTCACTCAAAAACCCCATAGAAAACCCTAGTTCGGACCAGAATCTTCAAACGAGCAATTCTCTCAAACGGTGAAGAGTTAAGATCCGAATATCTGCAGTCAAGCATTAATAGGTAAGGTCTAAAATAACCTCTTTCAGTTTTGGCTAATTCGATCTCTAAGTATGCTTTCTAAAATTATGTAAAAATTAGGGTTCTTGAGCTTGTTTGGGTAAAATTGGATGATCGGGTGGGAATTAGGACCTGAATTTTGGTAAGTAATCCTAATTTGATGTGTTTTAAGAAAGCCCTAAGTTTATTTCAGAATTGGTGAAGGTTTGGTATGAGTTTTGGAAACGGGTCAAAATTAGGGTTTTCATGACGTTGTTCTACCCAAATCGAGTAAATGGTTTTGAATTAAGCTTTGCCATTTTAAAGGATATTATAAAATGTCATAATGGATAAAGCCCTAAGACGGTTTTGTATAAAAATGAGTTTTGCTATAGAAACGAGAAAAATGGGTAATTAGGGTTTCGGAATATGGATATTTAATATAAAATAATCCGGAGGGTATACGGACTTGAATTTTGGTATGGTAACATGTTTACATATATATTAAATATATATGAGTTCAAATTTTGATAATTAATAATTGAACTACTCGGTGCAACGATTGTAGTAATTCCGCCTCATGGTCGTCAATGACGCCTACACGGCCGGTAACGATCGTCACCAAATTCCAAACCCCGTGACTATTCCTCATAGTAATTCCGCCAAATGATCGGTCATGAGGAAACACGAGCGGTAAACGTTAAGGAGCAAAGAATTGATAAAGATATAACAAAATATGTAAAAGGGGCAAAATGGTCATTTTGACTATTAAGGGTATTAACCAATAAA
This sequence comes from Deinandra increscens subsp. villosa, assembly GCA_039602395.1. Lineage (NCBI taxonomy): Eukaryota > Viridiplantae > Streptophyta > Magnoliopsida > Asterales > Asteraceae > Deinandra > Deinandra increscens. The sequence continues at coordinate 16,709,602 of JBCNJP010000025.1, read as the reverse complement.
GAGTTGGGTTTTGGATAATGAGGTAGTTCTTAAATGTGATTTGTAACATTTAGGATGTCTTGATAGGGACATTACGTTAAAGGCATTAAGAAACTGATTCACAAGAACATAACCCAAGAATAATAGCTTTGCTAAGCTAAGGTGAGTTTCTATGAGCCCTCTTTTAAATTGTTTAAATGCTTTAAACCATTTTGGGCTGATATACATAACGTTTTGTGAAAATACTCTCAACTGTTATAATTGCTTGTTATATGTATTGGTTGTATGATGATGAGTAGAGGAAAGATAGATTGCCATTTCGATGTTTCTAGTAGAATAGATTAAGAATGGTAATCGAGAAAAGATTGGTGAGTAAGGGACTTCTGAAACAAGAAGTTAAATAGTGTTGTCCCAATGGTGTCAAAACCAAGCGTCAAAGCTAAGCGGCGTCAAAGCCAGAAAGCGTCAAAGCTAAGCGGCGTCAAAGCCAAAAGCGTCAAAGCTATATAGTGTCAAAACTAAAGGGACCGTTGCTACACGATGTGTTCGTAAGGCTAATAGAAACACTATTTCCCTAAGATAGCACTTAACAAGGTTAGTCAATTCACGAGGTTATGGTTTGTGAATATATGTGCTATATGCTTTGTGTTTGATTGTCTAATTGCAGAAATGTGTTTGATAGACCTAAGTGCCTTCGAAATGTAAAGTTTTCCAAAAAACGTAGAACTCACCAGCGTAAGCTGACTTGTTAAGTTATGTATGTCAGATGAGGCTGGACCTTCGGATAAAAAAGGGAAGGCTGAGATGTGAGCAGGAACTAGGGGGCATACACTATCAAGAGAATATCAACTGTCAAGAGAAGACATTTTGAAGACTGGCATAGATATATAGTTATCTTTTGTAATCGTCTCTCTTACGATGTAATACTTGGCGTATCAATAAAAAGTTTCTAATTTTCGCTGATTTAGTTATCTCTGTTGTACCTTGTGTTCATGAGTAAAATCCGATGCGTGACCGCTCCTAGGGCCAAGTCTGGGAGTGGGCGTCACACTGCGTTATAGAACGCTTTCTCTTGCTCAGAAGCATCAGCAGCTGGCTCGGTCGGCCAATGATGTTCAAGGACATCGGTCCTCCGTTCAACTCTAAGGACAATCCTCAGTTGACGGTACCAGTCATTGAAGTTAGATCCGTTCAGCTTTTCTCTTTCAAACATTTGACGAAAAGCATGACCAACATTGTTTTGAGGAGGGTTTGTTGCCATCTACAAAACAGATTAAGTTCAAAAATCAGTATTTTTGATAATCTTTTCCTTAATAAATTTAATTACCCAATGTTTAAACACCTTTAAACAATTAAGCTTTATTAAGGCTAGGATCCAATTTGACCTGCCATCATTTCATCAGTTGATCTGCTAGAAATGATGCACTCAAAATGGTAAGTGACGATCACTAATTGTATTCCAAATACAATTCCTAGATTTTATAGGACCTACAACTTGCACCAAGTGATTTGTAGTCATGTTTCATCCCATCTTTTGCCACGGGCTAAGGGTCTCACCGCCTAGCTCATTTTAAGTCGTCCAGCCAAGAACGCACAAATTGTCCACCATTGTGTACCAATGAGTGGGAATTTGTCATGCAAATGCCATTTTACCATTGTGTACCAATGAGTAAGATGACATTCACAAGTGTCCTTTACAAGGTGGATGGCAAAGACTTAAGTTTCAATGGGTCAAAGCAATTTTGATGTGTTATCAAAAAAGTTATGTGTGAAGGTTCATGCATACCTTCACCACATAATATGTTTATAAAATTCTTAGTTTGTCTTCCAAATCAAAAGAGCTCGGTAGCTCCATTTGCAACACACAAAGAAGCGTAGGGGTGAGGTTTGCAACTTTTGCAATTAAAAACCTACCCACTTTAGGGAAGCAGAGCGACCCGACTTATACCTCTCTTAGAGTGTGTTCAAATGGGTGAGCCGGTGTTTCTTTTGAGTTTTAGGACACAAATTTTATTTTATAAACAAAATCATATTTCAATAGATTATTTAAGCAAATTTCAATTTTCATAAAACAAATTTGCAATAAACCTTTTATTATGTCACAATTATCAGATAATCACATAATCTTAGGGTTTCTAATTATCACATATAATTTTAATTTAATCCTCTTTCATTTAAGTAATAACCACGAACGATTTGCATGAAACATCATGGTTTTTACTTCTTTTTAACACTTTAAAATCTAAAGGTACAACATGTTGTTCATAACAATTATCTAATAATGACAAAAACTTGGGTTTATAATTTTAGATCACAAAAATCAAATTTTAGAGCTAAAAATTAGGGTTTCCGATTCGGCAAGAGGTTTTCGATCCATTATTAGAGTTTACGATCGGAAAGCAGGGGTTTCCGATCGAAACAGGGTTTTCGATCGGGTACTTTTCGATCGTGGACTATTCGATCGGGTCGAAAAGCCTTTCCGATCGGGTACTTTTCGACCGGCCCGTAAACTCTTTACGATTTGGATCGAAAAGTGGGGTTTTCGATCGGGTACTTTTCGACCAGTTCGTAAACACTTTACGATTTGGATCGAAAAGTAGGGTTTCCGGTCGGAAATCAAGGGTCTCCGCACCGGAATAGGTTTTCCGATCGGAAATCAAGGGTTTCCGATCGGGTCGAGAAGCGTTTTTCGATTAGGCACTTTTCGATCGGGTCGAAAAGTCCTATTCCATCGAATTTTTTCCGTTTTTACCAATTGCGAAACCTTTTCCAATTGTAAAACACGATCTTTAAATGAATCGAAAAGCTAGAATCTTGTTTTGGTTACCCCCCCTTCCAAGTTTTATTCCCGGTAATTAATTAAAATCATAGGTGGCTCGTGATACCACTGTTAGGTTGTATAACTATTTATCAAAACACGAGTACGCAGCGGAAAGAAACCTATGAATTAATCTAACTAACCGGTTTTAGAACGTGTTTACCTTTTGAGCTCGGCAAGACTTGATCTCTTGGAGGATTTAACACAAATCCCTCTACGATCGCACACACGACACACCAATGCTATGTGCTAGCAACCGATCACGAACTCCTCTTGATGTAGGCTTGGTCGAACCACACAAGAACCGAAACCCCTAGGGTTCTTCTTGTTGCCAAATTCGAGAGAGAAGAGAGAGAGATTAGGGTTTTCTTTTATCTGATAAAAGCAGCAACTAAACCTTAAACCCAGAGGGTTTATTTATAGTGTTTGGATACTTGGAGAACAAGATAGGGATAGGCATAGAGCCCTAGTCGAAATCGGGCTAGAGGCTTTATCCATATCCTTCTCTCAATTGTAATCCAAATCCAACTCTCTCTAATTACAACTAACACCCCTCTGTTAACAATTAACTGTCAGTTTTTAACGAAACCTCGTTAAATGTTCGTGATAAATATTAATTAACCTTTAATTAATATTAATGCATTTGGTGTCGAGACGTGTGACCCCGTAGGCTTAAATAATATCCGGACATACGCTTACTATTACATGATCATATCCCTACAAGTTTTACGTATTTCGAGTTATGTTCTTTTGGTCCATGCTATATGTTTCACGCATTTAGAGTCATGCTTTTCGATTCATGATATAGAGTACATGTGTTTGAGTCACGCTTACGGTTTATGTTATCGGGTTCATGTACCTTGAGACATGATGCTCGATTCATGTCATCGGATTCGTGTATCTCGAATCATGTTATTCGCTTTATGGCATCGGATTCAGGTACTCGGATTCATGTTACTTGTTAAGTGACATTGGTTTCATACAACACGAATCATGCGGTTCAGCTCATGTCAACGGATTCATGTTTTCGAAGCGTGTTGTTTAATCATACTAGTCGTGACATGCATGTAGTGCTATTCGACTCATGGTATCCAATGCGGGGTATTCCGTCGGATTCGTGGCACTTTATCTATTTTGGTGATTGATCTTTTGATGGTTGTGATCTATTTACTCACGCTTTGACTTCTATCACTTTGAATTTTCGGTTGTATACCGTTAATTCGAGGGTTAGTCACAATTCTACTCTTGCTGAACCAGAGACTCATACGTGCTACAACCAACGATTGTGTGTGATGCTAGCTTAGCATACATTCGACAATGGTCGTATGTATTAGTCGTTGATTTCAGCGAGAGTTGATTCGGGTTCCGTTTGGGTATTGTGTCTCGGGAGGTAAACCGGATGTGGGTCGCTACCCATCTAGTTTTCCAGAACATGACGCTTTGCCTTGATAAGAGTTCCGAAGTTCCAGATTTTAGTTTATCATTGATTATTCTATTTTATCAGTCGTGACGCTCTATGTGAATCTATAATTATTGGATTGAAGGTATATATGTTGCACCCATTACTCACTTGTGTCTCTCGACCCCTCAGTCTCGCTCCTAATGTAGGGGAGATTGCGGTCATTTCCTTGATTAGTCTTTGTTTGGTTCTCGGTTTAGGTGGTGTTGTATGCCCCTCGGTCTATTGCTCACTCTCTATGATATTCTAAGTTTTGTGGTTTCAAACTCGGTTCTTTGACGTTGGTGTGTAGAATAGGATGTTCTCCGAAGATGAATAGTACTCTCTTAAAGATATTAAAGATGTGGTGGGTTAGCTGCGTTACACCCTATATATATATGCATCAGTAATGTCTTTAAGTTGCACCGAGAGTTGGACTGAGAATTGTGTCTGTGTGTCTTTGTGTGTGTGTCTCCAGTTAATGTTCATATCGCAAATCTATGTCAAACTTTTGTGTCGGTTCCTAACTTAGTCAAGTGGTGAGGTGAATGTTGACCTTGTATGATCAAATCATAAATCGTGAATATATTTCTTGTCTCGGGGAAATTTTAATATGTCACCTCTATATCTTTGTCTCAAGATCAAAATTATATTTTATACTGTTTAAAACCCCTATGAACTACCTTTTTTTTAAAATGCAAACTCTTTACTAAATTTCGGGACGAAATTCCCTAAAGTAGGGGAGACTGTGACAACTCGGTCAACCCATATCCATTTTAACCTGAATCGTTTGTTAAAAACCATAATTAACAATTATTAAGCAACTTTATTTTCAAGTAATCATTCCATTCATCATCTAAGTTTAAGTCTTCTAAAGTTTCACGTTTAAGATATTTATATATGATTTAATAATCTCGACCGTTTTCCTTATATGTATGTTCGTCATAACTGAATTTGTAAACCCTTATAAACATTTTCAAAACGTATAAAATGTTTGATCTAATATAATTCGTTGAAATTTGATAATGTACGGTTTAGGTCGCGGACCGTAAACAAGTCATGTAAGATTTTATGAGTTGAGTCATTGCGGTATATTACCTATCTAATTAATCACACCCTAAATTCTAATGTTGTAAATAATATATAAAATAAAAAAAATAGTTACTTTAATAATGAAACCCTACCCCCCCCCCCCATTGTCTGCGTTTATTTTTCCAGCCACACACACACAAATTTTTGTGTGTATTCACAAGAGAGAGATCAGGCCTCCTGACCTCCGGTGAACTTCTCCGGCCTACCTGACGGTATCATGGCCCGATGGCGGTGATGGAATGACAAGCCTGTTCTTCTGACCCCTGATTGTGACATCCGAGAATTCCAAGGTTAACTTCCATTAGACAATTTCCGTTAGTTACGTTATAAGTGTTAACTTAGTAACTAATGCTTAACTAGGCCGAATACGTCCACGTCCTTTGGTTGATCACCGAACCCGTCCATATGTGTTTATTTATTGAATTGCCTCTATGAGGAAGTATGTGCAACATGTTTCTTAATTAATTGTGTAATTGTGTGAAATTCATGAACCGTGCTTATCTTGCTTAGAATGTAAATTGGTCACTTTTGGTTTCCAGCGAAACTACCGGGCGAAACTATAGTGTCGCCCGGCTAGCTTAACCTTTGACTTACAGAGCCAGTTTCGCTTGGCCAGCGAAACTGTCAGCGAAACTAGCCCCTGATATATATATTTTATAAAACCCTAGTTTCTCCCCATTTGCATCATTTCACACAAAACACACACCACTCTCATCTGCTCACTCGAGATTTCTGGTCAGTCGAGAAAACCATCAAGGAACCATCATCTCATCTCATCCATTCAGGCCCTAGATCGAATCGTGAGTCCCAAAAACCATTATTTATGCATTTTCTATGTGTTTTCTTAAAAAGCATGCTTGAACCTTCATGTAATCACTTGATCTTTTGATATGTTGCTTAGGAATGCTAGATCTATCATAAAGTCTGTAACTTTACGTTTGAAAACCAACCATAATGAAGATTTATGCTATTTAGGTCATTTTAGGTTTAAAATGTGTTTTTAGTGATTTGATGATGAAAACCCATGTTTAAGGTGTTAAAACTTGTTGTTTGATGTTGGTAAATGATTATGCATGCTAGATATTGAATTACATGAAATATGGAAGCTGTTAGATTGATTTTTAGGCTGATTTACGTGTTTTTCGTGACCAGCGAAACTGTACTGTTCTCTGGGCGAAATTACTTAGCGAAATTATGTATATCTTCATCCAGCGACACTATGGAGCGAAACTGTAGTGTCGCCGGGTAAACCAACCAGACCTGTCCGAACGAAACTACCGAGCGAAATTCCCTGAACGAAAGTTCAAACCAGTTTCGGGCGAAACTAGGCTAGCGAAACTGTTGATACATGGTTCCTGATCGTCATGTGAAGTATCGAGAACAAGACGGATCGTGCAAGTTTAGGTATGGCCGAACCTTGGCCGAACTCCAGGTTCGGAGCCGCCGAAGCTTGGCCGAACCTGAGGTTCGGCCAGTCGTGGTTTCAGCCTATAAATATGTTCGTCTTGTATAGATTTAGGCAGCTTCCGTGTTATAACTTTCTCTAAGTGTACT